>OX451216.1:163292932-163778395 GCA_949628195.1 Phasia obesa
TACATCATGGGCCCCGGTAGTGTAGTAGCTTTCAAGATGTCTGGGTGCAAACTAGAAGATGTGAGTTTTTTTAGGAATACAAATGGCTAAGTAATGGGTAACAGATGATTGCAAATAGAAGGACTTAGGTTTAGTTATTTGATGGGAATCACAATAATAGGGTCCTAACCTAACCGACAGATACATAATCTGTTATTAAAATATAATAAATTTAAAAAATTCTAAAATTTTTATAAAATTCTAAAATTATTGTAGAATTCTAAAAATAGTGTTTAAACTATCCCGCTAACAAAAATCAAGTTTGCAGTACCTTTAAATCGGTAAAATTTCAAACTTTCACTACTTTTTTCTCTATTTCCTCTAGGAAGTAAGATATTTTTGCGGAAAGTAGTTTTCTATATTTGAACCATGATACTTAGGTACCCCTCACAAATTTTTTTTAAAATTCATACAGTAGTTTTTACGTGTTTCGAACACAGACAGACAGATAGACAAATTTACTCTCACTTCTTTTTCTCATTTCCTCTAGGAAATGAGATATTTTTGCGGAAAATAATTTCCTATATTTTGATATAGTTTAGTTGACCTTTTTTAATAATTTGTTATTTAATTATTTTTATTTTCAAGCTTTTGGTCGTTAATTATTTTTATTTTCGATATTTCGCTACTCCATTGTATAGCATCATCAGAAAAAATTAAAAAATTTTTTTCAAACTAACATATTTCAAAAACAATTTTTGTCATAAACTTATAAATAATTTATATTAATTTTATTTGAACTATTTTTAAATGAATAAATTAATTATTAAAGCTTAAGTTCTTAATTATAAAGAGATAAAGAAAAATTAGACACCAGCAGAGTCCGTCATCAGCACTCTTCGTATCTATCTTGAAAGTAGTTTCAATTGTTATTAATTTTCTATTTAAACAAACTTATCAAAGGAATAGAATATGAGAAATTTTTAATTTTTATATTATATGTATTTCACTGAACTTAGCTGTCGGGGTTTACCCCGAAAAGAAGGCTTCGGGCTAAACTTGGGGGGTTTTGGGTCCGTCGGGCATAATCTACTAAAGCTATATAACGAAATCTCTCACGCATCTCTAGAATGGAATCCGCAGGGCAGCAGAAAAAAAAGGAAAATTGCAAATCTTTTAGCAATAGATAAACTAATAAACTATCTTTCAATTTTCATATTTATGTATTTGTTTTTATGCGTTATGTTATAAATATTAAAAAGTATCGAATTTTAGTTCCTACTATTTTAACCTAAACATGAAACACACAATTTATTGTGGTAGGTTAGCGGTATAGCAAAAAAAAAAAAGAGCGTGTAATTCTTAACCTAACGCAATTTTTCGTTCGTTATTTATTTTTCTAATATCATCAACAGCTTGTAGTAAAGTATGAACAAAAGCGTATACAATGATATATATTTACGTGCATAAATAAGTACGCATGTATGTGTTTATGTATACAAGTATGTATTTGTTTTGGAGATTTTATTTGATATGCTCCTTTGTGTTTGCTTAACTTGACATCTTCATTTGTATCAAAAGACCATTGAACTCTATGTTTTTATACAAAACTGTTTGGTCTGTTGTCTGCATAATAACTGCAAGTTTTTAAGTAAAGCTCTATTTTTTCTGTAAACTTTAGTAGACTGGTGCATGTTTAAACAAAATATTATGTTTGCAAACTTTTTATTTGAATTTGTTTGTTATAATTTTTATGCAGTTTTTGCAAACAAAATATTCTTTCTTGAAATTGTATTATGATTTTTAAGAAAAAATATTTTTTCTCTGGGTAATGTTTATTTTTAATATCTTTAACATGAAAAGAGAGCAAAAGAACGTTTATAAGAGAAACGAATAGCTCTTTTTTATATTACAAAATATTCGATTTTATAGTTGCCATTAGTACAACTTTGAAATAAAAATACACATATTTTTATATATTAGTTTATATAAAACAAATGTATAAAGGACGCCAAAGTTAGTATCTATACATTTTACATTGTTTGGACCTTTTTTATTGCAATTGTCTAATGATGGTTCATTTAAAATTTCTTTATCCCATTCCAAATAACTATAATTTATTTGCTATCGATATTTTCCATACAAGCGAACGATCGATATTATCGGTAGCACCATTAATACTACATACAATATTTTTATTATCCCTACGATATGATAGTTGAAAAATTTGTGAAAGATCTGTTTCAAACGGAATTCTTCTATTCGCATTTTTATTATTTTTATTACCAAAAAAAGGTAATAATAAGTTTCATTATTAACTCAAAATCTCAATATATAATAATTATTATTTTCCTTTCTTTAGTAAAATAAAGAAATAGAAAAATTATTATTGTTTTATACCTAAATTGCACTTAAAAATTCGAGATAATACACTATTGTTGAACAAGCGCGATATATTTTGTTTATTTGGAATAATATAAATTTTCCCTAAACTGAAAGCTCAACCTAAGTTACAATTTCTTTTTTACTCCTTTAAAGTGTAATAAAGGATAGGTATTAAGGATCTAGAAACAGTTAAATGCTTGATAATATTTAAATTAAAATATACTTAAATAAGTGATAAATTAAATTAAAAAAAAAAATGAGAAGTATAATGGACGCTGTAACCAGTGTCCATTATCCTTTTATTTACAAATAAAAATATAAAAGATAGAGGCCTAACGAGGCTTCAAAAAAAAATCAAAGCCAGATTTGGCGTTGGTTATTATATGATGTTTGATGTATTTTAGTTATAGAACTCATACGTTGCGTAGTGCTGGCTAGATATTTCCACCAATTGTTCTAACCTCAATTTTCTTGGCAACGAAAAAATCATTCAGATAAATAAGTTAATGAAGTATTTACTTACCTTACCATTCTTCTACTCCTAAAGCAAGGAACCGAGGATAACGATGTTGGGGTGCTTGATTACCATAAGAATCCATGACTTCTGTTAACACTTTGTTACCGGGACACAAGTATACTTCAGGCTCGATTGAATTTTGATGCTTATCTAATTGTAAGCTTGATATGGCTCGGTCAGATTGCAAGTTACCTTGAATTGGAGTATAAAATAGGCTTTCAGCTTTCGGGCTTAACGGAATCCTGTATAATTCAAATTTATGCATGACCAGAAGAGATCAAAGTGTTAACAACCAAGTGGCGTAAATAATAAAGGGAAGCGGATGAGCAGGGGAGCCAACAGCTATAACTTCAGTAATTAGTAAAGGTATCGATTATGCATAAATTAATGCTGCTTCTTAATAACACTAAGATTTGGCTAAAAAAGGATTATTAGGTATCTGTTAAAATACATAAGGCAATTTCTTTTCAATTACACTAGAACTTTAAAACAATATTTGTATTGTTTAGAATTGAAGCTTTATTTTTTCTTACGTTAATTTATATCATTATTTACAGCTTCCTTAATAAAATAAAAAAAACTTTAGTCGTTCATATTTAGTTTATTAAATAAACAGTATTTTAAGAAAGTAAGTGAAAATACTAACGTATTTTATGGCATTGCCATATCTAACACATATGACATCAAAACATCTGACATAAAAAACCAAATGTCAAAACATAGAATTTAGGGTGTTCAATCCTAAATTTATAATACTAACAGAAAATTTAATTAATTTTCAAGCAGTTTATTATTAAAGAGACAAAAGAAAAAAAAAATTAGGTACAATAGTAGCTACATCCTTCTTTAGCATTCTATATATATACAAGGTAATTTTAATTGTAATAATTTTTTTAAACCACTTTTAGGAAGAAAATTTTTTATATTTTACAGGTGTTGAGGTTGGTTAAGTCCAGGATTCAATATCCTACACAATCGTACGATTCAATCAGAAAAAAGATCTGATCTGACCAAAAAATCTTGTCAAATACACTTCTAAACCTCACTATCATACTTCTTGAGCACACTTGCAATGTTGCTGTCAAAAATAGCACGTTTGTACCGATAGCAAATGATATTTTACACAAACTACCAAGCATAACTTTTTTCACTTAGGTGACTATTTTTTCTCTCGATAATAAAGTGTCAAAATGTCAAGTGTCAATTCAATTCGCCTTAGTTCTACTTAAGAAAACATGCCAGCTGTGTCTTTAATATTGCACTGGCGCTTTCCGTTAGCCAGTTACCAGTTTCAGCGCCGACTTCCTTAGTTTGCAACTTTCAAGAAAACATATAATTATGACTGTAAAACTTACATATAAATACCTTTAGTTTTTGTTATAAAATATTCTTAAGATACTTGAGGGGGCGTAAGGCACGTCGTAAGCCTCGCCGATCGTCCTGATATTTCTGGGAGTATATTTTAACTCACTAGTTTTATTGTATTGAGTACAAAATTAAATTACAAACTTTTAAAGAAACTAAAGTGGCTTAGATTTGTTTTTACAGTTTATATAATTTTTTTTAATTTATTATTTTATTTCTTTTTTTCTGACTAACAACTACGTTATCATTTTGGGTAAATCATTGATTTTTCAATTTTGTTTGTTAAATGTTATTTTTCATACAGATGAAATTTTTGTATTTTTTACAAACTTAAATATAAGATTTATTCATAATTTTGTTAATGTGATAGATCTTTTATATATGTATGTAGGTATAATAATTTTTTTTTTTTAAATAAGAGCTTTTATTCATTTGTTTTTAATTCACATATTTGTACAAAATAAATTTAATTTTTTGTTTGGGTGGAAGAGGAGGGGAATTTTGAAGCAAATTAAGAATAGTGTGTATTTTATGATTACGACTTAAATATACAACAAAAAAGTTTAACAAAAAAATTTTACTATACAAATTTTTGTAGGCAATATATTTCTTACTTTTTATGTCAAGTTATATAAAAATATATGTGTATTTTTATCTTTGTTTATCGGTTTAATACAATTATCCTAAAAATGTTAGTACACACTTAACAATATGCAAGTTTTAATATAATACTCGTAATATATGTATATAGTATATATATATTTCTTTCTTATTAAATGACTTGAGTTATCTTCTTTTAATTTATTTCTTTTTTTAGGTTAAGTTCAAAATTTGATTTTATTTGTTTACTTACTGGTAAATATAAAATAATTGTTCATATTGAAATCATTGTTTGCTCTTTAATTTGATTTAATCAAGTTAATAATATTTTATTAATTCTTAACTTCATTCGTTTACTTAAGTTATTATTTACTTACTAATTTGAATACTAATTGATGTTTCTCTCAATTATGTTTAAACAAAATTAAAGTAAAACTCATATTTTAACAGTAAATTGCTAAATATTTTCTTTAGAATTTTGTCAATTGTTGTAAAACTACATTACATAATTAAGATAAGTACATATGTATGTATGTAATATATTGTGGTGTTAAATATTATATAATATTATTTACTGTATATTAATAACTTTAACACTAATTAAACATTTCGTCTGTCAGTTTAATTTGTTATTAGCTCTGTGTTATGCACTAATGTTACTTCCCTCATTATTATTTACAAAACGTAAACTTAATCTTACTATTCGTTTACAAGTTGTAATTATTCTTATTAAAAATATATTTATCAATGTTTATCACTGGATTATTTTATTCAAATAGAACTATAAGTAACCTTCATTTCGTTTTCCTTAGTTTAAAAATGCTATACGAATAAAAAATGACAGAAACATAATATTCATGCATATATTTTTATATACATATGACTTTCAAACTTTTCGAACTTGGTAACTTAATTAAATCTTGTTGTTGGTGATCTCTTACATAAATGAGAAATATAAAATCTTATATTTAATTTTCACGCTCATAAACGAACAACAAAAAATGTTCTGCCTATGTTCATACATGAATGTGTGTACCTGTTTGTTTTTCGTAATACACATGAAGAGTGATGAATTAGCTTCTTCTCAATAATGTTCTTTTTCATAAATCTACATCTTCATTTATGAACGTTAAACATTTATAAAATTTATCATAAATGAACATAAAAGAATATTAAGTCGCACATGCAGAAAAAAGAAATAAAAAAATAAAGAAAACTTTTTGTTACTGTATACGCCGGCAGTTGATCATTACAAAATATGTGCGTACATTTATGTATGTATACGAATTCTTAGCGCACATATTTCTACGATCTTTTCATTTATGAAAAATTAATAAAATAGGTACACTTGCGTGAACAAAAAAATATTTTCTCATTTAATCACATTTGAACAGAAAGAAAAAACATCGCATTCATAAATGAAAAAACACCAAATATTTTGTAGTCTCTCACACATGTATGAGAAGATGCAGCTAAAAAATAAAATATACACATTTATACATAAATGAACAGTAAGTGAATATTTCAATACTCTGCTTTTATCTCATTATTATGAAACGTCATTTAAAGGTTTTATTTCTACATTTGATTTGTCTAATCACCGCATTCGATATGTAGTAAAATCTATCGTAATTTTTCTATATCGAATAAAAAGTATCGTCATTTTATTTGAAAGGAAATGATTTTAAACCGTTTTTTTTGTTCAATTGTTAACTTATTATTAATCTATTACAATTTGATAAAATTAACTATTCGATACATGTCGAATGGCATAATTAGCTTACTCGACTCATATCGAATTTGTTATTCGATGCGATAGTTTACTCGATATCGAATGCGGTGATTAGGCCCTGGTATATGATCGAATACGATTATTTATTTTGCTTTATAGATTTCAATTTCTAATAAATAGGAATTGATTTGGTGACTAATATTATAACCTTTCCAATAATATGGTTTCAAAGCATTTAACTCAGTAACTCCGCAGAACGGGTTACGGGTTTGGTAACTCCGGACAAAAATGAAGTTTACATAATAAATAAATAAAATAATAGTGTAACTATAATAGGATCATCCGATTACTCAATTTTGGCCTTACACCAATGCCCGGCAAAATAGCACACAAGGCATATTTGACAAGTGATAGCGCAAGGGTGAGAAAATATCTGGCAAAAATATTAACAAAAAATTAAGAGAAGAAAGTGACAGTTTGATAACTGGTATATAAAGTTTTTCTGTTCCAAAACAAAACAAATAAAATTAAAAAAAAAAAATAAATGAATTTGGTTAAAAAAAAAACTTTATATAAGATGAGCAAAATGTTTGAACGTAAAATACTAAAACAGTTACAAAATTCGAAATATTTCAACTTTAATAACATATTTTATGATCGGTTTACAGAAGAGGTGTGGGTATATTTCTGCTTTTCACTTTATGTAACGCAAATTATAAAAAAATATTAATAATATTAGAAGCATCTTTCATTACAAAGTTGCCGTCATTTAACGTTTAATTCAAAGAATTCAGCGTGCACATCAAGCTTTAACCCTTTAACTGTTTACATTGATTATACTCGTATTGGCGAAACTACAATTTTTTGCATAATATAGAATATACTTGTCATGAAGATAAAAAAATTGTTTCATTCTTTTTTTCTTGAAACATGGCAAATAAAAAGCTTTAAAAGAATATAAACTTAAATATATAATGTTAAATTAAATTCATTTGGTTTATATTTTTATTAATAAAGTAACAATAAACAAATACAAAAATGAACGAATAAAAATAAAAATTTTCTACAAAACCAACTGGCAACGATTGATTTTTTTTCACAATCAGTTATTTTCACAGAAAAAAAGTTTTACTCTGTTTTTGTCGAGTATACTCGTCGTCGCTGCAAAATAATAAAGCAGGCAGAAAAATATTATCGAAACAAAATTAAACAGTTAAAGGGTTAAAATAACCTGCCCTTAGATGAGACAAACACCACTTACATTAAAATTAATCAGCCTGATAAGGTTTATGATCAAAATACTATTTCTGTTACATTGATTTCAACTAAACTGCTGTTGTCTACGATAAAAATTAAAATATGTAATAAAAAACTGTTTAGCGCCATCTACTTTTTAAATTTAATTTACAACAAGTTGTTGTGTCTAGGATAAATATATGTTAAAAGATTGGTTTGTGAATCATACCAGGAATTGATTTATAATTTTATTAGCTGTGCCCGCCACGTTGTAGGCTTTCGGAAAATATTTTGGTCGATTTTGTTTTTAAACTAATCCACATCAAATTTTAAGTCTCTTACTTTTATAGTGCTTCATTAATGATTAATGTAGTTTCTTTATAGACAGACTTTGCATCACTACACTCTGTAAAGTCTGTCGAATTCGTTCGATAAGCCCAAATATTTTGCGATAGCAAAAGAGCAAGCGCAAAGAAAGGAAAACATGTAATTACTTTCAAAATGTGTTAATTGATATATAAATTGTTATTTTTAGGGAAATCAAAGCCAAAAAAATTACAAATAATACGACAGTTTTAAATTTTAGTAGATTTCATGAAAACAGTTGCAGCGAGTTTAATGCCTAACAAGGCATTAATGCCTTACAGCCTGATGAAGATCTTGTAAGGGATATATATCTGTTAAAAAATTTATATATTATGCTATTGTTTATGTAAAATATGATACTATTTGCGTGGAAAATCTATAACAGATTTATTATTAATTTTTATTTCATTTTCGTCTTTAAACCATAAAACATCAATATTTTTACATGTCCATAGAACCAAGTTAACTTTTGTTTACACATTTTAAACTG
This sequence comes from Phasia obesa, assembly GCA_949628195.1. Lineage (NCBI taxonomy): Eukaryota > Metazoa > Arthropoda > Insecta > Diptera > Tachinidae > Phasia > Phasia obesa. The sequence continues at coordinate 163,301,603 of OX451216.1, forward strand.
TTAATATTACCACTTTTTCAAAAATTTCGCGAAAGGTGTTGCGAAAGTTATAGAGAGTACCGATTTGCAATAGAGAGTAACCCATCTGGTATTCATCCCTGGGTAATTACTTAGCAACAAAAGCTTTGTATAAAATTCTAAAATTATTGTAGTTCTTTTTTAGTGTTTTAAATTTCCCGCTAACGAAAATTAAAGGTGCTGCCAAGTTTATTGTAAGCAGAGGTAACAGAGAAAGTTTATACGAAATTTTAAAAAATTAACTAATTTTACTATCAAAACGACGTGTACGCAGCAAGCTGCCAGGTAAATCTACATAAACCCTAAAATATGTGGGCCTTTCCATGAGATGATTTCTCAACAAGAGAATTATATAGTTCTTTACCAGGAGTACTTCTTTAGAACTTTAATACTAAAGTTAAAGAAATTATTTTGTATAAATGCTATAAGCTTCTTATCTCCTTATTGAATGTGTTAAATGCCTGTATATCTGTCAAAATATTATGAGAGAAGTCATTTAAAAGATCAACATCAACGCGTGTACTTCTTACTCTACAAAAATTTGATTTTTCCATTTTTAAATTTTCAAAACTTGGAAAAATTTCTCAAATTGAACCGACGCTAAAATAATCAAAAAAAAAAAAGTATGCTTTAATTTATGTATATGTTGATTGATAATATAAATCTTAATCAAATGATTCTGTTTTCTTTTATATAAGTCTGTGGCGGACAAAAATGAATAATTGCTTAAGTCGACTTAAGCTGTTAAGTTTTGTTATCGTGAATAACTCATTTATTTAAATCTGTTATTTAGGGGAATGTAAAACGATATACCTACATACTGCTAAATTTATAAACTTTTCGACAAAAAAAATAAATATCCTTAACAGCAAGGATAGAAATGTAAAAAAGTGCTCTACTTCAACAATCCAACATAAGACATAAGCAGTTTTTTCTTGTAGCCGCAGAAATAATTCTATTTGTTTTTAACTCAAACTGCAAAAAAATTTAAATGATAATAAAAATAAAACTTAAAGAACAAAACTTTTGTTTTAAATAAAACTCAAGATAATTATATTAAAAAATGTGTTTTTAATGAAATATTTTTTCTAATTGTTTTGTGTGGTTTTTAATAGGCGATTTAGTTAAAATAAGAAACTAAAAACGAACGTAACCATTAAGGATTTTATAACTAAAAATATATATGTATATTATGGGAAAAGGAAAATCGTAACTAATAATTAATAAAACAGAAAGTATGTATGTATTATAAAACAATGTAAATAATATTACTTAAAAATCCACAATAAATTTAAAGATACGACTAAGATAAGAGTAACATGCTTATAAAACAATTAAAAATGGGTTCAATCGTTTTTAACTTAAGCTAAAACGTTTTAAATAATTAATTTAAATACCTGGCCTTAACAGAACATAAACAAGTTTTGAAAAAAACTGCTTCAATATGTGAAACCAGCAAAAATAATTAATTTGTTTTATAATTTGCTTTAAATGGAGTACGTTATATTACATGTATGTATGTATATTACAAAATCTGAACTAAATCATTAATTATATAATATTGCTAATTAGTATTTTTTAATTCAACTATTTAAGAAGAATGTTTATATGTATAAGAAAAAACCGGTTCTTTTTTTTGGGAAACATCAATAAATTAAATCGGAATTTAGAAAATCATTTGGTTTTGCTTTTGTTATTTATAAAATAAATATATTTTTTAATAGATTGCCATTAGAAATATTATAACTAAGGAAAAAACGTAATAAATAATTATTTAAGTTAATAATATAATTTACCCATACAAGACATTAGTTTTAAAATTGTTATTAAATATTTTATATTGACTTAATTTCAATAAAAACATAAAAAAAGAAAAACTTATTAACAAAGGAATTTTCTAAAAGCGTTTATTTCTTTCTACAAGATTTAACAAAATTTTAAAAAATTAACTAAATTTAAAGAAAACCCGGGAATTATAAAATGTAATAATTAAATAATAATATAACAATTCTTCATTAAAAAAAAAAACTTAAAAAAATTAGATATAAATATTTATTTAACATTGTATTTTTGAGCATATTTTCTTTAAAAGGCGAAGTGTTAAAAAAACGAATTTACATAAAAATAATAATTTTGAATTTATAAATAAGCATTAAAAACTTAAAGTTAAAAATTTAACATGCCATACATTCATTAAAAATTTAAACTTTTATACTAAAGTTCAAATGGTTATGCGCTTAAAGTTGGTTTAAAAAAAGTGTTCATAGCACTTACTAAATAAAAATAATAATAATGACTTTTATCATGAAAAATTTTCTTTTCTTTCTTAACATTACAAAAGAAAAAGAGAAACACTACACTATTAGAACTTGTTAAATATAGTCTGAAAAGTCGAAAATTGAAATAGATTTTTTATACATGTATTTATTTACTTGTTTTATTTATAAAATAATAATTTAAAAACTCAATTAATAAGTTTAGTAGTGATGTTAATTTGTGTTTGTTTGGATGTTTGGTTACTCGTATATAAAAAATATATGTTTTCTTTAACTTTGTAAAACTTGCAAGAAATATTTGCAAAGTTTTCTATTATTGTATAAGCATCTCTTCTTTGAGTTTTTTCAATCCCGCCTGGACATAACGAAATACTTCATAAACATTGCTGTGCAAAGTCAATGGACCATTTTCATGATCCAAAGCTATAAAGAAATCTGAAAAATAAAAGAAATAAAAAATATTAAAACAGGTCTGTTATTATCATCTCCTTATTATATTTTTTGGGTAATAAAATATTTTTTTATTGTAGATATTATTGCAAGATGGACAATTAAAATTGAATTGATTGTCTTGAGTACCAAATTGTTAAATAATCATTATATTCACAGGTACAGTTTCTTGTTTTCACGCAAAGTAATATAAACTGAATGAAGTAAATGAAATGGTTTTCCACCAGACGGACGATCGTAGAAATAGTTTTTGTCTAATGATTGGTAATCGCAATGATTAGTAATTAAACAAGTCATATAAATCGGATATATTTTTTTTTATTGTAGATATTATTGCAAGATGGACAATTAAAATTGAATTGTCTTGAGTACCAAATCGTTAAATAATCATTATATTCACTTAACTTTCGGAGAACCAAGTTCTAGTTTATACGAAGTTCTAGTTGCGATTTGGTACCTACATGACGTTGCGATTTCGTACCTACATATATAATTACGAAGTCATGTCAACCCTTGCATATAAAAATCGTTATGATTTCGGTAATATTTCGGTTCCGAAATCGGAAGATTTTGTCAGTATGTCATACATACATAAGCTAGTTAGGTACCGTGGCTAAAGGCAAAAGTTCGCTGAAAAGCACAAATCCAAAGATTTTTTGTTTTCACGCAAAGTAATATAAACTGAATGGAGTAAATGAAATGGTTTTCCACCAGACGGACGATCGTAGAAATAGTTTTTGACTAATGATTAGTAATCGTAATGATTAGTAATTAAACAAGTCATATAAATCGGATCTACACATTACTATCAGCAAGAAAGTTAATTTCAAACTTATTTAAAGTCATAACTATGTATACGTCCTTAAAACATATTAAAGATTTGGCATCAGCAGGTCTGATAAACTCCAACATGTAGAAAAAAATCGTTCACAATAATATACCAGGTACAAAATAAGAACCTTAAGAAGCTTTCATATAGCCTTTCAAAATACATATACATACTATATTCCCAACCTTAATTCGAAATAAATAAAACTGGAGTGGCCTACATACACTCACTTTACCGATTTTTTTCATGATTACTATACTTTATCTTATACTACGTATGGTAAAGTAAAAACTTATCAATTATAATCAGATCTGGTTTCTTGAAAACTTAATAAAAGTAAAAGGAGAGCCCAGCTCAAAGTCAGCCTTCAAAAAATTTATAATCAATCATCTGAATACCTTTTTAATTAATATTTATATATTTTACTTACCGGTATGATTGCCTTGTCTTACTAAACGATCGGCTTGATCCCATAGTTCATGACTACTGGATAAATAATTGAAATATTGATTTTGCTGATATAAAGCTGAGTGTATATCTTGAGGCACTATTTTACCGGGTGGTGTATTAGAACCAGATCCCTAAATAAGTAATAAAAAAAAATTAAAATAAGTGTTGATAAAGTGTGATTTGTTGTAGATAACACTCACCTGTGAACCTACCGAATTAGAAGGGGAAATAGATGAAGGTGTATTACCGTTGATAATATCGTTTTTACCCGGTTTAAAAAATTCAGTACAAATTGTGTTGATTTGGCGGCAGTAGTTTCTTTTAAGTTTAAACAACTTCAAAGAGATCAGAGACTGGCAACGCAGACTACAGAGTGTATAAGTTGATAAGAAAGGTTAAAATTGTCTAATGCTTATTATAATAAATAATCTTACCTTAATATAGCAACTTTATTGTGAGTCTCGTGTTGATTCGCTGAAGACACTTGCAGGTGTCTAAACTTACTAGAAATGAATCTAAACATAATATTAAAGAAATTGTTGAAGTTTAAATTTATGAAACTAAACTGTTGCACTTTTCGAAATGTTTACACTTTACTCACTTAATTAATGTCAATGTATCTTTGTACATGGTCCAAGCTGCGTCTTCAGAACGACTATGTTGTTCCATTGCAGCACCAGACAAGAGAAAGTAAACCACAGCCTCCAAATATAAAGTAACTTGATTGAAAGTATTCTGCTCGCGGTCTGCTGCATGCTTGCGATGCACAGCTTCTTGTAAAAATTTTGCATCTTTACTGCAATTCGAAGAAAAGTTTCGCAATTAATTTATGAACTAAAATTTTTCAAATAGAATAGCAAAACAGTATAACAGAAAAATAAAAGGATGTATTAATTGCAGCAAACGTTTTTTTTTTGTTTCAAAATAAAATAGTTTCACAATGTTTGAAAAAAAAAAAACAAGAGAATAAAGAGATAAACTTAAAACAGTTGGATTACATTTGCAATAAATTTTGAAATTTGGCCGTTACGGAGGAGTTGGTAGTGTGGTTGTTGTTGGAGGAGTAAGTAGAGGAATTCGAATTTTCAATAAATGATTCCGCAACAAACCTGAATTCATCACTCAAAGCATCATCATCCCGTTCGAAATATGAACGATAGATAACTTGAGGTTGAGTGGTTGTAGCTGTCCCCGCTGCTGCTGGTGCTCCTGCTTCGACTGTTGTTGTTACTACAGTTGATATTGAAGCTGAAGGCGTCGGTGTTGAAGAAGCTGTTGAAGGCATTGATACTGCAGGCGCCGAAACATGAGAATTCTTTGTGCATGCAGCCGATGGTGGAGGAGTTTGAGTAATAGTTGGTATCAGTCCTACATTGGCTGGTGGTGGCATATTGGTTGAGACGATTGGGTTTAAACTGTTATTTGTGTTTTGTAAATGCGCAGGACTGGCAGTATTTGGAACATTATTTGTCAATTTGTTGCTATTGTTATTTGTTGTATCCGTGCCTTGCTGTTGTTGAAGTTTCTTCTCCATTATTAACCGATCATGATTTGTAGGCGAAAATTGTTGGTTCATAACTTGCTGATCCTTCTAAAAGAAAAATTAAATAAAAGATTTTAAACCTGCTTTTTTAGTTTTTAAATATTTGTATTTCAATACCTGTTTCTTTTGCTGTTCGTTTGCATTTGTTAAACAATCATTGATCGCAACAGTTTCCTTAGTGGATTTCAAAGTATCGTCCGTAACTTCCTTTACTTTGGGTATATCACCGCTACTGATAGTCATTTTATCTTTTTCAGATAAGGAGACCGTACCTAAATCCTTTTCTTTTTTTCGTTTTTTCTCTTTATAAGGACTGGAACTTGAGCTGCAGCTGCGTTTGCGTCGGGGGTTAGGCTCTAAAGATAAATTATTAGGTGAACACAGTGATGATTTCTCCGAAAAGTCACTGGGTTTACAATCTTGTTTGAGTATTAAAAGTTCTTGCTTTATGAGTGTAGGATCCGTAGAAGAGTCACTTTTAAATTTGGTTTCATTGCAGGTATATTCAGAATCAGGTTCGTGTTTAATAATTTGTTCATGCTTAACACCGGTCAACAGTTTTATTCCAGTCATTGCAGCGTTAGGGGAATTGTAGACTCTAACCATTGTTGGGACAGAACTATAGCCATTAGGGGGCGGTAAGAGTTCCTTTGGGGTCGAACCACCACCACATATACTACCATCCGTTGAACGACTACTCAAGCGGCCAGAATTTCCATTTTCTTTGGCCAACTCATGGAGGTTTTCTCTTGAATGAAATAGCTCTCTTTCGGAGGCCGAACAAAGAATGGGAGCATGTTGTATGGGTGTACGATTGCCTGTACTTCTGGGTGTCGCACTACCACTGCTAGCACCACTGAAATTACTATTTGATGTGGTTTTTAAACGCATTTGGTTGTTGCAAGATTGTAGATCAGCATTGAGAATTGTTTCGTGATCATATATTGGAGTGCGGCCAGCGCTAGGTGTTAAATGATTTTGTTGATGGCCAGGAGCGTGACCGTATAAACGATATGTGTTTGTGTGCCATTCAATGGGAACATTCAACAATCTAGAGAGATCAATTTTACATATTAAGGAAGAAGGCGGCGGAGGTTGTAGTAAAACTAGACTTTGTTGATGCCCATGGAAAGTCGCCGATTGTGAGGAGGAATTTGGGTGATGTAGAGCTGCTGTGGCAACCGCAGGTGTGGGAGTTGATGTCCTCGTTGTGGGAGGCGTTCGAGTAGGTGTTCTTGTCGGTGTCTTAATCCGTTGCTTCAACTTTCTTTCGGCACTTGTTGTACTACGGTCTGGTGTACGATGTGTTGCTACAGCACCAGCTGCTAAAACCTGAGTTCCAAGAGGAGTAATATTTAAAGAACGTGGTGATCTCATATGGCCACCAGGTGTTAAACGAGGGGATTGTGCTGTTGGTGTATTTTGTAACGAATTGTGTACAGCAGACAGGTTTTCTTGAGACAGTCTTAATGCTGGAGATATATGCTTTTGTTGTTGGTGCATCTGCTGTTGATCCTCAGATTGATCAACAATAAGAACCTGACCTTGTTTTTTAGCCCCTCCCTCGTTTGATGATTTAAAAATACGGGTCAGAGTGCTTATTTTATTTTTATCACTTTTTGGTTTATCACGTTTTAGTTTCTAAAGAAAAAGAGAATAAATTTTAATTTCTATATTTATCTTTCAAACTTTACCTTTTCTTTTTGAGGCTCTCCTAAATCTGAATCGGAACGTTCTTCACCACTCGATTCCGAATAGAAGGCACTTGCTACTTTGTGAGGTGACTGGTGACTCGCTGAACGATGTGAAGAATTTCCACCGGTAACAGTTGCTGCAGTATGTTGTGATGATCCACCAGTTAAAGTAGAGGCATTAGGGAGATGACTGAAATCTTCCACAGAAGACTCTGAAGATGACGAGGAGGAGTAGGACATTGACATGTTGTGGGGCTTATTAGACGCTGTCATCGAATTTGCTAAATCTTCGTGTGATAATTTCAGGGTATTTAGCTTTTTTACTATTCTTTTAGGTGGAACAGATTTTTGTTCCAGGACCCCAGCTATCTTTTTGTGGTTTTTGGTTTCTTCATCTTCTGACGAAGAGGAATTAGTTACTAAAGTTTCTTTGTTGGTTTTTACATCTATATCTGTATCCGAGAGTGATGACGAGGAATTCGTTATAGAACAAGTGGAGGACTCACTTGAAGAAGAGGAATCTTCACTAGTCGCGATTGCTGGCAGTTGTTTCTTAACGGGAACCGTAGCAATTTGCTCTGTTGCTTGTAAAAATTCCACTGGTGCTTGTACATGAGTTTGTTTATGTGTGGTAGTAGTAGTAAGATCTTGAGCTAAAGAGTTAAGTCTTGAAGCTCTCCTTCGAGCAGTTGCTGTGGCAGCGTTGACAGTTTGGGCGGGTTTTTTATTGATATCTTTTTTGGCGGTTAATGTTGGTCCTTTTGCAGAAGCTGAGGCCGACGACGTTGAACTTATATTTCCACTTTGGTTGGGCGTTGTTTTACGTGGCCTTCCTCGTCCCTTTTTTGGTCCAGTTGCAACTCCACTTAAAGTTCCACTCGGTGTGACACTAGTTACCGGGCTAATTAAACGTTTTGTTAAGTCGTCTTGTTCTTCATCACTGGAATCAGTCGCTACCGTCGCACTAGTTTGCTGCTTCAGTTTTTTTCGAGGTTTTTTAGCTCTTGATTGTGGAGGCGGTGGTCGTGTTAAATGTGCAGATGGAGAAGAATTAAGAGGGTCTAGGCGTATCATAGTAACGGAGTTTAACATTTGTGATTTTTGAGCTATAGGAGGGGAACGAGGCAATGCGGTTATAGCTGCAGGAACACCACGTATTTTTAGAGTTCCTCCGGGTCCCCGTACCGGCAACCGTTCCTCATCGCTTGTATTAGTATCAGAAGAAAGATTTGACAAACCTTCTATGACATCGCCGGCATATGGAGTAACAGTAGTATGACCTCCAGCTATGGACATGGCTTCATGTTTTATCTGTGTCGAAGGTATGGACACAAATTCTGAAGCATTTAATATGGGAACTTGTTGTTGATTGACTCCTATGCCTACATTAGGTGTAGAAATTTCTTTCTTAATGTCGCTTAACATTGGAGATAGAGGGGTAACTGAGAGACCAGCTGGCGCCTTTCGCGAAGAAAAAGCCGGATGGGGGAATGTTTCATTTTTAGTTGAGCCTCTATTCCTTCTACGTATACTATCATCCTCAATATCGTTGCTATTACCTTCATCGCCCATATCCTCTATCAAGGACTCATTTTTAATGTTAGCCACACGCTGAGGTGGTTCAGGTATAATTTGAGCTCCTCCTCGTAGTGTAATTGGCATATTAAGATTGGCAACATTCATAGAATTGACAGAATTTACCATGGATGTGGCGGATGGAGAAGCTACATCCTGGGTTGGTGTTTGATGTAATGGCGCTTTGTTGAAGTATCTGCTTAGCTGCCATTTGGTTGTATTTGAAGGTGAAGGTGTCTTATTTGAGGATGAGGATGAAGAACCTCCGGACGGAGGTGCTGAGGAACCCAACCCTGAGCTGCAACTACTACCCCCACCAACTATAGAACCAGATGAGCCAGAACCTAGTTTCTTTTTGGTTGGTAATACCGCCGTCAATTGTTGTTGGCTTATCAGTTGATGGGGAGCGGGTACTTTAGCTGGTTGCTGCGGTTCACTTCTGGAAGAATCACTACCAGATTCACTTGAATCTGAAGGTGAACTATCGCTTGAGTTCACTGTGGAACGATTTTGTTTTTTACGATCATCGTCTGAGTCAGAAAGTTCTAAATCGTTTTCAAGCGTTGAATTTTGCTTCTCAAGTGGCGGTGGATTTGGCTTTTCTGTTTTCAGAGGTTTTATCAGCGTCTCTTTTAATGGTCGAGCTAAGACTGGAGAATGTGGCACTGTAGGTGATGTTATGGCAGCATTACTTATTAAAGACAAAGACTGCCCAGAGGAGGAAGAGGTAGATGATGTAAGATGGCCGACACAAGCGGTGGTATTAATGGCAGGGGCTATATATGTGGAAGAGGATGAGGTGGAGGCGGAGGAGTTGTTATTGGAGGCTGATTTTGAAGAAGGCATCTGTGTTGCGGTTGCTGTCGTAGCTGATAATGGAGGCACAAATCTAGGTGCTGCCATTTGCATACGTGGCGGAGAATCCAAAGGCTCCACTGTGCTAGTTTTTGCAAAGATATCAAAAGAATACTTATGTTTATTCTTTTCGCTGAGATTGTAATTTTCCATTAAAGTATTGTGCGGTGTTGCATCAATGCCAGTTAACATCTTTGGAGGACAAAATGTGTTCGTAACGTGGTTAATTATTTCTTTGATGTCGTTCTAAAAGGAAAAATTATTTTTTTTTAAAGAATCTATACATATTATTTTTTTCGCTACTTTTAATATTTATAATATAACGTAAATTCTAGGTAAGCATGTATGCGTATTGTGTTTTTTATTATTAGTCAAGGCAGTTTAAAGTTTTTCACTTCTCAAAAAAGCCAATGTTAAAAAATAATTAAAAATATTAGAGCTGAAAATATAGGTTTGTATAAATTTGTTAAAAAAAATATAAAATAAGGAAAATTATATTTCATCTTATTAAGGAATCAGTGCATAATGTTTATTAAACATGTCCCTCATACGTATGTATAGTTGTTCAGCATTATTGTATGGAAATTATGCACTAAATGTCTATGCAAGTGTAATTTACTACTAAATACGGCAAGGAAAGTATGATCTAGACCTACCTCTGGTGGTAGTGGTTTTTGGCGTTGTTTTGGTATTGATGGTTGTGAAAAGCGACCATTATGGGTCGCCGAAGACGAAGAAGATGATGCTGTAGGTGGTCCTAAATATGATTTTTCAATTGAAGACACGGACGACGCTGTTTGACGCCCATTTGGCAAATGTGATGCGTTCGGAGGCAGCAACGATCCGGATGGTGGTCCTTTGGGCGGTGCCATACCACTACTCAAGCGATTAACTGGTTGACCTGGATATCCTCCTCGACCATTATAAGGCGGTTTGTTATCAGCCTGTTTTACATAAGGCGCTTGTCGTAATTGTTGCTGTTGCTGTTGATAGTGATGTGGTGGCTGTTGTGATTGTTGTTGAGTCTGTGGTGGTGGTGGAGGAAGCAAACGCTGCGAGGATGAAGACGAGGAACTCGTTAACGATGAAGATGACGCAACACCAGCACTGATATTTGGTAGCGGAGAACTCGTTGGAACTATTCCTGGTAAAACTGCATTTGCCGGCATCTGTCTAAGACCTGAATTTGATATGCCCACAGTATAAAGATTGATAAAATCTCTAGCTTTGGAATAGTCTCCCAGTTTGGCTGATATTTTATCATCATCTTCAGATGGATTAACACGACGAGGTTCAGAAAATAGTGCTACCTCTCTATTTGATGACGAGGTTTGAACTTGCTGCCTTTCAGATTTTTCACGTTCTCTTCTTTGTTTCCGCTCATATTCATAGTCATCCATGCTAAAAATAAAATAAATAAATATTAAAGTTATAACATGTTAATCTTTTTAGGTTAAAGCTAAAATTATTCTATATTAAACAATTCGTTAAGCCATTTAAAGTATGTTTTTGCACAATACTTTCACAAAAAAGAGTTTTTGTTTTTAATATTAGTAAAAATATTTACGTAATCCGGCCATTGCGATAATAGTTATAACACGAATACCAAGCCATTAAACTAAATTAAGGAAACCATCTTTTAGTTATTATGGTGCGTTTAAATACCCTCTTCTCAAAGCAAAAAATAAGTAAAAGATAGTTTAGTTAAGCCAAGAAATGATGTTAGGTACCAGATCAGGTAATAAAATAATTTCTCGTATTCTATTTCTCTATAAAAGTTGTTTAAATAGAAACATGATTACAATTCAAACTACCTTGTGGACAGATACGAGGTATGCTGAAAAAGAATGTAGCCATCCACAATTTGCATTACATTCTGCTAGTATCTAATTTTGTCTTTATGCCTTCATAATAATGATTCATTGATAAAAAAAATTATAGCATGAATGTCTCGGATTTATCTCTACTAAAGCCATGTGAATGAAGTTTTTATAAAATCGGGTAAGCCGTTTATAAAATTAGTTAATTACAATTTTTTGCCAATTCTCCCACTGTGTAACGTTTTACAGAGAAAGCCTATATTGAATGAAAACTTGCACAAGCAATATTAAAATTTGTAAAAGAATTATCAATGATTTAATCTACAGTGGCTCATAACAGCGGACACACTGTATTAACACTGCTTTTAAAAATACTAACATTTTGCAAAATGTTATTTTATTAAAATATATAATTATTTTAATACATAAAAGAACAAAAAATAAACATCCAGCTTAAAACAATAGAAAAAACTTCACATTGAAAGTTGGGCAAAATATTTCGTTTTATATCCTTTTTAATTTTTGGCAGGCTGCAACCTTTTTAGAATTGACTCGACAAATTTTCTTTATACTTCACGACTCATCTGGCTTCATGCTTCCTGCAATGCAGCTTCAAGCTTGGTTTTGCTGGTACACAATCTATTTTGCATTCGACGCTCAATAGCTCGTCCCACAATTGCTCGATACAATAAAATTTAAGATTTGCGCTGACGTTTTCATAACGTTAGAGCAATGTAGATTATCAGGTCCTTGTTATCAGTGATGTGTAGCCATTATCAGCAATACTATACTTGCATGCTTTTTCTATAACATTAGACAACTTTGCATTCTTCGTTTCTTCTTGTGTTCTTCGTCGTTTCAAAGTTGATTACTTAATTCTACGAAGAAGTGTATAAAATATTTTAAAACAACTTTATCTAACGACAGGTTCAATGTCGCTTCTATTCTATTTTAGTACTAAAATATATAACGGAATATGAAATGTAATTTTTTAATAGCTAAAGACCTAGTTAGCCGACCGTAACCTAATGGAATGTAACACATGAAAATTGTTGTTGTTTGAGATTGTAACACACGAAACTGGTTGTCGTTTCAAATTCTCCTGCTCTCTTTTCGCTCTTTCTTGTATTTTTTCAATGTTTTCGACAGTAATGTAAGCCAATCTAATAAAAATAGATTAGATTTAACGAGTCATTGATAACAAAGCATAAACGAAAGCAAGAGCCTTAAAATACAAAAATTTCCATGTGTTACGTTGCGTTAAAATAAGAGTTGGCTAACTAGGCCTTTACTCTCTAAATTATAATATTTAAGTACCGTTATGTAAGTTTTCTAATGTCAATTACATATCTAAGCAAATGCATAACTAAATTTTTAGCAATAACTTACCTGACTTTCAATGTGATCCACTGTACGTAGTGTTGCGGATTCAGTCTACATTAGAGTAGATATAATATCCTCCTAAGAATGCTTAACCCAGCCCTCTAGTATGACAGATACTACCTAGTATGTACTTCAGTAGATACATATTCTTGTCCATATAATTAACAATTAACCTTAAACTTGTTGAGCATATTAAATATTGTCTCTGACACTTACCGTTTAAAATAAATTATTATTTACGTTAAATTAAGTTAATGTTCAAAAAAGGTTCGATTAACTTCTTTGCATAATTTGTTTACTAGAAATGTGTTCTTATTTACAACATTGTTAACTGATTGACTGAAGGAGAAGAAAACAAACGAAAAAATCAATTTATCAAGGTTGTGTTCTTGGAACGTACCGTTGAAGGAAAAACTAGGAAAAATATGAAGAAGAAAAAACACTACGATTTATTAGTCTTGACAGTAAAAACCGAAGGCACACAGTGGAACACATGGCCTCTTACATGCACATATTGGCAACACAAAAAGAAATTCATAATTTAAAAGAACATTTTTCAAAATAACAAAATTATTTCAAATAAAATTTTGTTAAGAATACTAAAAATGGCAATAAAATATATTGTTTTGAAATTTTTTCTTTAACAATTTATGAGGGAAGTTTATAAAATTTTACAAAACACACAATCACATTTCGAAACGTTGATTTTTTAAAGATACTTATGTGCACGGAATAAAATATTTGCACCAATAAAAGGTTTCAATTAGCTTCAGATACAAATTTAATTTAATATTTATTTTATTGGAATATTATTTAATTCATTCTTAACTATATATAGAACTAGCCATTTCCGGTGCGCTTCGCTACACCCATTAACAAAAATATAATAAACACTTGGAAGAAAAGCATGGCCAACATTTAACTTGAAAACGCACGCTATTCTCGCATCGAAAATATTTTAGTTTATATGCTATACTATATATACTATTTTAATCTAATCTATTTTTTGCTAGACTATACGTATTTACACGATAATATTTTTTTACTTTTTATAGGAGGTACCACTCAAACAATCCTTCGTAGTCCATCCAGTCTGTAGTAGACAATCCTCATCACTCTGAGGTTTACTTGTGCATAGTTTCAAGACTCTACCTATTCTAGTTCTTCAGGTATACGATAATAATTTTTCACTTTGCATAGGAGGTACCACGTCCACTGCCCCAATTCAGTTTATATTTTGGTAAACTATGCGCATTACCATAGTGGTTACTTGTACAAAGCTTCAAGTTCGCCAGAACTACAATAGATAAGAGGTATAAGAGGTACCACGCCCACTATTCTAATTCAGCCTGTGTTTAGCGAAATTCCAAGGTGCTATCTAATTCAGTTCTCTAGATACCGGATAATATTTTTTTACTTTGTATGGGAGGTACCACGCCTACTATTCTAATCCAGTCTATCTTTCTCTAAACTATGTATGTTAATATAGAAGTTACGCTGCAAAATTTCAAGGCGCTACCTATTACTGTTACCGAGCTACACGATGATAAATATTTACTTTGTATGGAAGGCGCCACGCCCACGTCGAGTATCAGAAAAATAATAATTTTTACCAACCGTATATCTAATAACAAACTGTGAAAATTTCAGAAACATCGGTTCACTGGTGTAGGCAGCTATAGCTTTCCGACAAACAAACAAACATACAATCAAACACGTTTTGTACATAGTATATGTATGTATATAGATAGAGTGAATTAAAAAATTAATTAAATTTGTATATAAAAATAATTAAAACCGTTAGTTAATTGGTGTAAAAAAATTTTTCTGTGTATATTCCTTTACAACAAATAAAAAATTTAAACTTCACAAAAAAACTAACTTTTCAATAAAAGTATTTTTATTGAAAATAAAAGTATTTTCAATTGTTAAAAGAAAACTTAAAAGGAAAATTTTAATAACATTTTTAAAAATTCCATCCCTTCGTAAAATTAAATATGTAGTATCCCGTAAACGCCCAACAATATATAGACCGATGACGTCGCCAGACAAAAATCTACACCAAACACTGTCTTTTTTGGGGTGCATTTGTGACGCTCTTGGATCATATGAGGATCGGTAATGTTCCAAATTCGACATCTTTATTTGTTGACTTACCCATCCAAAAACGGGCAGATGATTTTTCGATTGCCCGAACAAAACATCCAATTTGATAAAACATCTTTATCATTTGCACGTGTTGCTGAACGCAATTTCCGTCCACACAATATCGCCGCAATCAGTTGTCAAAGTTCGGAAATTCCTACTGGAAGACCCTTTGCTGGCGGCCAATTTAACTTTTTTATTTTCTTTAACGAACTTGAACTGATTAAAAAATTTATTTATTTGATTATTCCAATAAATAATCTAATTGTTTATTTTCGTTTCTAATTTAAACAAACAAAAAAAAAAAAAAAACAATCACAATCACAATAAATTTAAAACAAACTTTGTTTTTACACAATAAATAAAAACAAGTAAATGTGTTTTTGTTTTTTTTTTTTTCATTATATTATTTTGTTATCGTCATACTCAACAATATCTACAGTCTACCAATCAAATTGCAAGTTTTTTGTTTTTTTTTTGTTAGAAATGTTTTGTTGATGTTGCATGTGTATAGTATATTGTATATTACATGTGTACATATGCACGTACACCCTGCAGAGATTTATTCTTTTGTTGCATATAAACAGCATATGGATTAATAAATGAATGAATATGAGTACTACCTACCAAGTAGGGTTGTCAGATATGGCGCTAAAAGTGGCGATTTTCAACATTATTTGGAGTTAAACTTTTTGATTTGGTGGCGATTTTGAAAATAGTTGGGAGATTTTTCATTGACTTTTGTTCAATGAATGAATAATAGTTATAAAAGTATATTGTTTTTCATATTTAAAGATGCTTTTACTAGAAACTGGAAACTTCTGGAACATATAAATTTATTTAAAGATTACGAACATCTTTCCATTTTAAAATTTTGCAATTACAAACTAAACTTACAAACTAAAATCTATGTTTTCAAAAATTTTTATAATTCCTAACATAACTTTGGACGTGTATCAGGTATGTGATGGAAAACGATTATGAAATCGAATTGATTTTAAAACGATTTTGTTTTTTTGTATAAAAATTAGTTTTTAATAATTTATAATTTTTTTTAATATTTTTGGTTAAATTCCTTAATATTGTTTGATTTTTATCTTCTGATATACTTTTCAAACCCAAATGTTAAGAGATGGGTACAAAAATAATTCTCAAAATTGACCGAAATTCATCACATTTTAAATTTTCGTTTTAAATCGATCATGCTGGCAATTCCAGTAAAGAAAGAGCGCTTTCAATTATGAATTACATTCACCAAAACTCATCTGCGAAATAGAATAAAGTATAATTTTCTTGATGCTATAAATTATATTAATACAAATAGGGCATGTTGCATTTCATCTGTAGTTCTATTCCTATACAATAAAATAAAAATAAGAAGATGATGACAAATACCTTAAGGAAGATTAATGGATAATAGAGCAAGAAGCTTTGTTAATTCCATTAGCAAATTGCAGTTAAACAAAACAAAGGATTTTCCACAAAATTCTAAAAAATACTAATAAATTCCAAATAATCAGAAATACTTTGTAACATTTTGTTTAATGAGCCTATTTTTGCAACCTTATAATATTCCTCAGTAATAAACGTAGCATTTTTATTTGTAACCTCTGTTTTAGTTACTCTTCAAATGAAATAAAATAAAATATATTATGAAAGCTTACAATATTTCCCAGTAACAGGCATTCCAGTTTAATTTGTAACCTTTGTTTTAGTCATTCTTCAAACGAAATAAAAAAAATTTATCTGCTGGCGAATTTTAGCTATTTCAATAAAAAAAAATTTGTGATTTATAAAAACTATTTTTAAAATTAAAAAAAAAATTATATGTATATATAAAAAATCTAACAAAAAATCATTTTGGCGATTTTAGCGAAATAGGTAAAACAAAAATTTGACAACCCTGCTACCACGTTGTTATTATTCGCTCTTAAGCTACTCATACCATGTTCTCCTCTCTCTCCAACTCAACTGTGCTGTCCTCTTTACAATTTTTAAAATAATAATCGTAATAAATTCACGTTTGTACTAAATCACCCATATGGTGATAGTTTGGCAACATCGACTATTTAGAAACCTTAACATTTTCAAATTTTCTGTTGTTTAACCTGGATAAACAATTGTTCCATCGATTAGACGATTAGATTTTTAAGCATACATATTTTTTAATTGCTTCTCCATACAATAAACCACAGTTTCTTTAGATTGTACAAACTAAGTAATTCCTACAAAAGCAATAAGGTATCGAAATTTACTTTTTCTAATTCAAAGCTATTGTATTACGTATATAAAATATACATCTCACAGTTTAAAGTTTTTTTTTGCTGATTCTTAGGTTCCAATCACTATAGCTGCACTTTATTTTTATATTTTTATGAATATGGCAAAATAACTTTCTAAAAGTTTAATATAGTTTTTAATTGCTAATGTATACTTTTGTTATTCCTTTTGTAATTAAATTTATACCAGGCATTATTTTATTCTCCCACCCGTTAAAATGAACTTATGATTGGATAAAACATTAACTAGATACAGTTGTGTAGGGTATATAAAAGGTACATGCTGTGTAAAAAAAAATAAAACTTATGATGTGCAGACATTTTTTTTATTTTGAATTTCTATATGCAATGAATGCAAAAATTCCAATCTCAATATATTTTTAATGAATAAGTAGTGAGTATATAAAAGTAAACTTTTCTTTTTTCTTTTGTTTTTTTTTGTACGCAATTATTTTATTAACAAGAAATAGTTTCAATAAAAAAAATTATGTGATGCAATAAACTGTTTAATCGAACTTACGAATCAGAAGGCAAACAAATGCAATAATTAAGAATAAAAAACAATGGAATATATGTAGATACATAGAAGAAAATTACAACTTACAGTAATTTATTTTGTCAACTATTTTTTCAAGTGTATAACAAGACATTGTGTACATGATCTTACCTAAAAAGATAAAAAAAAGGAAAATATTAATTAACATAGGAAAAACAAACTAACAAGTTTATAGGTATTATTATTATTACAGCAGTATAAAATTTGTTTCAAAAAATTTATTTTTATGATTGGTATCAAATTATAGCTTATGAGATCCCCTTTAAAATATAAGCTTTTACTTAACTCTCTAGAGCTTATAGAATTGCAATTAGAATATATTTAAGCCTCGAGCGAATATTATACGATTATGAATAATATAAGAAGCTACTTTTACAGTAACTAGTAGTGGTCCCAATTAAGTTCTTTGCCAATGAACAAGTGTTAATATACGTTGTTTATAAATAAGCAGAAAATAAGCAGTAAAACGGCCTTTATCAACATCTTTGAAGTTTAAAAAGATGCAATCACTTTGTGAAACCATATTCTAGTTATATCTTAGAGCAAATTGCTTTATAAGTACTACTTCAGTCAAAAGCGGTTACCAAAACAAATTGTATTTTATTTTTTTAGAACTAAGAAATAAAAATCTTATGTTTTAAATCCAAATATAAAACTTTATATAAAAAAATTTTATATGTAATTAACTTTTTTATATGGAGTTGACACATTAGAAGGATTTCACCCATAAAATAAAAAATCATGTTTCTAACGCTGTATATACACGAAGGATCCGGTAGCAGAACGTGTTGAGCCAACGCATTTTGCTATTCACACCAAGGAAAACGGTAAGGCAACGTGTTGAGACAACGTATTTTGGTCGTTCAATACACATACGTTGCGGCCACCTTATTACTGATGCTTGAGATATAAAAACGTTTTCTTATATAAAGTTACCCATACCTAGATAAAATTCTAAAATTTATATAAATTTCTGAAATTCTAAAAATTATTATAAAGATCTATAAAGTTGTTTAAAATATTTTAATAACATTGTAATTCCACAAAGGAAAAATACTAATCAAATACATATTCTATTCAACATTCAACAGGCTATTTTGCAGTAAGTAATTCATATTTTGTCATTATTTTAAAAGAGCGCCATCTGTAGTGCAACAGTGTTTAAAATATCCCGCTTTAAAACAAATATATAAAAAACAGTATGGAGTACCTTTAAATCGGTGAAAAATCGGCGTACTTTCACTGCTTTTTCTCCACTTTCTCTTGGAAGTAAGATATTTTTGCGGAAAAAATATCCTATATTGGAATAAAGATACTAAGGTACCTCCTTACAAAATTTTGTTAAAATCCATACAGTAGTTTTTACGTGATGCAGACACAGACAGAAGACAGGAAATGAGTTACTGTTTTATTATAAGTATAGATTTTATTACTTTTACTCATTTAACTGCAAGTATACTCTCTTATTTTTCAAGTGTATTTGTGCGTCAGTGCGAACGTAGTGATACCGTTTTTTTTCTATTAAGTTGTATTGTGGTGTCGCAACTTTTGTTTTATATTTTTACTTTTATTTTATAATCTGTTGTTATTTATTATTAAAGCCATGTTGATAGTGGAACAGTGTCCCAGTGATTTACTTGGAAAACTAAGCAAGAAAAATATACATCTATAAGTATTTTTTATGTACATCTTTGATATTTATCAAGGCATATACATTCACATAAATTATATTTGACTAGAGAGATTAAAAAAGGATAATCGAACAAAAATAGGTACACAAATTAAAACAAGTTATATGTAGTTAAACTATTTTGGCAATAATTATACACAATTATTGGTAATTTTTCAAAAACAATACTTATAAATTAAACAACCATTTTTAAAAGAGAACAAATTTAATTATTTTTATTTTAATAAAGCCAAATATCCTAATGTATTTTTAATGATGATAGATAACTATTCTTTCAGCAGCAACATTTTCTAGGACATCATACGGCCATAAATATTAATAGCTCAATGTAAAACTTAACGAAGTTATTAAAAAATTCAACTATTTACATGTAGAAATGAAGGTACCCACACAGTTTAATGGGAAATAGGTTATTTTACGAGTATTTCGATTGTACAATGGATGACGCAAAAAACGTTTTATTTCTTAATACAGTCCCCGCTGAAAGCTCGACTCATTGACAGCTGCGACTTTTTAGTTTTTAATTTCCTGCAAATAAAAACATTTCTTAAGGCCCTGAGAAAGGCGTTTGTTCAGTTTGAAAAAAGGATAAACTCTTTTTCTATGTAATCGATATAAATGGTACAGCGTGCAACTCGAAAAAATTGTGGTGATGACCTTGTTGGCCGACAGATACATCTTAGACTTTTTTGGTGCCTGTTGACCACAAAGATATTTGTTCTGTTACGATGTCGGACGGATATATTTTTCAAAACCAAATCTTCATGCAAAATATGATGTATGTATTCGCTCGGTTAAGACGCCTACAGCTTCAGTCAGCTCGCGTACTTTCATTTTCCAATCGTTGAATAGCATTCCATGGACATTCGTCATTTGTTTAGATATTTATGAAAATTAACGAAGTTCTGTCTTTAATGACTGTCAAAAACAAACTAGTAGACGCAGCTTGTTCATTTCGATTCGATAGTCCAGTAAAAGACAACAGTTAACGGCGTTCAATTGAAAATATAATTGGCAATACAAACTCACGGAATTATCAAACAGCCCTCGTATAGTTATTTTAACTTAAATATTCAATAAGAGCTTCCATTTATAGTCAAAGTAATTTTAAAAAATCTTGGTTCGGTTTTTTTCTTTTTTATATTTTTTTATTTTTACAAAACTAATCTACAGTAGAACGTCAGTATCAGATCTCTAAGCTTGAAGGTATAGTCAGTCAGACGGTGCAAACATTTGGCGAAATAAAACCAGTACTATTTTTTGGGAAATATATTTTCAATCTTACATGACATATATAAGTTAAAAAAGAATAAAGTAATATTTGATATTTCTGTTGTCTATTATTTTATGTAGAAAATTGCCTAACTTAATAAATATTTGCTGGTTACGTTTTTTCCATTACATATTTTCTCCATCCAACCTTACCTTTTATTTCCAGCTTCGATTATGCTGATATCAGCATAAAATCACTTCCGTCATCATACAGCAACAGGGGGGGGGGGGGGGGGTTAAAAAAAATGAATAATAGAGAATAACAATTTAAACAAACACAATACACATGCACGTATATGTATTTGTATATACATTCATCATACTATAAAGTTTTATTTTTATGTTTGAATATAAAACAAAACATTTTTGTAGAGATTAGAAAACCAGAAGAGCAAAAACAACATTGATATGAATAATAAAATTAAATTTGTTTGCCATCTCGCAATCGTACATCTAACAACCTAAATTTTGTATTTTTTTTTCTTCTATTTTATTTTCTAGCCATCAAAAAAGGATTTTGTCGTTTTCAATCCACTTTTACACGAAGCCAAGAGTTGCAAAAATTGTGTTACTTCTGGAATTAAGAACAAAAACTAGAAATGAAAAGCCACAATTTTCCAATAATCTATACAGAAACCATTTTGAGAGTTTATAGCTGGGGCTACGTTCTGAAAAATAATAGCCGACTTTTTTTCAGACAACACTACCTGCGAAGCTTTTTGCTTCACCCAGAGTCTTAGTCTTTGGCGGGAATCGAACCCGCTACCCTCAGACTGATAGACTAGCACACTACCGATCAGTCTATCGAGGCACTAAAGCAGTTACTCCTATTTGCAACAGATATAAGAAAACTGTAATAGGACCGCGTCTGTACATGAAATATTTTTTAAAAACGTTTTTGCTGTTGCAGGTAAAAATGTTTATTAAAAACATATGTTACAACATCATGAGTATTACCTAGAGACTAGAAAAGTAAGAGTCTTAATATGTGAATTATTTTCATAACAAAGGGCTCATTCGAACAAAATGTTGTCAGTAGGCATAAAACGTCGCGGGTATTACTAATATCCTAAAATTGAATTGGAGCTTTAATTTTGTCTCCATTAAATTTACTATTATTATTTTACTCCAACCCTGTAAAACCTGTATAACTTATAGTTAAAAGTATTGACGTTTTTGCTTTCGGAAAACGTAAAAAAATACTAAATAGTATTGTAATCTGAGTGCAGAGTAAAAAAGTGTGAGTGTGCTGCATTAAACACAAAGACGACAGCGGTTACATCGCTACACAACTACAAAAAGCGTTGGCTACAAATGTAGCCGTGTAGTCAGCTACTCGTCAGAGTAATGGTATTCATAAAAGCTTTTGTATTTAGTTTCGACAGCTTTTAGTCATTTGGTAGCCTGCTGTGGTCTAATTATTTTCTAAACAAAAAAATGAATTACCCAGCCCTTGCAAAGTGTAACCTTTTTTATGATTTTAAAAGAGCACAAAAACAAACTGATTTTACATTTAACATTTATGTTTGTCTATGTGACGTATAAAATAATGTAATTATTCACATAAAAATTTAAATTCAAAATAAAATTAAAAAAATATATATATTAATTTTTTTGTACGTTCAAAATAAAACTACAAGTTATGCTTAAAGAAATTAAAACACGAACTTACTACCCTCTCAAAACAAATCAACCAGGTCTAGTCTAGTCAAAAAACTATTATGATTTCCACAAGGCAGTTTTCTTGCCGCATGTTTGCTTTTTGTAGGAGAGAGAGAGAGAGAGAAGAACTGAAATGTGTCTGTACTAGATCTTCTTCAATGAAATGTGAAAATCAGTTATAATTTACACGATGACGTTATTAATTCTTACTTTAAACTTGCCTGTCTGAATTTCTTGCCCTAAAAAATGATTCAATCAATTAATTTCATGCAAAATGTCAATATCTGAATTAGATGTTAGAAATAATATTACACGTACATATAAAAAAATACAAATATAAAATTTATACTTAAATGTATATTCAATCTTAAATTGTATTTTAATTAAAAAATAATGAAAATCGTCTTTAAAACCATGAACAGTTGCCTTAATCTTTTAGTATTTAGTTCCGAGGGAAAATTCTTACACATGGTGCTGTTAAATAATAGTAGAAGTTTTTAACATTCTAACCCTAGCAAAATAAAAAATATATATATTTAATACGTACATACATACATATGTTTTATAATATAACCCCTTTTCACTAATATTATTTCTTGTTCCCCTTATTAACTGCAGTAATTTAAGTACAAAGCTTATAAAAATACATACTACATGAGCACAAGAATTTCTCTTTTAAAGTAAAAAACCAAACTTTTTCGATTAGATTAAAGTACGAGGGTGGGTAAGTCAGTTTTGTTTTTAAAATCGATTATTTAAGGCAACAATTGTTAATTTTACTAAATTGAAAACAAAAAATAATCGAAAGTCCCGATAAAGTATTGAGATCCGGGAATGTAATCTTTTTTTACTACTCATCACTTAGAAGTACTTACTCAAAAGCTTCAAAAACTGAAGTGAAAACTACTTTAGGCACGTTGATCACTTTTTTGTTGAAGAAAAATGATTGAACTTAACCTAACCTTGGTTTCTTTACATAGGTCTGCTCGTTTTGGTTGAAGAAAAATTATGGAACTCGCATCATAGTCTTCATAGATCTTTAATTTTCATTAAAAAAAATCGTGGGAAAAAGTAATCACAAGTTACTTAGTTTTCACTTCTTTTGGCAGTCCCAACGACTGCCCTGCACTTTTGTTTTTTATAAATAAATTAAAGCTATCATTTACTGACTACTATAAAACTCTCGTTTTAAAATCAAAGTTATATAAAACTCTTAAGCAGGCATTAAAAACGTTGCTATAAACTAAAAACAGTACAATAAAAATGTTGGATACTATGGAGCAGGGTTCAAAAGTTTTCATTTATGAACATTGAAATAATAACATTTATGATATTTCTCACAAATGAGATTTCTAAAATTTTATATTTATTTTGCACGGTCATAAACGAACAACTCAAAATTTTCTGTGTATGATAACACATGAATGTATGTAACTGTTTTTATTTTTTACTATTCATAAATGAACAGTAAAAAACGAGAAATATCCATATTATTCATATGTGATGGGTCATAATTAGCTTCTTCTTATTAATGCGGTTTTACATAAATATTTGTATTTATAAGATTTTTAATTTGTGTTCGTATATGAAATTTCTCACTTCTGACCTTTGTTACTCTATACGCCGGCAGTTGGTCATTAAAAAATGTGTACATATACAGGCATGCATACATACAATTATGCGAATGCTTAATGCGAACGTTCTTTCACGATCTTCTCACTTGTGAGAAATTAACAAAATTGTAAATTTTCATAAATGAGCACTTGCGTGAAAAACAAAATATTTTTTTATTTATTCACTTTCGAATAGAAAGGATAAAAATAAATCATATTACTCATAGATTAAAAACACAAAATATTTTCTAGTCTCTCACACCTGAATGAAAAGAACCAGAAAAAACTAAAATGTACCTACTCACCCATGAATGAAAAGTGTGTGAGCATTTCGGTATTGTTCTATCGAGTATCTAAAATATTAGTATTGACTAATTCAAAGTTGTATAAATTAATTGCCAGTATAAATTTCAGATTTGTCATTAAAGACTTTTATTTGAAATTTATAATCACATAAAAAAATTAAAGATAAGCTAGACAAAGTTCACACCAAGTTCTAAGACTGATTAAGTAGCTGAATTTAGGCTTTTCCATAGTAATTCTTATATACATATTTTTTGTTTATATATTTGTATAGTTGAAGATATTCGGATTCACAACTATACAGCAGAATTGATACACTAGTCAGTGCAACAGATTTTATGTGTTGAATCTACCGCAAAGAGGGCAAAGGTAGTAAGTTATGATCTCGATTTTTTTGAGATATGCATAGAATTATCTACAATTACTACTTAAATTCGAGAAAACGAATAAAAATACATATTTTTTATTAGTTAGGGCCAGGTACTCGTAATCCAATAAATTTTGAAAAAAAAAGTTCCCTATTTAGCTAAATAAATCAAAGAGTAATCTTCCTTCCGTCGATTTATTATTTACGTTTCTAAATTTTTCTCATCCACCTTATTTTCAAGATTTCAGAGAAATTATTCTAATTCGAAATTTAAATAAATGTTTCGACTAAAAAAAACGAGTGGAATGAGAAGTTCATCTCGGCTGCAAAAGTATATAATTATAGTTTTACCAATGTTTTTGAGGATTCCCTCGTATAAACATAGTACTTATATATAAATCAAACAGAGAACTAAAAAATTTGCTTTAAAAAAGGCCAGGTATTCATGGTGATATCTTAAACATTCATATCTGAATTTGTTTTTCAATGTTGTCCAACATTAACAAAAGTTTGGACAAAATCCATTCTAATGGGGTTCCTCTGCTCAAACAATAAAACAAACAAAAATGGTGTGGTTGAGAAAAAATTTTATAAAATAAAAGCACACTGTAAGTACTCTGACACTTACCGGAAGTAAATTAAAGCCAGATTTGTATGAAAATAAATGTTTGTATGTATATATGTGCATACATATATATTTATACTCATGTTTATAAAAAAGTTGAGTAATCAACCTTAAAGGTGGTTGTATAGAAGGAAGCTGCAGAGGACACAGACAGCCGTTAAAAACACATGTTTAAAAATCGAATAAAACTAAATGGACAGACAGATAGGCAAATAAACGGTGGACTTTTGGACTGTTCTTTACGAGTAACTTAAAATGCATTGTCTACATGTATACGCAGATAGAGTATATAAATATAGTTATGCATGTCGAATGTCTAAACATGCATACATATGGATGGATGTATGTATGCGCGTACATTTCAATATCGATGCAATGCGATGGCAAAGGCAGCAAACAATACAAAAAATAACAAAAGAACCATCACAAACATAAATAGAACAACAAACTTTTGGTGAGTATGTGATTTAAGGTGTGTGCGAAAGTTGAACATTATGAATTCTCTTCAACAATTATATGAATGAATTTAAAATGGCTGCAAGTGTGACCATTTTGGAATCCGAAGAGCTAAATTTAGCGCTTTAATAATCATTTAGCTGTAAACTTTTTGCATTACACAATTTGTTAAGCAATTTGAAAAAATATGTCTCAATTTTAAGGGCTCCGTACATAAAGGGTAAAAACTTAGCGCTATTATTATTGCACCAATGTCTGTTCGTTGGAGGTCAAAAAGGAGACCATACATGTGGTCTGCTTTAGTATTCTCCTACATTTGACAGTAACTCATTTCACTTTGTGTTCGCATGACGTAAAAACTACTGGATGGATTTTTTTTTTAAATTTTTGAGGAGGTACCTTCGTATCCTGATTCCAATATAGGATACTTTTATTCCGCAAAAAAAAATTTTCTAAGAGAAAGTGGAGAAAAAGCAGTTAAGGAAGTATGAAGTTATTTTAGTAGCGATAAGACCCTTTATATAAAGTAAATACATAAACCATAATTGAAGCACTAAAAAAGTAAGGGTCTTTGGTGTGGATTGTTATCAAAGCGAAATCGAACAAAATATAGCAAGGCGGACACAGCTAGTATCGAATATAATAATAATGACAATTATGACAATAAATAATAAAATAATATTCAAGATTTTATTAATTACGCCAAAGTTTAAAGTTGTTGAGTTGACTACATTTCACTTTTACTAATTTGTAACACTATAACTAGTAATGCTTTCGGTAAGCTTCGAAAATAATAATATAGAAGCCGAAAATAGAATATTGAAGCTAGTAGTCGGAGAAACAAGAGCTATAACCACACAAACAAGTCACATGAAGAAGATCAGATAGCCGTCTGAGTGCAAAACAACCAGTTTGGTATTTTTGTTTTATAGAAATTTTCTTATTTTAATTTTCCCACATTAATCAACAACTGATTAGCCGCACAAATAAGGCTACAGGTAAAGTGTTACCTTAGTATCTTAGTTTAAATATAGGATACTTATTTTTCCTAAAAATATCTCATTTCCTAGGAAAATGGTGATAAAATAATAAAAGTACACAATTTTACCGCTACTGAAAACTTGGCAGCACCTTTTAGTTTTGTAAACGGGAAACTTCAGCAATTTTTAGAATTTTTGTCTGTCTGTTTGTCCTTCCTTCCGTCTGTCTGTCTGCGTTAGCATCACGTAAAAACTACTGAAACTACCTTAGTATATTGATTCAAATATGCACATATGTACATATGAAGAAATAAGTATGTAGTATTTAAAAAAAATTGATTAATTTATGGAAAATAACAAGATTTACTATTACAAAGTCTGCCTCATGTCCTTGACCTTTGACCTTAAATAACACAACAAAAACAAAGCACGCAACATATTAGAAATAATAAAATTAAGAAATTCGAAAAAAAAACTTAGACATGCCTACAAACCAACGTTAATATAATGACTTAAAAAAGAACAAAAGAGAAAAAAAGCAAAGATATTTTATTTTTAATACAAAAATATAACAAGTGAAAACTATGGAAAACAAGAGAGCAAAGTAGCATGCACACAGCCAAACCAGGGTTGGCATAGTTAGCACAATTTAATTTTGTTGTTGCTTTTTTTGCTACATATTGAAACTGATAAGTTCAATAATGGTTTTGTGTTAAAGATGATTGTACATACGTATATGCCAGCTGTTGTAATTCTAATTGCTACTCTTCCTCTCATTGTTATTTACACGAATGTCTGGTTTTTTTAAAGAATATTCAATATTTAATTTTCGGATTTCTTTACATGTAGCATAGAAGCTTGTTCCTGTGAAACAAAAAGAGACGCGGTTGAGATTAGATGGATAAACCTTTACAGATACGTCTATGACGTTCTTGACATTCAATTATTTTTGTAGTCGTAAATTGATGCCATATAAAGGGTGATAAATTTCGAGGTACTTTTTCAATAGCCTTTTTTAGAGATCACGTGTGAGTCGGGTCATGCTGTCATGTTATTTTTGTTTAGTATTGTTTGGTATTTCATAATGAAAAGTCTTACGCCTGAATCGCTTCGCTCTATGGGATCTTGAAAAGTTCCAAGAAGATCCGACGTTTTCGAGGCAAATTTTGTTTAACGATGAGGCCAATTTTTGGCTCAACGGGTATGTAAACAATCAAAATTGCCGCATTTGGGACGAAGAGCAACCTGAAGATTCAAGGGCTGCCACTTCATCCAGAAAAAACAACGGTTTGGTGTGGTTTGTGGGTCGGTGGAATCATCGGTCCATATTTCTTTTAAAATGATGCCGGTGCGAAAGTAACCGTCAATGGCGACCGTTGTCGTGCCATGATAACGGTCTATTTGATGCCTGAAATTGAAGCTCGTGATCTCGGCGACATTTCATTTCAGCAAGACGGCGCCACTTCCCACACATTGTTTCAATCAATGGATTTGTTGAGAGAACATTTCGGTGAGCACATTATTTCATGTTTTGGGCCGGTCGATTGGCCACCAAGATCGTGTGATATCACACCGTTAGACTTTTTCCTGTGGGGATTTGTAAAGTCTAAAGTTTATGCGGACAAAACCGCTTCGATTCAGGCTTTGGATGAAAACATCATGAGTGTCATTCGCCAGTTACCAGTCGAAATGCTCGAACGAATCATCGAAAATTGGACTCAACGGATGGACCATCTGCGACGTAGCAACGGCCAACATTTGATAGACATAAACTCAATTGATAATAAACATTCTCCATTAAATATGAATTTTGTGTTTTTTTCTTTAAAAAATTAGGGAACCTCGAAATGGATCACCCCGTACAAAGGTATAAAAATAACTTAAAAACTTATAAATGTTATTTAGTTTAACTTAGGGTTATTTTCATATACATACCTAACAAGGCTTGCATTATTACAGAATTTTAGCTAAATAAAGAAAATAATAATAATGCTATTCTCAACTTACGAGTAGTCATATTGGCATAACTGCAATAATTTCTGTATAAGAACATTTGAAAGGAATTTAAAAAAGTACAACTAAATAAGCCGGTTATTGCAATATTGTTTACCATCCCTGAGCCAAGCCCACAAATAATGAAATCAAAAAGGCATTAACCTTGAGGCAGGTTTTTCACATGCTTTTTTTCTCATCTTTCAATTTTGGCATAAAAACACAAACATACACCCAACCAAACAAACAAACATAAAATTTTGTTAAAAAGAAAACTAGAATTTTTTGGAATAAACTTTTGACCTTTTTATTTAGCTATTCATAAATAGATTCATATGCCCACATAAAGAGAAACTTATTGAGTAGTCAAACATTAAATTATTAATTTAGAAATAGAATTATTTTTTAAATAATTTTCTCCTTTGTAAAACTACAGTAGCGAACAAAAAAATGCAGCTCTGCATCAATACATTTGTTTCAAAATAACGGTTACCAACTCATCTCTTCATTTGGCTGTTTTACTTCAATTAGATTAGACGGATTTTTATATTAAACTTCCCGATCACATCTCCCTGACATATCGTAACCTTTAGAGTAATAAAAAGTTGTCTTACTAGAGTTAATTAAAAACGCTTGCGATACAAAACATGTTGCTAAAAAATTAAACAGAAATCCATTTGTATCGCACCGCACGTATTCATTATTCTGTTAACAACGAAAAAGAAAGTCTATTTACCTACTTTCAACAACAACACCTGTAAAAAATTTATAAAACTTGTGTTTGTTGACAATGTGCCAGATTATACCTACCTTTCAATATACTAAACTTATATTTAATTCTCTTCTTCTTTTTTTCTCTCTCACATTTAGAGAACGGCATTTTTACCAACAAAAGCAAAATGATTATTCTCTAAAAAAAAGTTTTCAACAAAACACAAACAATAAATACATACATATGTATGCACATTTAAACTGAATTTTGCTCTTATTTAAAATTTAAATGAAATATGAAATTTTTAATGCAAACATTTAGTAAACAAAAGAATTGATGCTGACATTAGAGTTATCTCGGTCATGAATCATATTATTCATTTAAGAGATTTATCCTAAAAGATGAAAGCAAATCTACAACAATTACAAAAACAATATCCTACATTTAATTTTGGTGTGTCATGCACAAGAAAAGAAAACTGCTTGTTGTTTTTGTAAATGTTGTTGTACAACTGCTACCAACTTGCAGACAAATTTTGTATAACGAATAATGTGATTCATGGCCGATATAACTCTAGATGAGAACATTTTAATTTTAATTTAAAGATTTGATATAAAAATTCAATTTTTAAATCTATATGGCTAATCAACCATACTATTCGATTTTAACCATAAGCCCGTTCATATGTAGGAGAAAAAAATATGTCTTGTGACTTCTTCTTTAACTATAACTTTTAGAAACTTACAAGAGAAGTTATCTAATAATCGTGTTGATCGAATAATCAACATTTACTTTAAACTTAAATAAAAATAAGTTGTATAAATATACAACTTACATATTCCGCAATTGAATATGTTTTACATGTAATAATAAAATCATTTTAATTGTTAAAAAAAAATAATTATTTGTTTTACACTTTTTATCGTTTCAGCAAAAATACACTCTGTCAAATAACTATAGGACTTCTGTTTGTGCTTTTAAAAAAATTTCTACTTTTTACGGTCATTCAATCTTTCACTTGTTTTTTGTTAGCAATGCAAGGAATGTGATGGCCAGTAGTCAAAGTAAAATAAAACATATTCAAACAGTTTAATATCACAAAAAAAGGGGCCTTACATTTTAAAACCCAGAAATGTAGGGGAAAGATATGACTGGTGGACCAACAAAAGAAAAGTTATATAATTATAAATAATTCGTAGATATATAAATAATTCGTAGACATTACTATAATGCTAGCAGCCCAACTACAAATCCCACAAATCTTACAAGAATAATTTGATATAAGGTGACCCGGCAATCAATTTGGCAAAAAAAAAGTTCAAAA
Source organism: Phasia obesa (assembly GCA_949628195.1). NCBI lineage: Eukaryota > Metazoa > Arthropoda > Insecta > Diptera > Tachinidae > Phasia > Phasia obesa. The sequence continues at coordinate 163,332,472 of OX451216.1, forward strand.
AACAACATGGGTTCCAAAGGGCTTCAATTAAATAAAATGTAACTTTCAATAGCTAATCACATTGTTATCTATAGGAATGAGCAGTTAAGACTTCATTAATGTTTTCAAATGCAGTTTGCTACCATATCTGCGATAATGTCAGCATAGTTCAGCATTCTACGTTTTTACAGCAGCTCAACGCAACCATTCGTATAAGACAAGTTTGGCGAATAGAAGATTTGGATTGACGTAAATGCTCATCGGATATCAACCCCATTGATAATATTTTGGGGTTTCATGCCAGGCTTATGAATAAAGGAAAAAAAAACAATTAAAAACTTTGGATTAGTCGAAAACAGCAGTGATGAACCTTTGTTTTTTTACTGCACAAAAGAGTTTTTCAAAAAAATTACTAAATTTATTAAAATTATTTTTTACTAGCAGTGTCCAGCATCTGACAGTTATATGGGATAATAAGTTTGAAAATATATAGGGCAAAGTTTCAACATTAAGATGGCATAACTTCCCATAAGTTAAATGTTGTATAGTTATTTGACAGAGTGTATTTAAATACAGCTTAAGTCGGACTTTTTAAAACCATCAAAAACAACTTATTTTTGTAAACAATCATATACATATAAAAAAAAAATTACATAAATATGTATATACATACATTGATATTAGGATTTTTATTTTTATTTGACTTTTGCACATTTATGCAAAAATATTGGTGAACAACGAGCTTTGGGGGGAGAACATTTTTTATTCTCTGTTAAAAACACAACAGCAAATTTACGAACCAAACACATAAAAACAAACAATAGAACGAGTGTATACCTTCAGCATACGTATCGTGTGACAATATATTATTTGGTTGTTGTTGTTCGTTAATAATAAATTGATAAAGTAATTCACATGTTGCGTGTTCAGTGGGTGGCAATAGTGTGGTAAATAGTTTATTGCAATGCTGAGTTTTTTTTTGCGCTGTTGCATAAATAGTAAGTCACAAAAAAAATAATAATAATAACAATAATACGAATATATAAACAGAAAACAAAAAACAAGAAAATCTCACCTTTCGGAGATAGAGAATATAGCCTAAGAAACGTGATAAACAATTATAAATAAATACATTTAAATAATGTAAAACGTGTTTAAAAATACAAATTATACCTATATTTTGTATGTCTCCCTCCGTCAGCAAATTATGTATAAAAATAAACAGAAAATTGCAAGCAATTAAAATTCGAACAAGTTCAAGATAGAGCACGTGTGCTAAAAATAAATTATAGGCAAAAAAAAACTTTTATGTAGGTATGTATGTAACTTTAAAAAAATTATAGTAAAGATTTTCAAGGTTTAGAAATCAGAATACTTGGAATAAATTTAAAGAAAGAAAAAATCCAGTTTAGATTCATATTTTGAATGCGTTAACTAGCCATACTATCTACGATGGTCAAAGATAAAGTTAATTAATTACAACTACTTTTACTTAGGCAATAATAATGTTATATAAAATATTTTTGTAAGTTTTATTCAAAATTTTGAAAAATTTTATGGAAAATCTTTTTAAAAATGTAATTGATTTTTTTTTTTGGAAAAATTTTACAGAAAATATTTTAGAAATTTTTGTTTGAATATTTTTTGTAAAATTTTTTTTAAACTTTTCTTTGAAAAAAAAAATTTTAAAAATTATTTAGAAACATTTTTTCAAAAAAATTTAGTAAAAATGTTTTTAAAATTTTTTTGAAAATTTCTTTTGAAAATTTTTAGAAAAATATATTTTTTAAATTTGTTTTTGAAAGTTTTTGGTTAATATGGTTTGAAATTTTTTTTTAAAATGTTTTTTTTTTTAAATTTTTGGTTAATATTGTTTGAAATTTTTTTGTAAATTTTTCTTTTTAATTTTTTGTAATTTTTTTTTCAATTTTTTGTAAAAATTAGGACCTTATTGCAATCTAAATTACGTTAGAATATTTAGACAAAAGCAAAAAACATTTCATCATATTGACCCTCCAATGTTTCTTGACTGCTCCTGGTTACCAGTGGGCACTCTGTGGGTCTATTGGCTACCTCTATCTGTATTGCTTTCTATAAAGGCCTTTAATACAAATCAAAGCCTAAGAACTCTTCCACCCACCCCTCGCAGGGGGTTATTGATGCCCCGAGATCTATATGAACTCCATGTGATCTACTGGTACAGGTCTAATACTTATGTAACAACAACAAAAAAAGCAAAAGAGTATCATTACGACCGAAAAAAATAAAAAAAAAACGTAAAAAATATAAGTACGCGTAGTTTTTTGTCCACAGCCCCGAATGGAAGGGTCTGATCTTGCTAAATTCCATTAGTGAAATTTTCGAAACTATGCCTGGCAGATCAGTGGGCCTAAATTTTCTATATCTCTGCTGGTGCCTTGGCAAAGTTGATTTCAACCCGAACAAAGACGGACATCGCTTAATCTACTTCTCTATGTACAAGGATTCAAAATGTATGTACTTAATGGGGTCGGAAATGAATATTGTAGAAGTTACACATGGAATTAAAAACTCATATATACCCTTTTCCACGTGTGGTGAAGGGTATAAAAATATCAGAACAAAACTTCAATATACAAAACTTAAATTACGTTCCACACTAGCTGTGTCCGACAAATAGTCAGCGTCCTTACAATCCACATAATTTCAAGACTTTTACTTTTATAGTGCTTCAGTTATGGTTTATGTATTTTCTTTATATAGAGGTACCCATCCCTGGATAAAAATAAAAAATTTATATAAAATTCTAAAGTTATTGTAGATTTCCGTAAATAGTGTTGACAGAAATAAAAGGGGCGGTCAAGTACCTTTAAATCGGGAAAAATTTTGTAATTTTGCTGCTTTTTTTTCCTATTTTCTCTTGCAAATGAGATAATAGAAGATAATATTATTCTATATTTGAACCACGATACTAAGGTACCTCCTCACACAATTTTATTAAAATCCATCCAGTAGTTTTTACCTGATGCGAACACAGACAGACAGGCAGGAAAAAAGTTACTGTTTTATCATATGTATAGATTGATTGATTAAATTTTATTTATATAAAATCTTACATGACAAAATTAAATCAAGTTAGAGATCATAATAACCTTGACCACTAATTAACTGAAGAGAAAAAAATGTATTTCATAATAACACAAAGAACGTGAAATTAAGCTATGAAGAGAAAAAATATGAAACACTAAAAAAGAAATAAAATAAAAAATATTTCAATGACAAACTGCTTTTAATCTCATTGTATGTATGTATGTGTAACTACTACTAATGCCAGTCATCCATACAAGTAAGAACTTAATCAATCATTGCTAAAGTTTTACCAATGAGCAATGACATAGATTTTGCTATGCCTTTACGGAATTTCTGTCATTCTAACTTGTTGACTGCTGCTGAATGAAAAAAAAAAAAAAAAATACACAAAGCACTAAATGATACAAAGAACAAAAAAAAACAACACGGGAAAAACTAAAATAATATCAAAGCAAAAACTACTGCATGCTTTTGAATACAAATTGAAAAAAGCGTAGTAACAAATAAAGTATAAATATTCAAACAAAACCTATCTATCAATGAATTCAAATGCACTACAATATTGGCCGAAAATACAAGTCGAAATATTTGTGTTTAAAAAAAACTTCAAAGAAGAGCAACAAATAAAAAACCCACATGTATGTGTACTTATTTCAATATAACTCTCAACCTTGACTTAATTGTTTTTTATATAACAAACTATATTATGGTGTAAAAAATAGCTTAATTTAACAAAAAAGATACGTATTCATGTTTGTAAAAAAAGAATATTACTATAACTATATGCAGTGGCTCAGAAAAATTATCTAACACCTTAGAAAAATGTATTTTATACAAAACTATATGTTTGTTCAGAATAGGGAGCTAACACATCTAGTTAAACTTTCTTCATAAGGCCGACCATTGTAACTTGCCAATAACTACATTACAATGTTGTCGGACGGATTAGCAGTTTTTCATTAATATACATAAGTATACTTTAAGCTATATGTGACCGAAAAGCTGAAATTAAAATGATCTTCCTTTAACTTATAACATTAGGTTTAAGAGTTTAAATTTCCATGTTTTGTTATCTTTGAAGTTGCCCTACTTTCTGGTCTGTGAAGGAAAAATAAATTATTACGTTTATTTTATACTAACTGCGCCTGCTACGTCGTGGGCGTTCTGACAATATTTTGTTTCATTTTGCTTTGAAAGTAATACACACCAAATTTTATATATTTTTTCTTTATATAGAGGTAACCATCTCCGGCTAAATTTGTATAAAGTTCTAAAATTATTGTAGATAACCAGACCACCAGTAGCAAATTTTTCAAAAAATATTTCATGCATAGGAATGGTCTTTTTACAGTTTTATTATTTGTCTTAGGATTTTTTTAGTGTTTAAAAAATTTTAAATATTACAGCGGAAATTAAATGAAAGAACAGAATGAAACATTAAGCAATGCCAATTCAGTGGCAAGAACTGTTTCAATAGAAATATTTATAACTTTTTATTTTTACTTCAATCAATCTCTAAATATTTTATTATTTCTAAACAAATAAACAACTACGATTACAACAATAAGATTAAAAAGAATTAATATAAAAACAACTAAAAAATAATTTACAAAATGGTTTCAAATAATTCTTGAAAAAAATCAACTACAAAACAAATATATGTGCATCAATTCTAAACTAAAAATTTAAAAGGAAGTAATCTTTAAGAAATAGTATTCAAATCAAATACTTTTATACTTGTTGCTCTAACGGACATAGTAATATACATTCTGTACATTCAAATGTCTATCCATAACGGTTCAGCAGATAAAGCCATATACAACAAATTACGTGATATGAGGATACCCTTTTTTTAACACTTATTATTACTGACACAGTAATAAAAAGTAACGGTTCCAAAGATATGGCTATATAGCTTAAACAGTATCACCTAGGGGACACTCTTTAATGTACAGTTTTAAATTAAACAGTTATTTTAAAGGACAAATTCTTTGTAAATTTCAAATGTCTGTATAAAACGGTTCAAAAGTTTGGCCATATGCATCAATTTACATCAACTATTGAGACACTCTTTAAAATTTTAAATATTTATAAATGTTATTATACGGGACATAGTAGTGGAGATTCTGTCTAATTTTCAAATGTTTGTATATAACGGTTCAAAAGATAGGGCTAAATAGGTTTAATTATATCAATTATGGAGACACCCTTTAGTTTCCAAATTTAAATTATATACTTGATGTTATAAAGGACTTAGATATACAGGTTCTTTAAAAATTTCAACCGTCTCTCTGCAATATACATTAAAATCCATCAACTACTGGGACACCCTTTAAATTCTAATTATAAATATTTAATTTCTGATTATAAATATTGGATGTTCTGTCCAATTTTCATCAAGTGATTGTCTACAATGGTTCATATATTTAAATTGACGTCACATATGGGGACACCCTTTAATTTTTAAGTTTATTTTTTTTATTAATTTCGGTTATTGGCAGCTATAGTAATAGGCAGTTTTTTAAAATTTTAAAAGGGTGCCCTTTACGGTTCATAATACACGTATGTTGTATGGGGACACCCTTTAATTTTCAAAAATCTCAACTTCTTTTAAAATGGGAACAATCTGTAAGCATTTTCTTTCTAATAAAGAAATCGGTTCAGAAATGACTGAGATCTGCGGGCACAAACATAAAGAAAAGCAACATTCGACGAATTGATATCCTCCTTCTTTTTTTGAAGTCGATTAAAAACAAATAATTAATGAATTAATAATTTCAGAGATTTAAATTCTTTATAAAGAGTAATTAGTTACTAACATGTAATTAGAATGTAATGCATTTTCCGGACCGCTACAACCGTATTCGGCATTCTTCGTTTCTATCTACAAGGTAGTTTCAATTGTAATCATTTTCTCTTGGTACAATTTTTTTAGATACATACATATGTATATAGAATACTATAAATTGTATTTATTTTTTTTTTTTTTTTTTGTTTTTTTCAAACATTTTTATATTTCAAAGTCACATATTAAAGGCATTCAGGAACTATTTACACAAAAAGGCCAATTATAGTTATAATGACCCTCAATATGAGATGTTTTATTGTTTTATGTTAAACCGAGATAATCTGTGCAAATGGGTTTTTAGTTAAGTTTTTTCATCTTTTTGTGTTTAAAATTTCAATAAATAATGATTTAAGGAATAGAGCTCTAAAAAAATACCGCCTAAAAGAGGCTAGTAATTGCATTTCATGTAGATGTTTGTTGTTGATTAGTGTCTAACCTAACACATCAAATTGTATTACACTATTTCGTTATTAGCGACATAACCAAACAAATGCACTTCAACTTTCTCCCTTCAAAGCACATGTAAAAGAGATTGCAAATTAAAAAAAAAAATTACATATAACTTGCCGTCATCGCAGCTTAATTTTGTTTTTCATTTCAACCTTTACTAATGAATTTATTCTGAGCTTGTGATTGTGTGCACTTGTTACTGAAAAAGTATAACAAACCAATGAACATATAAACTTAAATTTTTATAACCTTTCGCTCACCCACACCCATTTCTCTATAATAAAGATTTTAACTTCTTTTCTCTTAAGAAAAAAAGTATTTTAGTCTTCTATCCCTTGTTTACTTTTGTTTGATATCAATTTTCTGGTTTCATTATTGTTTTTTTTTCAGTATTGCTTCCTTCAAAAAAAAAAAAAAAAAAAAAAAAAAAAAAAAAAAAAAAAACACCCTCAATAGAAGTCCCACAATATGGACGGAATTAATGTTAAGTGTATACGGAAGGATAAAAGAGATATGTAGAAAGAAATTTTATGTATTTATTCTTTGTTTTTTGGTTAAAATTGCCTTTCATGTTTTCAATTTTTAACTTTGCTTAATATTTAGTTTATGAAATTAGTTGGTAGATTAATCCAAAAATTGAAATTTAATAACTCTATATTCCCCATTTATTTTTTTATTAATACCAATTATTATTATTTTTTTAAGGACGCAATATAGTTAAAATGAAAATTAAAAAAAATTTTTATTTATATAACAATTATTTTAAATCTAAAAAAAACCGTTAAAAAAAAACTATTTCCTTTTTATTCCACGTTCGAAATAAAATGCAAAAAATATTCGAAAGTGGAATACAAGAACAGCTAAAAAATTCGGAATATTTTACTTTCGAATAAAAATTTTCGGTATGGAGTTTACACATACACATAACTTATACGATAAAAAATTAAATTAATAAACGCAAAAATCTTCTGTCAGATCATTATCTTGAACGCTGGGCCAAATTGATATTGAGGGTAGGTAAATAAAATAATTACTGCCAGTGGTTACATATACATATTTCTAAATTATTTTCTAGTTGAGAGCGTAGTAAATATTTTTATTGAACGAAATTAAAGGAGAATCGTGGGAACTACCCGTTAATTGCTTAACATCTGTTTAAATAGTTTTAATACTTTTGGTTTAAATATTTTTTGACAAAGATATAACTACAATGATTGTCGACATAAGCTAGTTGTTTAAGAGTGAGAATATTCCTCAAAATTTTATTGAGACTTTTTTTTATCGGAATTCAATATTTTCGAAGACATACTAATTCTAGTATACTGGTTACTATATAAATTATTAAGAGAGAAAATACACTGGACTCAAGAAAAAACGTTATTTCAATGGCTATATTCATAAACAAGTTAAAGATAATTAAGAGAAATATATACATTTTGCAGAATGTTAGTTTTTTCGTGAATATATTCCTATCAAAACGGTGGATTTTATATTTTACAAAACGATTACTTCTAAATTAGTTTCATTGTAATCAAATAATAATAATTTTTTTTGGCCAAACACTTTCTTAAGTACAATTTTATTTAAAAAAAAACTTGATATTTTAGGAGAACAAATAAAAATATATTTTGATCCGAAAGTGGAAAATTAGTATTTTATAATCAACACTTACCGTGGTTTTGATATTTTCTTCATATCCATGGCATTTGGTTTGAGTAAACTTTTTACTAATATATCGTGAAGCAATTAGACATCTTTTTGTTAGGCCGTTTAATTAAGAGAAAAGTAGAGTAGAAACATTAAGTTGTTTGCACAATTTGTGCGTTTTGTTTTTCTTCTTTTTTAATTTTTTTATTGAAATTGTGTGATTTTAGTTAGATGAATCGTCGTGGTATATGCTTTGATAAAGACAATATACGTTTGTATTTTGATTGCTGTTTTTTGAGTATTTCTTTTTCAAAAAAATATAAACGTTTTTACGTATGTTCATTTCTTTATTTTTGCATTTGTTTTAGAGTTTCATTCGTTTACTTGAACAGTTGAAATAACAATAATGTTGATATTTATTCAATAGTATCATTTTTACAAAGAGAAATTTTTCAATTATTTTTTAACATTTTAATTAATTTTTTATTTCTGTATTTGCTGTTAAAAATTATGTATGTTATTTTAATTTTTTATTATTTATTTATTTAATTTAGCGTAATATATTTAAAATAATTTTCTTTTATTTTTTAATTATAAAGTTGATGTTTGTTTGAAGTAATTAGTTACATTATATTTTTTACTATTTTAAATATTATAAATAATGCTACAAAAGCTATAAAATCAAAAAATTGCTCACTGCTTAACTACTTTCGAACTGAAAACAGAAATAACAATTTTTGATTTTTTTTTAATAATTTTTTTTATTTGTTTTGTATTTATTATTTTAGATAAGTAAGCACTTGGTTTTATTTATATAAATAAGTTTCATTTTATTATATTTTATGAGAATATTTATTTTAAGATCGTTAAATTGAGTTTGATTTTTGTGTTTTAAATATTATTTAGATATTTTCATATATAATTTATTGCTTATATTTAGGCAACTATTTACTGTTTTATTTTAGAGTTTTTACTTCTTTGCAACTGGAGTTATATTATTTTTTATATCTTATATTTTGCTGTTTATTAAACTTAGGGTTTTATAGTCCAGCTGAAATGAAAACATAATAAAAATAGTTAATGTTAAAATAGTATATAAAATAGTATATAAATAGTATATAACAAACTAACTTTTCCCTCAACAAATAGATTACATTTTTATTATAAAATGTTATGGGTAACTATGGCATACTATTAAAGAAGTAATATTTGAATTCCCAAAATTTTATAAATTAAGCACAAATAAGAATATTCTTATTGCATAAAATCAGCAATATCCAAAACCAAAAAATTACTTTATTATATAATTATTATTCTTTTTTTTTCATTTATTTAATAAACTCTTTATTAAGTTCTATAATTAAGCTCTAACTTTGCTAATTTATATTTTACATACAATGAAATTTATAATCAAGCTTAAGTTCGTTTTTATTCTCTCTAAGAAAGAATAAATTAAATTACAAATTAGGTGATAATATTAAAGAAAAATTGGGAAAATTTAATTTTTAGACACCAGCCCGAGTGGAATGCACATTTTCTAGACAGCCACGTCCGTCATCAGCACTACTTGTATCTAATCTACTTAGGGTAGTGTTTTAGTTGTAAGCATCATCTATTTAACCAACCAAACCCAGATAAAGGAATACGAGAAAACTTGTATTCAATTATCAATCGTCAATTGGTGAGAACGAAGTCTACCACTACCTTAAGCTTCCCTCTTGTTGAATATTTTTACTTTAATTTAATATTTACCACCATATTTTGTTGTTCCTTCAGCGAACCTTCGGTTAGCAATGAAGTTACTTTTTGTTTATTTGTTTTACTTCCAACATTCGTTTTTAGTTAACACTAATCTAGTATCAAACCAAACTTTGTTGAGTAAACAAGATTGCGCGGTGCTCTGCGATTTTTAATTTTGAAAATTTTAATTATTATTAGTCGAACTGTTTTACGTATTACATACAATGAAATTTATAATCAAGCTTAAGTTCGTTTTTATTCTCTCTAAGAAAGAATTAATTAAATTACAAATTAGGTGATAATATTAAAGAAAAATTGGGAAAATTTAATTTTTAGACACCAGCCCGAGTGGAATGCACATTTTCTAGACAGCCACGTCCGTCATCAGCACTACTTGTATCTAATCTACTTAGGGTAGTGTTTTAGTTGTAAGCATCATCTATTTAACCAACCAAACCCAGATAAAGGAATACGAGAAAACTTGTATTCAATTATCAATCGTCAATTGGTGAGAACGAAGTCTACCACTACCTTAAGCTTCCCTCTTGTTAAATATTTTTACTTTAATTTAATATTTACCACGTAAATACGTAAAACAGTTCGACTAATAATAATTAAAATTTTCAAAATTTATATTTTATGGGCCATATTCATAAAAAATATTTTTGGTTTATGAAACGTTTATTGAACAAATTCTGTATGAAAATTTGTTTCATAAACCTAAAAGTTAAATTAATATTAATTTTTAAATTAATTAAAATTTCTGTACATAAAATATTTTTTAGATGGTTATTAAAATGGAATACAATACATAATTTTTTAGAATTTTTATCTGATCGTTTGTCTGTCTGTGCCTATCTGTCACGTAAAAACTACTGGAATAATTTTAATAAAATTTTGTGAGGATGTACCTTAGTTTTTCGGTTCAAAAAAGGATACTTTTTGCCCGTAAAAATATCTTATTTCGAAGAAAATATTAAAAAATATCATATTTCCAAGAAAAATTAAAAAAAAGAAAATTTTTCCGATTCAATGATAATGCAAACTAGACAAAAAATTTTATTTTTGTAAGCGGAAAATTTTAGACACTATTTACGGAACTCTACAATAATTTTACAATTATGTATAAATAAAGCCTATGTTCTGGAATAATTACCCAGGGATTGGTGTCACTTTAAGCGTATAAGAATTAAAATCTTTCATGGATTATTTTTAAAACAAAAACGAACAAAACATTGTAAAGACGCTGACGAGGTAGCGGGCACAGCTAGCTTATAAATAAAAATGTTAACATTGAAATCCAATTAAAATCTGTGCTTTAACTGACTTTGACGCTTTACGAAAGATTAAAATTTACTTTTATTGGAGGTTAAAATACTTGCGAAGAAAATATCATAGAAGATAATTGTGCTCGTAATTTTTTGAAAGTCCAAGATGTTAAAGCCCAAGGTGTTAAAAAAGCACAATCGTTAAAATTGGCCAGAAGTACAAGTAGTAAACAACAAGGGCTTCATTGTTATTGACGACAACAACTACATATGGCTATTATGTACCGTAAGAAACTTGTAATTTCATCCATCTAGACTTGGAAATGTATCCACCAAATTTAAGTATATGACAATTAATAAAATTGGCAAAAAATAATATATTAATTTTTTGATAATAAACTTTTAAAGAAATAACCCTGCTTCCTAAGTATTTCATATACATATAGTTGCTATTATTATGCACTGTACTTTGTATGTACATACGTATGAGTTATTATATATAGTTTGTCTCGTAATTAAAGGGTCTGCTGTATACATATTTTTAATTTTTACTTTAGTACTAAACAAAGTTTAGTACTCGTTAAACAGCGGTCTGCTTCGACTCCCCCTACAAAAATCTAATGTAAATGCAAAACAAGCACCTGTTCCAAATAGTTTTTATATTTTTGCAGGCCATGTAGATTAACTTAATATTAAATAGATTAACTTAATATTAATATTTAGATGATTTATATATATTTTGTTTTGAAAATGATTATTAAATTTTAATTCAATTGAAAAGAAATGTTGTCTTGTAGAGTAGACAGACGACATCGCTAATTTGCATTAGCTATCTTAATTCAAATAATCTTGTGAATTTATACTGAATTTAGCTATTTCAATATGGCAACATAGTCGACATTCAATCTAAAGCTAAAGACAAATTGTTCACCATTGAAAAATTATAATTAACTTTTTCACACACTTTTTGGAAAACCTTTCTGTTAACGTGAAATAAATGCTTATTTTTACTCACAAGCATCCTATCTATTTGATCTTAATAGTTATATACAAATGCTAATTAAAATTACTTGACAAACAGCTGTTTACTAAATGCACTTTCGACGGTCAGAGTAAAATTGTAATTTACATTAGTGAGCTTTTAATGCAAATTAACTCTGTTGTTTGTCTACGCTATTAGAAGTTTTTAAACGTATTTATCATCAGAAAAACTTTGACATTTAAGTGTCATCGACGGTGTTTTGAAACTACCAACAAATAATTTTAAAATAAAGTTAATCAATTTCGCAATCCAGACAACCATATTTTGTTGTAATAATATTGGAATTATGGTGGATTTAGAAGTTGTTACACAACTTTAATGCCGAAACGACTTGGAATGAAGATGGATTAATTCGCAAAACAATATATTTTTTTAGATATTTTTCTTTTACCTCAATTAAAGTAACACTTCGACAGGAAATTAAGAATTTTGCCTTAAAATTATGAAACATACTATAAATCCCAAAATTACAAAATAATAAGCAGACAATGAAGTCAAAGTATTTTATTGATTTCAAATATTTATTTTTGCTGTTAAGATGTTAAATAATACAAAGATTTTAAAATATATAAACTAGAAGGCAAAAAAAAGAGAACAAAATGGAACCGTGGAGTAAGCAAAATTAAAATTAAGAAATGCAGTGTGAATAAGATCAAATGTGACAATACCTTTTGAATTTGTTATTTATTAGCAGTCTTTAAACAAAAAACAATAATTTTATTTTATTATCTTTGTTGCTGTTATTTTTTTTTTAATTGATTGGTTTTTATTATATTTGTTGCTGAGCACTAAATACCTACATAGATATTTTTTCTTATTCGTTTTATTTATATTTTTATTGGAGACGGAATGCTCTCTTTGCTAAAATAATGGTGCTTAATAATGAAAATCTGCTGCGCTTCATATACACGAATGATAACGAAGGCATTGTTGTTATTATTGCTATCATTGTTTAAGGCGTCAAAAGGGGGGAAAGCAGGCAGTTATAAAACTGAATATAATTTGTTTGTTGTTGCAAAATGGTATTAGAAGAACAGTGGAAAAATAGATTTAAAGAGCCCGGCACACACACGATTAGAAAAGTAAAAAAAAATAAGAAAAGAAAACACAGCAACCGAAATATACACGACACTATAAAGAGAAAACGACGAAAGTTTTTTTTTTTTTTTTTCAAACAGATGACGATTACTACAATCTGTCCTAAGAGGGGCAGTGAAATAAAAGTAAAAAGTATTAGAACAAAAATGTTGAAACGAGAAACAAAAATAAATTAATTTAAACGAGATAAGTACATATACGCGTAGAAGAGCTAGTAATAATATTTTATCTGTCTTTTTATGGTACTCGCCTTTAGATACATATATAACTATATATTTTTTTCATGAATAAAAAACATTTTTCTTATAATTTTATGTAATACGAACTATTTTAATTCATTTATCTTTTAAGTCACTTTAAATTTCTCACACGCTATTGCTAAAAAAAACAATATAACTTTAATATTTTTAATAGTCTAATTTTATGAACGCGTTAGACGAGTCACTTCATATACGAAAATTACAACTACATCTTGACGAATTTAAAATCTATCAAAAATTTTCTTATTTTCTCTCTCACAAACTGTCAGTGTACGTGAGAAATAAAGTAATGTCAAAAACTTAAGCACGTTAATCATGTAAAAAATTAGGAATAAATTTATTTAGAAAATCCTTACGAAGTTCATATTTTTAAATAATATTTATAAACAACTGTTTTGTTAACAATGTAAAATTTAAATTGCAGTTGTTTATGTATGTTAACCATTTAATATATTTTCTCATCTGTCTTTTTTGAAAAAAGTCTAATTTTTTTATTGAATACAAACTACAATTTGTTATTAAAAATTTCTTTTTATTAAAAAAAAAAACAGTGCTGTGTATACTTTTAAACAATGCAACACTGGATATATTGCAAAAAACCAAAACATTGTCTACAGTTATTTTAGTTATCCCTTTCTGGCCTATAAAAATCTTATCTGACAAAAACTTAAATCTTTCCACCTATTTCATATATTAACAGAAAGAAAAAGAAAGATATACAAATACTTGCACTCTCTCTTTTTACCATCTCATTTTAGTGTCAAAATTTGTTTTCGTGTGAATTTCCCGTTTTAAGCAAAACAAAAACAACTAACAGAAACGAACGAAAAAATTTCGCCGTAAATTTGAAAACAAAAGGAATGAAGAAAAAATTTTTTTCTTTTTCATTAAAGTAAAATAAGAAATATTTTTATTTTTTCCAATATTATTTAGGTAAACTTATAATAGATTTACTTACTTAAACTGAATTTTATGTACAATTTGTCATGAAAAACTTGGGCAATAGTTTATTTCTGCTTGCTCATATATTAAAAACACCAGCACCATTGCACACAAAGTTCAAACAATAAAAATTTTTTTTAGTGCAAAACATTAGGCTTTTCAAGTAAGCCTCATTTTTATCTTATTCCTCCTTTTTGAGGTTCGTTCACTTCATGACCAATTCTCGTCTTATATATTTTTCCAAAAAAAAAAATCCTTTCAGTTCACTTTTTTGCTTATAACAATTTGATTTGGTTCAATTTCAGCAATTATTATATGCTTTCACTCACATTGATTAGTTAATTGGTTGTAGTTTGATTTTGATAATTTGCAACAATTTATTATCTGCGAAATTTTTATTAAACAAAAAAATTAACGTGAAATTCCGAAATGAAAATCAAACCGAAGTTCGCCATTTTCTATTTTTTTATGTCTCTTCTTTGTGATTGAAATTCGTACATCGAAAAAGACGTTTTTACACTATTAATAGAATTTGTTCTTCTTCTTTTTATCAGTAAAGAGATGTTATTAAGTGCAGAGTTGCAAAACAATAAGTTACACCCGTCTACATAACTATTAATTAGTCTTATCAAAATTCAAACTTTATATAAACAAGTAAGAGTGCTATATTCGTCCATGCCGAATCTTATATACCCTTCACCATAGTAATGCTAAATATATGTTACCCTCTTAAGTTTCTTTGAAAAGATTTTGTAAATTTGTCTAAGAATTTTATTTGAACTATTTTTAAACGAATAAATTAATTATTTAGGCTTATGTTTTTAATTATAAAGAGATAAAGAAAAAATTAGACACCAGCAGAGTGGAATGCATTTTCTAGACAGATACGTCCGTCATCAGCACTTTTTGTATCTATCTACTAGGTAGTTTCAATTGTTATTAATTTTCTATTTAAACAAACTTATCAAAGAAAAAGGATATGAGAAATTTTAATTTGTATGTTATATTTCATAGGAGATACAGCTTTTTTTCTTTATCTCTTTATAATTAAGAACTTAAGCCTAAATAATGAATTTATTTATTTTTTGTAATTTTTTTTTGTAAACATGTTTGAAAATATTTTGTAAAAATTTTAGGAAATTTTTTTTTGAAATATTTTAAAATTTGTTTGTAAGGTTTTTTGTAAAAATTAGGAATTTCCTGCAATCTATATTGCGCCACAATAGCCAGACTAAAGCAAAAAAATCCTTAAAAAAATTTCCTCATAATGACCCCCCTTAATGGGTAATTGACTTCTCCTCGTTACCAGTGGGCACCCTGTGGGTCTATTGGCTACCTCTATATGTATTGCTTTATATTAAGGCCTTTAATACAAATCAAAACAGAAAAACCTTACCAACCTAAAAAAAAAATTTAATTAACAAAAAAAAAAACAATCAAAAGAATCATTAAAACAAAAAAAGTATAGGTGGGCGTGGTTTTTGGCCGGAGCCTAAAAAGGAATGATCTGATGTTGCTGAATTACAATCCCATAATTTTCTAAACTGCCTGGCAAATAGGTGGGCTTACATTTTCGGTATCTCGTCTGGTGCCTTGGCAAACGACATTACTACCCGAACACGGACATCGCTTAATTAACTTTTTATGTATAAGGATCCAGAATATAAGGTATATTATGGGGTCGGAAATGAATATTTTATTAATTACACACGAAATGACAAACTTATATATACCCTTTCCATCTGTGGTGAAGGCTATAAAAACATACCGTCTCCATTAGACATCAACATGTCTTAACAAAAGTCAAACTTCATATAAAAAAAAACATTAGCGGTATTCAGTTTTTGATGCAAATAGCTTAGCGAAAGTGCAAATGTGTTATATACTGTTGTTAATTAGAGTAAAACGCGTGTGCACTTGTTGAGTTACAAAATAACAGAACTAAACATTTATTAAATTCTCTTATACTATTAGAAACTACTAAAATAAACTTCTATGTGCTACTTATATAGATGTAAATGGTTATTCGAATTTCAACATATACAAAACTGTCTTATTTCAATAAAGGACCGTAAACCGTACATTTCACAAATAATGCTTCCTAAGACATTAATTTCTTAACATTTTATTATTTTTGAATTTAAACCAACAAAATCGGCGCTATTTTTTCTATCAATCAAAATTAAACTAAATTCATTTTTCATTTTTTTTTTGTTATTTATTTATATAATTTTTATCAAGTTTTTTAATTGATAAATTAAATTGCATTTAAAGAAAAAAAAAAAAAAAAAAATACAGTAATATATTAGTAAAAGTTAAAAACAAATAAAAAATTAAACAATTTGTATTTTATTTTTATATAGTATAAATTACAATAGATAATTTTTGTTTGTTTGTTGGAAAGGATGGAGGGCGGGAAAAACACGATATTGTTGCATTTATTTATTTTATTACACAGTAAACTTTTTAATGCGACAATTAAGAAACGTTTACATTTCAAAAATGTTATGTATTATTTTCTAGGTTTGTCTATTTGCTGTTGTTATAAAAACAAAATGGGATTAATAAATTTTATAAATAAAACGATTTAAAATAGTTTTTTCTTGAGGTGTCCATGCTTTTGGGGTGTTTTATATAATTTTTCAATGTTTGTTACAAGCTTTTCGACTTCTGGATCTTCTTGAGCGACTACATGACCATTCGGAGTAACAACAGCAGCATTTGTAGTAGAATCCCTTGTTGTCTTAATATTACTTTTGAGTAATTCCTTGAGTTGAGGTTAATTGAACATAGAAAAAAAATTACTTTTGAAATCATTTACTTTTTAAATAAAGTAACAAGGAAGAATATAATGTAGATTATAAACTTAATATTTTATAGCTTATAGTTGTCTCCTATACATGACCTAAAAAACTAAAATAATATTTAAGGGAAGAGAGGAATAGATGGGATGTGAGGGCCAAACTTTTACTGACTACGGTCGTAGACTTTTGGGGTGCCAACTATTTAATCAGTTGTACATTTCAGATTATTATGTTTCATTTCCTAAAATAAACTTTAAGTTTTACCATGATTTTATGTTTTATAAAACTAAATGATATAAATTGTTGGTTTTGTTTAAATGTTATTGTTTTCCGTTCTTGTTCTTGTTGTTAAAAATGTTGTGTCAAAAAGTATCGCCGTATTAACTAATTGTTAAAATCTGGATCTTACAAACACTGCACTGGAATCATGTTCACTGTAGCCCAATCGTTTTGTGTGTTTAAAAACTTCATTTGTTATTGCAGTAACAGGCATCGATTGGTCTAAATTTTCAGCCATACTCAAAACCAAACGCAAATCTTTTTGCATATGACTCAGTGGCTGCTGAGGATTGAAATCGCCTTTTGCCATTTCTGGAAAGACAATTACAAAACATTAAAAATAAAATTTAGATCATAACTGACTAATATTTACTTACCTCTTCCTTTTGCTAGTAGCAGGTCTGATTTCATTGATGTCAGTTGGAATATGTCTAATATATCTTTAAGCGAAATTGAAAAGCGGTCAGCTAGAAAGATACAACAAGTATTAAAAATAGGAACTAAACTTATGTGCTGTTCTTTTCCGTTTATAAAACTTACCCAATGCTAAGGCCTCGGATAAACCAACTAAGCTTACTCCCAAGATGGTCTGTAGAATTAAATTAACTTTGCACGCGTTACCAACATCTGCTAAAGTGGAAAACAAAATAAACGAAAGCGTAGAAGAAAAACAAAAAATGCATATTAAGCAAAAAGAAAAAAATATAAAACAAACGCCGGTTGTACAAAAAATCAATTTTAAAATTTAATAAAATAAAGCAAGACGGACATATACATGAAAAATAAAAGAAAAAAGGGAAGAGAAGAGACAAAACAATACGTTAAAATATTTTTTTTGCATTAAACGTAGCGTGTAATCGATAATTAATAAATAAGTGTTTGGAAAACCGAATTAATCTTAAATGTTTTAATGTTATGGTCGTAATCAAAATTTTGGGCTTAGAAAGTAGCAATTTCTTATTTGTGGGGGGTTTAAACAATAAACTTACCTCCTAAAAAGAATGTATTTTTAGCAATTGTTTTGAAACAGGAATGACATTCTTCGAAAACTGTACGATCACCGCCAGCTAAGATTATAAGCATGCCATCTTCAGCTTCTTGGCGCGTGCCATGTATTTGTACTTCCAAGTACCTTCCATTACTTTGAGTTATACCTTCGGCAATGTCTTGCGAGGTTTCAGGATCTATTGTGGTCATTTCAACATAAGCTTTATTGCACAAGTCTGCCACGCGCAGCACACCACAATTTCCAAAAACCAGCTAAACCAAAACACATTTATTTATATATTTATTAATTAATTAAAACACATTGTTGTATTCGGTAAATACTTACGTCTTTTGAAGCTTTGGGATCTGACACACAGCAAAATATAATATCTGAAGCATCAACTACGTCCATTGGAGTTTCTTTAACTACAGCTCCCGCCTCTCTAAATGGTTCACATTTAGACATTGTGCGATTCCACACCACCACCTTGTGACCCTTGCAAATGAGATCTTTGACGATTGTTGAACCCATGATGCCAAGTCCTAAGAATCCAAAGGTTAAATTTGATGGGGCAATATCACGTTCAGCTAGCGTCTGAGAACGTGTATTCATATCAATTGCCTGCTGTTCAGGCATTTTTACAGTTGGTCGTTCCAATAAAGCTATTGAGTTGTTATTGCGGCGAGGGGGGCTCGAATGTCCTCCTATATGAGCCAAAGCATCTGTATTGATTTTACGTCTTGGAGTTGTACTATCGTTAAGAAATTCACTATCCTTGCGCTTACGTTTTGAACTGGCAGTAACTGTGGCCAGCGGTTGAGCAGATCCGCGGCGTTTTGTCGCTGATTTCGAGCTTGACAATTTGCCTTTTGTACTTGCAGCAGTAGTACTTTTAGCTTTTGGTGTACGTTTAAGTGGGGTCTTTACAACAACCACTTCCTCCTCTTCCATAGTTGAGACTTCACCATTATTGTCTACATTATTGGCATTTGTATCAATGGTTATGTCCTCTTCTAGCGAAAATCCGTCTCGTATTTTATCGAAATCAGCTTCAGTGGGCACTGATCTAATGCCCGTACTTTTACTTATGATGCCATCTATTTCCGTAGGATCGTCAATGTGATTTTTAATATCTTCCATAGCTTGTCGAAAAGCGGCCGGTTTATTTAATTTCGACAATTGATCTTTCCATGGACCCTCATATGGTTTAATGTTATTAAATTCTATCCATGCACTTAAATGATAATAAAAACGAACACATTTTTAGACGTAAGTTTTTACAAATTTAAATTTCAATTATACTTACAAATTTCTTGAACCGAAAAAGAATACACATTTTGAATTATTCTTGTGCGTATTGTTTAGAAGTTCTAAAGGTGGCTCCACAATCTGCAAGTAAGAGTTTAATGTTGGATAATTAATTGTTATAGGCATATTGTCTGGATTACATATCTGAAACAAGCAATTATAAAATTGCTGCTTATAATTTTAATAAAAAATCATGAGCCTTTGTAAAGATTTTATTTTTGTTTATTTTTTAATTTATGATTAAAAACAATTTAACGGCTACAACTATAGTTAATTCATTTGCCAACTCACTAATGCAAGTAGTTGTAAATTTTAACATATTCTTTTAATTAATTAATTTCGAATAAACGCAGGAAAATATGTTATTTATTAGTATAAATATTTGAAAAAAGACACAGATAATTCCAACATATTAAAAACAATCATTGATTTTACTGATTATATAAAATGAGAGATAATGATAAATTGCAAATCAAGCATATAACACAATACTGATTAAATGGCAACGCCTCCATTATTTTTTAATTTTTATTTGGAAAATAATAGTTATTTTTCAAGCTTTATTTTTTGCTTAAAAAAAACAATTATTTTTCGAGTTTTTTTTTGTTTGAAAAATAATAGTTATTTTTCAAGTTTTATTTTTCGATTATAAATTAATGATTTTTTATTAAGTTTTATTATTCGTTTAGAAATAAATGGATTAATTATTAAGTTTTGTTTTTGCTTAGAAAATAAATCAGTTAATATGGGTTCTAGGCTTAAAATGATCTTTTTACAGTAAATTGTGTTATGCATAACTTGCGCAAATCTATATACATAAATAAATTGTATTTTTTTAAGCAAAAAACATAAACATAAAAAATAAGCTTAAGTTCGTTTTATTCTCTCTAAGAAAGAACAAATTAAATTACAAATTAGGTGATTATATTAAAGAAAAATTGGGAAAATTAATTTTAATCGAACTTAAGCTTGACTTCAAATTTCATCTGTATGTAAAATAAATATTTCGACTAATAAAATTTCAAATATTCTTTATGTTGAATATAATAACTACATATTATTTTTCAATCAAAAAATAAAAAGAGATTTAACTATTATTTTCAAAGCTAAAAATAAAACAAAAAATAACTATTATTTTGTAAGTTAAAAATAAAACTCAATTAATAATTTTTTAATTCAATTTTTATAATAAAACTGAATCAAATAAAAGTCAATGCAAGCAAAGGTAGTCCTCGATTATGTTGGTGCACTTCTTCTTTGTGTAGCATGAAGGAGAACCTTCATTATGAATTTTTTTTTGTTAAAATTTATAAAATAATAATTATTTGCGATCCCAAAAATTTTCAGTTCTAAATTAATAATAAATTCCTTTCTGAAGTCTTTTATAAATAATATAACGTACATGAGTATTTTTAAATTTCCGGCAAAGTATACAGATTTCTTACAATTATTACTCTACTTAATTATTTATAAACATTTTTTATAATTTTATAAACGGCCTAATTTCATTTCTAACATACATTTCTGTTTTTGTGGTGATCAGAGTGTGTTCTATGGTCCCTGTATATTTCTATTCGACAGGAAATTCATTCGAACTTTTGCAATCGAAAATGTGGTCTTAAGATACAAAATATGTTGTAAACATCCCATAATTCCTAATATGAGTAAGCTTATTTTAGAAAACTCACACATTTTCATTTACACATAAATTTTACAATATTAATTAAATGTTTTTTTTTTGCTGGTGATTTTTGAGTGCTTTCCATTGGGAAATGAATTAAATATTTATTTATTATTTATTATTATATAAATGAATTAAATATATTCTATTGGTTTTTCCCAAATTCCTATTTAAATATTTATAATATATGACATTTAAAAGCAAAATCTTGATTTCTCTTTAATAAACTAATTTTCAATGTACTATTTTTATAAGGGATTTTATGCCGCTGTTACAATTCTTTTGCAGTTTTCTATAAAGCACTATATTTTTAGATTGTAAGATTATCTTTTAAATTTGTATTTACAGCATACGTTTGCTATTACTCACTTCATCAATAAATAAAATAAATTGCATGCGTAAATTTATATTTATATGTATTTTTATACCATTTTTAAAATATTATTTATATGTAATAATATACTTATAAAATATAATTGCTCAATTCACAAGCTCCCTTGTATCGTTTAAAGTTTATTAAAATACATTTAAACTCAAACAGCTTGTGAACATAAAGGCTTTGGAATTATAGAATTGTATTGTTTTTTAATTAAAAAAATAATTCTAAAAATATAATAATTATTTTCAGAACCAACGTTACCATTTTTGGATTTTTCCTCTCAAATTTGTTAGATCTTTATTGGTATTTTTAGAATGGTATGCTATAGCTAATTTTGGTAAGATTGAGAAAATATTATATATTTGAAATAGTTTTTATGGTAAATACTACTATTTACATAACATAAAGAAAATAGAACAGCGCACAAAAACATAAATTAACTGATTAGAATCTTCGAGTTCGCTGGAGGAGGGTTAGTTCTAAGGCAGATAATAAAATAATTTAACTAAAAAAAATCCGGGAAAACTGTTCTGTACAACCCTATTAAATACATATTCCGTGTATGTCATACAATGTGGCTTTTTTCAAGACAGTTGGTGTGAGAATTATAAAAACGGTTGCTTTGAAATAGAGATTTTGATCCCGCTTTTATATTGCATAAACCATCATAAATAATCTCACCAAATATATGTATCGCACTTGATCAACAAGAGGGTATTAACTCAAAATTTTTAATTTTAATTTTTTGCAAGAAATCAACCAACAACCTCAATATCTATCTACTATAAAAATTTTAATTTATTCTGATTACTCCTTTATCTCGAAACCCGCATATGAATGAGACCATTTTCGTGATAGTGTGTCTTGAGTACCTTTATATCAAAAAAGAGGTATTATTTCTATTTGGCAATAATTGCAAAAAATTTAAAAGAAAAACAGTGTAAATATATTATTAAATGGAATTTGCTAACTATAAAATGTTCGGATATTTAAATTATCTTAAAATGTAATCAAAAACAGTTTTTTACCTTTTTAAAATTTTGAGTAATACCCTCTTGTTGATCAAGTGCGATATATTCAAAAATAAATTATATTTTTTAGCCAATTTGAGTAAATTTATAAAAAAAATTAATAACAATACTGAAATTGATTAAAAAATTGAAAATTGTCACATATGGATATGTCGCTTAAAATCTGAAATATCCATTGATACAAATTTTTATTTGAAATTTAAAATAATAAACCTTGTATTGTATTAACTAACCAAAATTACTCTAAATTCGATATTATGTGTGAAAATGGGAAACTTTTACAAATAATTACTTCCATAGTATTTTCTACAGAAAGTTTGACTTTATTGTTCCTAGTTTAAATATTTTGCAACCTCTACAATAAGTTTTCAATAATAAAACCTTACTTTTACTAATTACATGTGTATGCATTCAGATAGCTTAAAAATTTGTGGTTAAGGATTATAGTAGATTAAAAAAATGGTAGGATAAAAACTATTAGCAAGGGCAAGGTTGTTCATAATAAAATGAAATTGAATCATGCATGGGAAGTTGTAATTAAAAATATAGTACAAAATAATTGTAATACAATTTGTAATTTTAAAATAAATTGGTCAAATTTGATGTTTATAAGCACTATAAAATATTAAATGTGTAGTAAAATAAAGACACCGGTGATTACATATTACGAAGATTTTCAAAATTTATTCAAATAAAGAAACTTAGTCCCAGGTATGGTCTCGATACAATATTTTCAAAACATATGAAATGAAATTGTATATTTATAATAACTTTTTCAAAGCAAATTACCAGCAAAAAACATAAAGTATTGTAAAAAAAAAGTTAATGATAAACCCTATAACATGATAACAGGGTGTTGTGAATTGAATAAATATTTTTTTAAATATTGTGCTAGAAAAAAACTTTTTGATACCTTCCTCAGTAGTTATTGTTTCATTAGTTGTTATTTTTAATTTAAATAATAGATCTTAAAGTTATTTCTATACATTACGTTGAAACCACAAAATATTTATGTATACTGCTAAAAATATATACATATAAAAGAAATACTCGGCAATATCGAAGTGTCTTGACAAACAACTTTTATTGCAAATTATTATTGATGATCGAGAGTTTAAGAAAGGAAGCTAAAACGTTTTTTTTTTTTTTGTTTTCAATATGAACTTAGTTAAATGTTGTACAATTTACATAATAGTGATTTTAACTAAACCTGCTAAAGCTTATGAAAAAGAAAATACTCATTTATGTGAAGAAACTGTGACAAGATTAACAGACGATGTAAGTAGTACAATTGAGTCATTAGAAAAAATAATAATTATTTGCTACATTTTTAAGGGACATACATTTCATGATACAGTACTTGTCTGTTGTCCAGGTTATATTGTAGATAGTAGTGGGCAATGTATACCATTTTGCCAACGTCCGTGTATTTATGGTTTTTGTAAAGCTCCAAATGCTTGCGAGTGTATTGAAGGCTACAAAATGATAAACAATCAATGTGTTCCAGTATGCAAAAATAGATGTGTAAATGGCTACTGCAGTAAGCCAGACGTATGCGGGTGCACTAATGGATTTGAATTAGATGACAAAAACTTAACTTTATGTATACCAGTATGCAAGCCGAAATGTAGCGACTTTTCGAAATGCACAAAATCAATTTCACCAGTTCCAAACCACTGCCAGTGTATAACTGGCTATAAGGAAAACAATAAAACTAAGACATGTGAACCTATATGTAAAAACAAATGCATCAATGGATTTTGTAGCGCACCGGAAACATGCGGATGTTTTAAAGGGTTTGAACTAGGCAATGCAAATAAAACCCAATGTTTTCCAAAATGTGAAGAAAAATGTCAATTACATTCGTCATGTATAGCACCAAATACATGCAAATGCAACGATGGCTATAAGTTAAACAAAATAAGTAAAAAATGTGAACCTATTTGCAAAGATCAAATAAAAAATTCTCGATGTATTAAACCACCAAATACATGGATGTGCATTGAAAATTTTCAACACGATCGTAGAATTGACAAGTGTGTATTGGAATCCTGCTTATGCAATGAAAATGGATACTGCCTAGAATATAAAGAAAAATGCGAATGTTACGAGGGTTTCACAAAAAATTATACCACCGGACAATGTGAGCCTTATTGCCATCCAAATTGCGAAAATTCCATTTGCGTAGCAAATAATGCATGTCAATGTTTTGACGACTTTCACAAAACTTCTGAAGATCATGTTTGTGAACAGAACGATTTGTGCGATGGGCGATCGTGTATGAACGGCGAATGCCTAATAACGGGAGAATGCAAATGTAAAGCGGGTTACACTAAATCTTTTTCCTATAATAATCAACAGCAGTGTGAAAGAGTACAATCTTTTATTGAAAAGATTATGTCAACAATTCTAGGTGTACCTATGATATTGGCCATATGTGCTCTAATTGCTATATACTTTATTGCTAGGAAAAAAATAAATAACAGGGAAGAAGACCAAGGTGAGATTACTACTGGAAATAAAACTCATCTCATTACTTAAATTTATATTTTGATAATACAATTTTTACCTATTCTTTTTTCCAGAAATGATATTAATAGAAAGGCATTGAAAGCATCTTCTGCAATACAAATACGCAATAATAATGATTTATTTCGTAATATAAAGCCCAAACAGGGCCAAAATGACAATATTACAAAGGAATATACCTAGCCTTAGATCATATAACACACATGTATAAAATAAATTCAAATAAACATTTTAATTAATATATTAACGTTATAAGTAAGTTTTTTCTAAAATAGTGTATTCAAAATAGAAAAATTCATTCTGATATCTTGCGAGTAAATTGATTTTTAAGTTTGTAATTGGTCGAAATATGGAAATCTGGTCATTATACCTAGGTACCTACTGGAGTAAATTTAAAGTAATACGCAAGTCTTAAACAACAGAACAGTGAGGCTGATAAACATATTTAAATAAACGAATTAAATATACGAGATTTAATAAAATAATACTCGATTAAATAAATTAATTCGCTTCATTTCGTATAATGTAATAATATTCCGCTAGCACACTAAGTATTCATTTCAGATTTACCCATTTAAGGAAGATTTTGCATGGTATACGGATTTATATATATTTAAAAGTTATTTTTGAATAGCTTATTATTAAACCTGATATTTGTCTGGGCAATGTCTCGTTGTACATATAATAAAAATTACAAGCGATTCAAGTTCATTAATAGTGTACGTACGTAAAAGTACAGTCAATAATGAATCTAACATAGAAACATTCAATAACATGCGTGTATTTTGTGCATCGGAACTACACACTTAAATATAATCAATGGTACAATAATACTTCATGTTTACTTACCATAGCGGGCCATGGAGCAAAACCTTTCATTTTAGCCCTAGAAAAAAGAAATATTTTTATTTAGAACACTCATTAGTTAAACATAAATTACAAAAAATAATGGAAGAAATTCGCGCGTATTTTTTGTTCTTATTTGAATTACTTCTACTAAAGGCAGCGTCATTAAATGCTGATGCAAGCAAATTGCAAAACACAACAAAAGGAATTTATAGTGAACATTTAAGTATTAAATTATGATTTTAATTTTTTTTGTAGAGAAAACTAAAACTTTCTTCTGTGAGGTTATGTTTAAGCGCCATTTTTTCTTTACACTTTTCCAATAGTCTTTGACTAGAGCCCGCTTTTGTTTTCCTAATCATTATTTTCGTAACTCTTGATGGGGCTCTTACCACACTAAATCCTTAGGCTTGTAGCACAACACCTCCTGTGTTTCAGCGCTCCCGGTTGTACTTGAACCAGGCAGCGATAGTTTTTTAGCTTTCGACATTATGTTATCAATACGAAATTGGAATTTTATTTTGGTTGCCGTAATTTTTTCAAAAATTTGTTTCGTCTTTTATTGGTAAACACTTGAAATTTGTTTCTTTGCACACTGTTTCGTCTACGTCAACTTGTGATTAAATTTGATCAATTTTGTATTGAAAACTTAAAAAATTAAAATATTCTTTGCAATATTCTGCCGTTTTTTCTTTTCTGATATTTTTCTGCTGTTGCCGTCAATGGTTTACAAGAAAAACAAAAATGGCGTCTGGGGGATAATAACGAATATTTGTCAAATAATAACGAAGAAGGGCAACACTACGACACAGAGTCGTATTCGTTTAACAAACTATGTTGCTCTTCTCAATGTGCGGAACTGCCAGAACCAAAAAAAATTAAATTTAATTATTTTATATGAATTTTATTTGAACTATTTTTGAATTAATAAATTAATTATTTAGGCTGTCTAGAAAATGCATTCTGCTTTGCTGGTATCTAATTTTTCTTTATCTCTTTATAATTAAGAACTTAAGCCTAAATAATTAATTTTTTAATTTAATTATTAAATTTATGTTTTACATTAATTATATAAAAATTATATTTTTTTCTTATATGTTTGTAGTTTTAACAAATATTCTGAATGTATAAGTAAATGGTCTAATAAAATATTAATGTCTAATTTGTTGGAACTTGGTCCACCATATTCAGCTGGTAAGTAATCATATCCAATGATATTTCGCAATTTATTAAAGTTTTTTCCATCATGAATGAATATCTAAAGCAGAAAATTAGAAATAAATGACCAAATGAATAAATAAAACAAGTGTAAAATTTATTTTAAATATAAAAGGAATACAATAATGAAAGTATTACATAAAAAATTGAGGTAAAAACAAAGGCACATTTTAATATTCTTTGGTGACAACCATGGCATAATAATACAGGTAAAACTGCTAGAACAGCTGTTTAAATTTGCTTATCTGAAAATGTCAAACCTTATATAAAACTCTGTTCGCGCACTTACATAAAAACTTTTAATAATTTAAAAAAACAGTTTTTTATATTACTCAATGCTTTGTGAACTAATTGATGTATTATATTCAATCCTTTATTTAACTTGTAATGTTTATGTTTTTTAGGTAAAACTTTTCAACTAAATTTAAATCAGTTCTCGTAGGCGGCAATTCGATATTCGGCATAACCTTATGACAATAAAATAATATGCTCAGCTGGATTTGATGCT
Source organism: Phasia obesa (assembly GCA_949628195.1). Lineage (NCBI taxonomy): Eukaryota > Metazoa > Arthropoda > Insecta > Diptera > Tachinidae > Phasia > Phasia obesa. The sequence goes on from OX451216.1 coordinate 163,360,386, forward strand.
GCTGCTAGGGCCATGTGCAGCCCTCTCAAAGCAGCCATATCGGCTTTAGGCTCGTTAGATTTAGTTTATAAGTACTTCATATTTATTTAGGTGTCCTACCTACATATATCTACAGGGTCCCTGTATATCTACAGACTCTTTTAATGAGGGCGAAACCCACAATGTAAGGGATCTATTGAATATTATATTATGGCTTGTACAGGTGACCAACCAGAATAACTTTGAAAACTGAACTTAAGCCATTTTAATCTTAAACAAAATGAATTATTGGAGATTGATCTTTATAAATTTAAACTTTTAAATTACATAAATATGACTACTTATGTTAAACAAATATCTAAAATCTTTTAATACTTCTATGTACGGAGTATTAAATATTTAAAACCTTTTCTTAAAAATGCTTCCTTTTGCATATAATTTATTTTAATTATTTAAAGTAAACCAGTTTCATTTTTTATTATAATGATTAATTGTTTTTATTATAAATAATAATTTGAAATAGAATTGTTTGTGAACACAGCTCATGTTATTTATATTTTTCTTTATATTTTAGTAAAATATTTTGACACAGTCGGGCAAAAACAGAATGCTTAGTTTTTTTGAATTCGCCTTGCATATACCTGTATTATTGTACCATGGCACAATAAACAAGGTAGACTCGCGGCGAAAAAAGAGTACAACTCTGTAATAAAAATACGTACATTTTGTTGTTGTATAAATAATTTTTGGCTGTCAAAATAAAAAATGTCAGTACATTTTGACACTGTAAGATGGTGACAACAAATAGTCAGCTGAGCTCTCGAGTTTACCTGTTATGAATTCGCCTTGTTATTGTACCATGGTGACAACCAAGGCAAATTTATACCAGGTAAACTCAATGGCGAATTCGACATCATATGGTTTTTCTTGATTGTCAAAATTATATTCGCTTATTCCTAATTTGTTTTGTGTTTTATATTTATTTTTAAAGAAATAAACAAAACAAAAAGTGAAAAAAAATAGTTAAATTTAAATTTTTTTTTTTTGAAATAGTGTTTGTACCGATCAAATTTATGGAAAATTTCGGCCACAGGACATTGCACTTTTCTGCCTGTCTCTCTTTGTATCATTTAATGTTCTAAACAATTTTTGGATTGTACTGAAAAAAAAAAAAAAATAAAAAAATGTATGTTTTGTTTTGTTTTGTTTTCCGTTTGTTTTAAACTCTTCAGGGACGAATTTTTTAAAGTGAAAAAACATTGATTTTATTTTTCATTTATTTACTAGTTGTTTACCTTATATTTATAAGCATTCAGTAATATAAGATAAAATTAAAAAAAATAGTAACTTTTACTAAAAAAGATAATGTCGATATATGTGACCATTTAACGTTGAGTTCATCTATGAATGGAAAGATTTCATGCACTCAGGGCATACGGGCTCTTTACACTTTTCACACATGTAGTGAGTTCGTCTCGTACAGTTTTTAATATGACATCGTGGGGAATTTTATGCTCAACTTTTAAAGGATAGTGTGCTGTGGAATCTAGTCTAATTTCTGGAATAACTTTAATCTTGATTTTGACTTCTTAGATGGTTCAGAAATTGTACAGGGTATACCTCGTTTTTTTGTTATGTTAACCTCTCTGTATTAGTGAGTCAATGGGGCCAATGAGGCTTTAAATTAAGAAGAGACATATTTTTATCTTTATCATAGCTAAAAAGAATGCAAGAATTCGAAATTGATATATTGCGAAATTGGAATGCAATTCTGTGATAAAACTTTCTGCCTATTCCTCTTAAAAAAATTAACAAAAGCTAAAATTACACATATGTGCCAATGTCCCTGAAGGGGTTAACATTTTGTTTATGACAAAGAAGCTATTTTTTACACAAACAAAATGCCTGTGGTTGTAGTTGTTTTACTAATGAGTCTACCTAGTTAATATGCCTTGGTAACAACTTTATTAAAAAACAAATCAAAAATTCATTAATTTTTTTACAAAATTCTTGTCAAAAATACATTGTTTTATATCCGCTAGTGGAATGTCAATGTTGTTTTGTTGTAAGTGTTGCCGAACTGCTCATACCTGGTATGAATTCGACTTGTAACATTGTTACGTCTTGATTTGTTTACACATGAACAAAGCGTCGGCAGAAAAGGGAAAAATATTTTGTTTACTTTCTTCTGTGTCGAGAAAACGTATCCATGTGCATGCTCCGACAAACATCAATTTTCTGTTTGTCGTCAATGTTGTTTGAATGCTTATAGCACAAAAAATTGGATTTGCACGCTTGATTAACAGATGGCGTTTTTTAAAAATATTATACTAAAACAGCATTTGATGGCAGACATCGTTGTGCGAACTAATGTTCGAAGAATGCTATTTGAACAAGAGCATGACATCGAAAACGACGGTCTTCACGAGCGGTTTTAATGTCCGCACATGAATTTGTTCGTTGTGTAATAAATACGAAAACGTTACACACCGTCTTCACAAGCCATTGTTTTGTTTGCTCATGACAAAACTTCGGCAGAATAGATAACACAAATTCGTTTATTTTCCTTTATGTGGAGAAAACGTATCGATGTGCATGTTTCGTCTAAAGCCTGGTACTCTGTGCAGTTTTGCATGCGGAATGTTGTCAAACTACATACATATGTATGTACATAAAAAATTTGTATGAATAAGTCATGAAAAAATGTTGCAGAAGTAGTACTTTGTACATTGAAATGTTTCTGGCAACATTTAATCAAAGCTGTGAAATAGCACTTGCGAGGTGGATATGCTTTTGGCCCGTGTTAGCAGGGATGGCCTATGGTTAGTCAAGTGGGCTGTTGTACTCTCATCAGAAGGCACCAATAGAGTGTCAAGAGTTTGTTGGACTCCAAAATACCCCTTAACAACGGGTTATAGCATTGGTCTTGGCTTTCCATTTTCTATAAATTGCTACTCATTTTACAATACTTTTATTGTAAAATGAGGGGGCTAGGCTATGCCAAAATTTTACTCAGTGGTAAGACAACTATCAGGTTAGGCCATCATGGCAGGTACTGGCGCTAAATCTTGATCACACACCGCACCTTAAATACAAGATAGACATACATATGTATGTATATAAAAAATAAAAATTTCTCAAAATCAAATTTTAGGTATTAAGCCATTTTTAAATCCCTCATGTGATTTTACCCTGTTTTGTAAATCACTTAATAGAGTGGGGGTGGTTTTAAGTTTATAAAATTAATAGATAATGGTATTTTGATGATGCAATTTATTTTAAAATTATCAAGTTTTAAAACAAGTAATATCAAATTAAATAAAAACAAGTAACAGTGCTATATTCGGCCGTGCCGAATCTTCTATACCCTTCACCATTTTATTTTTACAGATATACATACATATGTATGTAGCTACAAAATTGATTTAATTTAAGAGAGAAACGTATTAAAAAAACGAATTGCGCTGTTTCTTCCATATTTCGTATACGGTATATATCGGCATCCCAACTATGTAAAAAATTTATAGAATTTTTTTTTAAATCTTACAGGAAATATTTTTGTAAAAATTTTATAGAAAATTTTTTTGTAAAAACTATGCATATAGAAAAATTTTTGGAAAACTTTTTTTTAATATTTGTTTTAAAATATTTTTTATAAAATTTTTGAAATTTTCTTGTAATAATTTTTTGAAAATTTTTTTTCCAAAAAATTTTTTTTTTAAATTTTATAGAAAATATTTTTGTGAAAATTTCTATTTTATTGAAAATCTTTTGAAAAATTTTATAGAAAATCTTTGTAAAATTTTTTTTTAAAATTTTGTTAAAAAATATTTTGTAAATGTTTTTAAAAAATTTTGCTAAACTTTTTTTTTGAAAAATATTTAGAAAAATTTTTGGAAAATTTTTGAAAAATACTTAGAAAAATTTTAGTAAAAATTTTTTTAAATGTTAAAATCGTTTGAAAATTTTATGCAAAAATTTTGTTGAAAATATTTTGTAAAACTGTTTTGGAAAATTTTATGTATTTTAATGTATTTTAATGTAAACTTTGAATTGAAACTCTAAAAAAACCACTAACGCTTTATCGTGGATTAAAAGTTTGTATGAACAAAATATTTGTCTCTTTATAACGAATTTATATAACTAATAGCCCGTTCAGGCTGCCACGAAATTAAGTAATTTCGAGCTGAAATTACGAACGAAATCTAAAGTGTTCATACTGGGCTTTTTGACATTTAAGTTAATTTCGCAAACAGCTGATCACGTTTAGTTATATTTGTTTAATTTAATTATTTTGCAAAAAGCTTTCGTACAACACTTTCGTATTGATTTAAAATTTACACGAATGTTAAAAGCAAAACTACAACAAAATGAATGTACAATTATGTATATATTTCCATTATTTCATTGGCTTTTAAATTTTTTTTTCAAACAAAACGGACTTGCAAGGTTGTAAATATGGTCATGGTTGTAAAAAAGGTAGCTTTTTCTACAAAACCAGCGTTGTCTATGGTAATTTCAAGTTAATTTCGACGAAATTAAGTAGAATGAGTTAATTTGGGCAATGGTAAAATGTATGCGAAATTACGTAATTTCAACTTGATTTCGGCCGAAATCACGAAATTACATAATTTCGTGGCAGCCTGAAACGGCTATAAAAGTTTATATAACTAAATCACAAAAACCTTTCAGTTTAAGACTTATTGATTAATAAAGCCACATATTTTTTTACAGCTGAAATGGGAGGGACCTGTACACTGTATGAAAATGAGAAAAAATATTAATTTCTAACTTACATGCTCTTTAAGATCTTGACTTAAAAATGGCATTATCAGTGATAAGGTAGCATTCATTAAAAAACCGTTTTTAATAATATGAATAAATCTTTTCGAAAAGGGAAGAATTTTGTTTTTTTCATTTATTAAACGCCCCATTCGTGGTGATAACATAGGCAAAAAATTTCGGGTAATTCTGAAACAAAATTTCAAGTATGTATATTTAAGATGTATGAAAGTATACAGTGCACTCGTGATAATATGAACTAATTAAAACCAAGCCAGTTCATTTTTGCAAGATTGTTCATATTTACGAATGGCATTTAATTTTCCCTTTTCCCCAAATAATAACAATTTATTAGGCATATTGCAACAACTGAAGCTAGTAGACTATTTCTATAATAAAGTTTTGTAATCCTGATGGCGTCACATTTGGTGGCATAAACATCGCAAAAATACAGCCATCCTCAGTTTTAAGTTCATCCTGAGATGGATGTAATAAAGCGTTATCTATTAGGAGAATAGCTCTCAGCGGCAACTTTTTTTGTTAAAAATTTTTTTAACCTAAATTATAGAAAATAAGTTGTGAGATGGTAGTTAGCTCGAGTTTATAAATTTTACTTCCGAAACAAATAAAAGATAAAACCAATTATTAAAAATGGCTCCTGTCATCCAAGTTGATTTAGAATGTGGCAGAAATTTTCAAAACAATCCGGATTCGTCAGTGTTATAAAGCTGGTCATTGACCAATCCCAAATCTTCAATTTTACTTTTTAGATTCATTTTGAAAGAATCCATCAAGTGGGGTTGTGAAGAAAGTTTTTCTGCAGACATTTGAAGCAAGCGAACGCCGTATCTCTTTTTTAAGTTTTGAAGCCATCCATCGCTGGCATTGAACTTCAAAGCATTTTCTTCAATTTTATTAGGAAGATCTTTGGCTTTTCTTTTAACATAAGTCCATTTATAGCAAACTTTTTGTCTCTCATATCCAGAAACCATCGGTATAAAGCATATTCCATTTTTGGGTACTCGGAAGGCCACACAGTCTTTCTTTTTCCAGGTCCACAGAAGGTATTGTTGACACATTTAATAATAGAATTTCTGTTTTTTTTTTATTCCACATATTGTAGATTTTTTCACCCCAAATTTATTCGCTAAACTAGTAACACTTGCTCCTTTTTGTAAATGCTCCAAAACTCAGATCTTTTCTTTAAAAGTTAAAAACTTATGCTTTTTTATATGCATATTTAAAAACTTTTAAATTTATGTACATACATATATACAAAAATTAATACAGCTGAATGTGAGCGCGAACTAAAAGTGTATGTAAGAAATTTTCCCAAAATTATTATGCAATTGAACCCGAATTTATTTACAACATTGTTTAGATAAAAGTCTGTTAAGAAATTCCAAAATAAGTTGTTCATATTTTAAAGCTTTCACACTAAGTTCATATTTTAGAGTAATCAATGGAAGAAAAAAAATGTTCATATTTTGGGGTGTTCATATAATAGGGTATTCATATTATCGCGAGTGTACTGTATATATATTATTTTTTACTCACCCCCTTATGTCAAAAATAATAGTTATACCTCGTTCCTGCACTTGAGGTATTAATAATAATGATTCAAATATTAAATCATCCATTTCAATGAGATCTTGCATATAATTGGGATATTTTCCAAAGAAGTCCACTAATAAGAGAAATGAGAGAAAATATTCATACAAATTTAATATATAACAAGCTATACTCGGTTAGACGGGTACTGTATTTGACAATTATTTTGTATTAGAGTACGGCTCGTGTCCAATAGGTTTTTAAAATATGCCTTTATTTTTAAAATAACTTCAGATTTACGATATTTAAAAATTAGCGCATCTTTTAATATTTGGTTAGATTGTGTCTTTTGTTTTGAAAGTAATTTACTCTAACTTTTTAGACTCTTACTATAACAGTGCTAGAGATATAGCTGCTTATATTTACTTCGTATAGGACGCACCGGCCTCTAAATTTTTTAACACGGGTTTCATATAAATTTTTTTAATTTAAGGTTTTATAAGTGGTGTCTAGAATTTTTCGTTTCCTAAAATTGTTTTTTCACTTTTGATTAAATCGTACGGAAATTTATAAGAAATATCATAAATGTTGAAAAAATGATATGGCAGGCACATTTAACAGGTAGCTTTACTACGGAGGGGATATATTAAGGGGGAAATTTTTAAATTTTTGATATGGTGGTTTATATCATTAACTCATCGGGATCATATTATATTTATAAGAGAATGACATCACTAAAACTATAGATAGCAAATTCGCATATTTTCTATATATTGTTCAACTGTTTTTTTTTAATTACAATTTTCTACTTTAGTACAACTTACCGGATTTAAAAATGACTATGGGTCTACCCAATTTATCTGACTGTGGCATAAGAAACTTTGCTTTTATGTCTAAAAACTCTTCACGAAAATATTCTACAGTGTGATGTGCCAACCAATCGGGATGTTCTGCTTTAAATTCATAATAACGTCTTACACTTTCAAAGGCTCTGTCAACATCCCAATTGGTATAAAATAAAAATTTTGACATAAATATGTCTTCATTTCCGACGCTTAGGTCATTACAATCTATTTGAAAATAAAAAAATATATAATTAATTAGCTCGGTATTAAAATGATTTAAAATATTTTCTTTTTACTTTCGATTGCAAATCGTAAACTCTGGATCTTCTGCTGTTGTTCAGATGAGAAAGTATATGCAGTTTTTAACTTCGACATAATGAATTTTTGTTAATCTTCAACTTGTAACCGATATATCAAAACACTGTTTTCGTATTTATTTTTTAAAATTTCTTCAACAAACAAAAAATTAGTTTTATCATGTATGAGGTTATTAACGCAAATAAAATAAATAAATAAATTAAAAAGTTACAACTGTCTGCTGCTAACGTTGTCATCGCGATGTTTTTTCTGTCTTTGTTATGACAAAATTGTTTACATTACGAATGATTACAGAATTTTAATGGCCTTTTTAACTGTGGCAGACCTTTTATTGTACTCATATTTTAATTGTATTTTTTAAAAGTATTTTAATGAAAATTAATGGTTTAATTTAAATGTTTTAATGTTAAATGATATTTTTTATTGTTATTATTAACAAAAATTATATCATATCAATGCTAAGAATTTTGAAAAACATTAATTTTCCATTAACAACTTAAGATTTTTCATGGGGAATTTTTAAATCTTTCTACCGATGTCAGTTCAATTGCTACAACGTTATTATGTTTAAATTTAAGTTGTATGGAGGGACATCCAATTTAAAAACTCTACACAGTGGCAGTACATTTTCCCCTCAAAGTATTAGCTAGTTAAATCTAAAATAGATCTATAAAAAGAAACCACATCGATAAAGAGTAACAGTTCAGTGTGTATTGTGGTCTAAAACCGTGGATCGCCATTTTTTGACATTAGAGGGTTATGTACCTCATGTAGTTAGCACGGTGACTACTAAACCACGGTCACGGCTTCGATTTTTTTTAATATGTATTATTTCTATTAACAATAGTACATATTACAGCGTCCTCCTTCGCCATTATTACCATATAGAACTAAACGCTGCAACGCTGCTCTAAAAATAAACATAACGTGCCGAAAGTCAAGCCTTAGTATCGCTCTAACCATCTTTTTTATCTACTCCTATCCTTTTCCAAAGGAAGGTGTTACTTCTCTTAAATAAAGTAAAAAAACAGAGATAATGTACTTTTTAGGCATCGGGGAGCTGCAACAATTCCGCAAGACAGACATTTTTACCTATAGAGCATACTTTTGAAGGCTTGCAAGATTCGCTCTCTAGAATAGCCCACAACATTAAAAAGTACTTCTTAACGACCCGGAAAGTCCCGAAATATTCTGAAAGTTCTATAATGTTCAGCAAAATTCGAAAATGTTCGGGAATATCCCAGATCGTATATTATATAAATCTTTTTGATATTTAGTTGTTTGTTTGTGTGTCAACCACAAATTTGAAACATATGTATGTAGGTGGATCTTTATAAAAATGTGCATCATCATGGATCATGTATATAAGTTCATATAAGTCTTCAAAACTGCTCAACCGATTTCCAATTTGTTTTCTTTGGTCACAGACTTCATAATTTCAATATTTTCACCAGGGTTCGGAATTTTTCATTTATAAGCGTTGAAAATTTAATATTTATGATATTTCTTATAAATGATATTTTCAAAATTTTATATATTTTTTTCAATAAAAATGCTCTGCCACCGATCACACATGAATGAGTGCAACTGTTTGTTTTTTTAGCATACATAAATGAACGGTGAAAAACGAAGAATATTTGTATTATCCATATGTGATAAGTAATGAATTAGCTCATTCTCATTAATGCTCTTTTACATAAAAGTTTTTAAGTTTTTTATGAACGTTTTCATTTATGAAATTTTTTCAAATGAGTTTCCTAAAACACTTTGTTACTGCATACGCTGGCAGTAGTATATTATAAAATATGTGCATATACAAACACACAGTACCTACATACATACATACGTACATACATACATATATTTATGCGAATGCTTAATGCGAAAATTTTTCTACGATCTTTTCATTTATGAAAAATTAACAAAATTTTAATACTCATATATGAATGAGCACTTGCGTGAAAAATTAAATATTTTTTAACTTTAAAATAGAAAGGAAAAAAAAATCTTCTCACTCATAAATGAACAAACACATAACATTTTCTAGGCTCTCACACATGTATGTATGAAAAGAATCAGAAAAAACTAAAATGTACATACTTACACATAATTAAGCAGTGAGTGAGCATTTCGGTACTCTGACTTTAAATCTATTCAATCGATTTAAAAAATTGTTTCTTTGTTATTGAGAGTGGACAATATGGCTTAAAAGGGTTGACTATTTTACTAGTTTTGAGCTTTTTTTTTACTTTTACCTTGATTAAATGGGAATTTCCTGTAAAAGTAGGATTTTATAAAGAACAACAATTTTTATTTCTCTCCCAAATTGTTTTTCATCTTTGGAATCTTTTATTGATTTTTTTATTTTATTGTTTTTATATAAACTTCCTTAAATAATTGATGTATATTTTAACCAAACTGCGTTGACATTTTTAATTTATAAACCAATCCACTTGTAATTTTTTTTAAATATTTTATTGTCACTTGAGTATCTTTATCGCATAAGAATGCATTTTAAGATATTCACTAACATTATTTATTTATTACTCTTGGAAAATATTTACAAACATATTTTTAGTACAGGAATGTTCGAAAAAGTACAAGAGATTAAAAGAACTGACACGAACAACCTTTTTTCTTTGTTATGTTCAAATATGCCTGTAACTGAATTGGTCATTTTGGCTTTTAGCCATCGCGAACGGTTTAAAATATGTAATTCTTAGCAAGACGTAGTTTTAATTACCTTAAGCAAAAGATGGCATTAAAATAGCTGCCAATAATTTGAATAAAAGGTAAATCTGAAATGCAGTATTAAATTTATGGCTTTACAAATTTAAAGCCAACATTTTCTTTGTTGCTTTTCAATAAGTTTTATAAAAACTAACGTGAGATAGCGATAAAATGTTGGCAAGCAATCAGGTTATTTGCAATTTATTGTGTACTTTTGTATGCACATATTTATATTTACATATACATATATGTTTGTATTTATTTAAATATGTATATGTAACAATTTTATATAATTGCCGGTTAATTACATTTGATTTAAAAATACAAAAGGAGATGTTTTAGCTAGAATTACATTTTTCATTATACCCGTACATTTATAGTTTTTTTTTTTATTTTTTATACAAATAAAATTAAAAGTAAATAAGCAGGCGTTTTGTCTGTTTTGTGAAAATCAAAAGTTCAGAAAAATGAAACTACCAAAAATAATCCACTAAAAAATCGAAACCTTATCATACTTAAAAGCTTTACTGTATGCACTTTTTGTAACGATATTATTTAAATCGAAATAGCAATGTGGATTAAGTTTATTGTTATAAAAATATTGCAATTTTTGTTGCTTTGATTTTTGTTACTTCAAGCTTTATTACAGGGTTCAGAATTTTTCATTTACGAACGTTGAAATTTCTACATTAATGATCATTTATAAGAATATTTCTAAAATTTTGTATTTTTTCACGGTCATAAATTAACAATAAAAACTACTCGGCCAACGATCACACATGAGTGAATGCGAAAAACGAAGAACATCTGTATTATTCATATTTGATAAGCAATGAATTAGTTCATTCTCATTAATGCTATTTTACATATGTAAATATTTCTAGATTTTTTCATTTATGAAAGTTTTCACTTATGAGTGTTCATTTATGAAATTTCTCAGCAATGAGATTTGTAAAACACTTTGTTACTGCATACGCTGGCAGTTGCACATTAAAAAATATGTGCATATACATACATGCATACATACATACATACATACATACATACATACATACATACATACATAGTTACATTTATGTAAATTCTTAATGCGAATATTTTTCTACGATCTTTTCATTTATGAAAAAAAAATGTAAATTCTCATAAATGAGCACCTGTGTGGAAAACAAAATAATTTTCTATTTATTCACTTTTGAATAGAAGGGAAAAAAATAATTGATGTCACTCATAAATGAACAAACACAAAATATTTTCCGGTGTTTCTCACACATGTATGAAAAGAAGAAGAAAAAAAAAACTAAAATGTACATATTCATACATGATTGGGCAGTGAGTGAGCATTTCGGTCCTCTGCTTTATTAACATTGCATTGTGTTTACACAGAACCAAGTTTTAATAAATCCACCCCTTGACATAAAATTTCAAACCTTATTATTAAGTCACGTCTTTGTTGTTAAATTACTGCTGTCATAAAGAGTTTAGAAAAGTTGAAATTGAGGGTGACATCATATTTTTATTGCACCAAGAAATTGTATGTGTTCTTTTGTCCTTTTTTTGTTGAAGTAAAGTTCTTTATTTTCATTAGTTATGATATTTTTGCAGATTTGAAGTAACGAAACTATAAAAACGTTAATTCTTAAAACAGGACATCAAATTCTAACTACGTTTTGCTCTCTTTTATCTATATATAAAAACAAGCAAAAAGTCGGGTTATATGGGCGAGGGAGGCGATGGGTCAATTTTGATAAAACTTTAAAATTATATATGTACCAAATTTGTATCTTCTATAAGCTCTCCTTATGTATGAAGAAATCCCACTGTGCGTCGGAGGAGTCCTAACAATATTTCTTTCGATTTTGCTTTAAAAGAAAGACCACCAAATTTGAAGACTTACTTTTATAGTGCTTCAGTTATGGTTTATGTATTTACTTTATACAGACGTATCCATCTCTGAATAAAATTGTAAAATTTATATAAAACTATAATATTATGGTGGAGTTCTCTAAATTGTGTTTAAAATATCCCGTTGACAAAAAAAGGTGCTGTCAAGTTTGCAGTACCTTTATATCGGTAAAATTGCGTACTTTCACTACTTTTCACTATTTAAAAAAAAATAGATATCCTATGTTTGAACCGATATACTAAGGTGCCTCCTAATTAAAATTCAGCCAGTAGTTTTTACGTGGTTCGAACACAGCCATACAGACGGACAGACATAAAAATTCTTAAAATTACTGTTTTGTATTTCATTTCTAACTGCACCAGCAACAACATTTTTCAAAAAATATTTCATGTACAGACATGGTCCTGTTACAGTTTTATTATATGTATAGAATAAGTTAAGCTTGTTTTAGCTTTATTTTATACTTATATATGTATGTACATATGTATAGTACATACATGCGTATATAAATATGTATGTACATTCATTCATGCACACTTTGCAAGAAGTTTTGTAGCACTTTTGTCATGCTTTCTGCGACTGCACTCCTGCTCAAAGTTTTAATTGTGTCACAATGATTAATAGAGGGAAAACTAAAAAACAAAACTGGTACACAATAAAAATTTCGAAAGTAAAAAAGCAAAAGAAAGTAAAAAAAAGAGAAAAAAATAGAAAAATAAACCAAAAAACAAAATGGTTTTGAAGAGACACCAAATGTCAGCAAATTTGTATCAGAATGCTACGCATCTATCAAAAACAAGAAAAGAGGAAGAGATAAATATTGTGTGTTGCAGCTAAGAGGAACGGGTGAGGAATGATGTTATAAAATAAACTTAAAATTAAATATACTTTAAATTACATGCTCCAGAAAAAGGAAAAATTCAATTCTACTTCTTTAAAGGCGCAATGTGAAATATCGCTATAAATTGGAAATGTATTGCATAGATGGAGAAGTAATATTTGTTTGCAAGAGACGCTTTTACACGATATGATTTTTACAAGCGACTTCTTCTTTTGGCCCCGACGATTAGGAGTTCGAATTGATTAAATAAACTGACACATAGACTAAACGTTCTCAAAGGTATTTACATTTAAACTGCAATTTTAAATATTTATAATGAATATTTGAAATTTTATTAGTCGAACTGTTTTATTTACATGCAGATAAAATTAGCTCTCATTGATAACCGAAGGTTGGCTGAAGCAACAAAAAAAAAGTAAAATAAAGTGAAATATCAATACAAGTATCTTAGGATGGTGATAGACTTCGTCTTCACCAACTGACGACAGATTATTGAATACCGGTTTTCTCGTATTCCTCTATCTGAGTTTGGTTGGTTAAATAGATGATGTGTTCAACTTAATATTACCCAAAATTGATAGTTGTGAAGAATGCTGAAGATGGAAGTAGGGATCCAGAAAATGCATTAAATTCTGCTAGTGTATAAAAATAAAACTTTCCCATTTTTTCTTTAAAAATAATCAGACAATTTGTAATTAAAAAATATTCTTTTTACTACTAGAGATAATAAAAAAAAAATACTAGAGATAATAAAACCAACTAAAGCCTGACCTCAAGATTTCATCTGAAAGCTTATACTTAAAATACTAAAAATCAATTGTACTGAATTTTCCATACCTGATTAATTCTATGTATTGTTATAGTTTACATCCAGCATTTAAACATCCAGCATTTAAATAAATTATATATTGTTTGCCAACTAATTAAATACTTAGTTGAAATTTTTTGAAGAAAAGCAGAAAGAATTCTCTATCATCATGTCGCGATATCGAACACCAGCAACAGTGATGCCTTCAATCAAAAATCGGCTTTAAGTAGTTGACAAGTTGTGGTTTCGTCTATGTTACGTGGATTTAGTGAAACTAAGGTATTTTTGCGGAAAAAAGTATACTATTTTGTAATCAGGATGCTAAAGTACCTCCTCATAAAAAATTTGTTAAAATCCATCCAAATACATATTTTCTTTACATAAAGGTGCCCAGCCTTAAGATAATTCTAAAATATATATAAAATTCTAAAAGTTATTGTAAACCTCTATAAAAGGTGTATAAAATATTTAAATAACAATTGGCGCCTAATGTTGCGCAATAGTTTTTAAAATATTCCAGTTTTAAACCGAATATTTCAGTACTTTTAAACCGGAAATAGCCTTTTTTCGCAGTTTTTTCTCCACTTTCTCTTGGAAATGGGATATTTTTTCGGAAAAAAAAAGTATCCTATATTGGAATGAGGATGCTAAGGTACCTCCTCATAAAATATTGTTAAAATCCATACCGTAGTTTTTACGTGATGCGAACACAAAAGAAATGCACACAGACAGACAGACGGAAATGAGTTACTATTTTATTATATATATAAATATAGATAAAATTATGTTGTAAAATAAGAAAACATATATTGTATATGGTAAAATTTCAGTGCTAAAGCAAAATATTCTTTAGTTGGGTTTCTTTGGGTATAATGCTCAATTATTACTATTCCGTAACTGTCAGCTTTGAACTGGTTTTTAAGGTTGGATAATAACTTACTGCACAAATAGACAGGTAAAGTTTGTTGACATCCCTTACAAGTGTAGGAGTAAATGTATGTTGTATATGATTGTCTGCTATTGGCTTAAATGCTCACTAGAAGTATTTTGTAAAATTGAGTTGATCTCGCTTTTGATAGACCACCTCTGGAAATTACATTTTAAGCCAAGATATACATAGCTCCGATATTTTTAATATTAACAGAAACCAAAAATTTTATTGAATTAAAAATGATTATTAAAATATAAATTACGGGCTTAATAAATTTTAAATGGGTTAATAATAATGTTCATGAGTTTATATATATTCTGTGAGGCTGTGTGGGTGTATAAAATAAGTGTTAGTGTGTGAAACCGTGCAAATGTGTTTGTGAATATCACAACATAAAATACTATCAACCAAAATGTAAAAATGAAATTGAACAAATTCCTTGACAAATTGGATTTTTTTTGCACAAAAATATTTTTTTGCGTAATCTCGGTGCTGTTGCTATTCTTTTGGATGCTGGAGTGAAAAGCCAACAATAACAAAAAAGAAATTACTAATACAAAAACCATTTAAGACTAGATTTTTTTTAAGTTGTATTTTCTCATTTTCTCATTCAAGACTTTTTCATGTGTAATTTCGGGTGTTAAACCTCGTATAAAGTGTGTGTGTGTTTGATTGAATGTGTACGTGCGTGTGTGTGTGTGAGTGAGTGTCGAAAAATTGAATAATGTTAGTTTACAACAAGTGCAATTTGTAATTTTCCAATTTTTATACTTTGTTATTCGCCATTCTTACATTCAATAGCCAAATCAAAACTTAGCTGGGAAAAAATGTACTTTTGTTCACATCTTTGCTGTGCTGCTCTCTGTTCTCTTCCCCCCCCTCACCCACAGAATTCAATGGTGTATAACTGAAAACTTTTGTTTTAGTGATTTTTAGATTGTTTGAAATTCAACAACATGCATAATGAATAACTAAAGAAAAATGGTTAAAAACGGCGTTATGGGGAGTAGGAGGAGCTGGAATGTGGTTGTGTTCCATGTATAATTTAATTTTTTTTTGTTTTTTTTTTTTGGAAATTTTACAATAAAAACAAAAAAGGGGTTTGCCTTGTGGTATATGATCACATTCATTTCATTTTATAAGGAAAATATAAGGGGACTGTTAATTTATTGTAAATTGTTTGGGGGTTGGAGTATGAGAAAAGTTTAGTTGTTGCGGTAAATCTTGGTAAACTGAAATGTGAAATATTGATGACTTGTTATTTTTTTATTTTTGGTTTTTCGATAAATTAATTTTCGGTTTGTAACCTTGAAAGATAGAATTGTTGCTTTGAATTCCATTATTGACATAAGAAACATTGTTATAAATAATTATTTTATTCTTTTCTAGATCTCTGTATCTCAGTCATTATATATGTATATAGGAAATCATTGTTACAACAGCAGTTATATATCAAAAGTGTGTTAAAAGAGTATTCTGCAATAGTCGACGTTATAGTTCTGTTACGTATCCAGTTTGTAGATCCCATTCATTCAAATGGCTAACTAATAGGGCAATATCGTTATTCAGCTCACGGATGATTTATTTACAGCTTTACAATGATTAAGATTGACTTGCAAAAATTTCCATTAACACCATCTCAATAATTGGAGTGCCTTTCGGTGGTATGGCCTGCGGTGGTATGGCAAACGTTCTGATTCTAGAGCACATTTTTCCACATTGAAGATTTTTCACAGAGTGATAATTGTGGCTATAGCCACCATTCAAGCACTTGCAAAATTCTCTTTGATGCTCGTATTGTAGTTGCAGTTTTCGTATATCTATATGCTTCCCTCATTTACATCATTGCCAGCCTACAAGACCATCATTTACATCATCTTTTCTCTTTACTTTTTCCGAGCATGTTCCCAATAGCTTTTCGAAAATCCTGTTTATATGCATGTGCGAGTTTATTGAGTTAAATCAATAATTGGCGCTTCCTGTTTTTTTTATATTCTAACGAAAATCATTTAGTTCGGGGTCATTATTATCCTATTTTAAAAAGAAAAGTATCTTTATAAGATTTATTATCTAACACATCACACCCAATTGGCTTTTCCACTCCTAAGGGTACACCTTTTGTGTAGTCATTGAGACCATGAGGATTCTCTAAAGGATTAAACTGATATACTAAACATAAAAAACTTTGGTAGTTTCTTTCTTTGTTGACTAGCAGTTTCTAGTTTCTTTGTAAGGCTATCAGTTTATTTGTAGGGGGA
This sequence comes from Phasia obesa, assembly GCA_949628195.1. NCBI lineage: Eukaryota > Metazoa > Arthropoda > Insecta > Diptera > Tachinidae > Phasia > Phasia obesa. The sequence continues at coordinate 163,377,332 of OX451216.1, forward strand.
TAACGAAACATACCACTGACTTCAGGGGTCCATTTTCGACCCCCATTGTTTCTCAATGATTTCTGGTATCTGATATCTGGTATATTAAGAATACCTTACTTTCATTGAGTCTCGTGCTGTCACTAGCCTTTTACTCTCGACTGTAATGATTTCAGCCTGGCGACTGACACATGTCGACATTCTTCAGCATCACAGAATCTAGTTGATACCATTTTCTTAAGGCTAAGGTCTCCACAGCATCTCAATTTAATGTGTCTGCCCTTGATCCAAAGCCTTTTTTACGTTAGCCTTTTTCTAGGCACCGACTACAAGTATGGTCTTACCTCGATTTTTAAATTGGCAAGATAATACTTTACAATACACAGTTAACCATTTGTAGGAGCCCTGATTATATCCAAACTCTTTCTTGGTGAAAAATGTCAGAGTCTTTGGTGGGAATCGAATCCATAACCCTGGTTTAATAGACACTATCTATTAGCCCACCGCAGTAGCAGTTTATTAAAATAATACACGATTTTTATAATTTTCCTTTTTGTTTCTTTTTTATCAATGAACTTAGAACGTAAGAACTTTGAAAAGAGAACAAAGAGCTTTAAACAGTATCAGTTTTCATATAATACTTTCCGTTGAGGTTATGATCGGCTAACTCTGCACTTAGGCATGCTTTAAAACATGAAGAAAACTTATTTTTACATATTTGTTTCTTTGCTAGTTTTAATTAATCTCGGTAATTTCTTAATAAGCTAGTCCAGCCTAACTTCTTTAATGTAAATAAAACAATATAATTACATTTTTATTTTTACACTTACATTTACATTTTTACAATTTGATTACATTTTCCCTAGTGTCCTTAATTGACCCGTGCGTATTCGCCTACAACCAATTTTCAAACATTTTGTATATTTTAATATTGCATTTGTGTTTATATCGTGCAATTTTATTGCAGCAATTTTTATGGATTTATTTATATTTTAAATTTCAAAATTAAAACTACGGCACACTAGGGCACAAAACGAATTTCAAGACTACACGCTTATACGCTGTATACACGCTGTACTCCTACTACGGAAGAATTTCAGCGACAAAAGTTGTTAGATGAGGGAGGTCTTCTCAATCAATCATTTTTAATTTTTTTTGGCCAGAACTTTATTCACAAAATTATGGTCTTTCTAGAAGTTGTTTGAATATTCTACAATCATATGATTACGTTACTTGAGTTGTCATTCTTTTGTAGTTTTTAAAATGCTTGTTAAAAACTACATGTTGTGTTTTAATCGGCGACGCTAACAGCTGAATTAGTTTTTTCATTTCGTGCCGTTACGAAACAGCTGATTTGATTTTGGTAAATAGAAAATTGTATGTCGTTACTTTTTCTGTATCTGTGTCCGCTCTTTTGCAAAAGAACCTGTAAATAAATAATAAAAATATTAAAAAAAAAAATCAAAGAACAACAAAAAGCTTTTTTTTAGAGAAGTAACTAAATAACAGAACCGAACGTTACAGAATGGCAACGGAACGTTTAGACTAATGGCGTCTTAACACATGAGAAAAAAAATAAAAACAACGATACTTTTTTGAGTTAAAATCAAAGGCATCCAACCAGAGAAATTAGTGCCTCGATAAACTGATTGGTAGTGCACTAGTCTATCAGTCTGGAGATTGAGGGTTCGATTCCCGCCAATGACTTTGGGTGTTTTCTGCAGACAAGCAAAAAGCTTCGGAGGTAGTGTTGTCTTTTAAAAAAAGAAGGATGTATTGTTGCTGTTGCATTGAAAAAAATCTCTGCATTGTATATGGTCAAATTTTTTATTTTATAACCTTATTATTTATAAGAATAAAAGTATGACATATTGAATATAAATATAAATAAAATTATGTGTAATTGAATATTAAATATTTTAATGACTAAATGTAAATTAATACGTAAACAAGAGCATGAACTGACGTTTAAAAGGTATTTTTTTTAAATCAAAAATTATTTCTTACTTTAATTTTAACAAATTTTCTTTTTTTAGTGTAATTATAATAAATACTATGATAAAAAGAAACAAAATTTGTTGCCTATATAAACTTCTTAATTTGTTGCTAAATATTCAGAGTGTACCATTTTCATAAAACAAAGCGGCACAAAACTATTTTCTTGATAGCTGGTATGCTACTGATGGAAAATTATTATATGTTTTGTTCTCTTTGTGGGAGTCTTGTTGAGACTGTGTGTGTGTTCATAGACAGTCAGGGGTTTCCGTGGGTACCTTTGCTTATAATAACGGAATTCACCTACAAAGTTGCATATTGAGCTTAACAAATAAAAACTTTTATTTTATTATAACCAATTTGCGTAAATATATTATCAATTTTGCTTTATGTTGCTAAAAATTATTTGCCAGCAATAGGTATTTGTACTTTTGTTTAAAGGTCAAACAGTTTTATTTATAAATAAAACTTTTTGAGAAATATCTTCAATTCTATTCAATTTCAATGAACTAATTTGTTATCTACATAAAACAAATTAATATTGTCAACGAAATACACAAACACACAAGTATGTTAGTATGTATATTGTTAGGTACTACCGCAGCCATTAGTTTGTTAAGCTCTAAAAATTGTTATAATAATAAAAAAACTTGTTTACTTCAACGCATTATCAGTATATAATTGTGTGATAGAGTATGAGTGTTTCTTGAAATGAAGCCAATGAAAATGGACTTTAAACTATAACAATCAATGTGTGCATAATTTAAGGATCTCAGATATGTATGATGTCATTCCACTTCCATTAGTCGTCGTCCAGGACATTTTCGGGCGACCGCTTAAATCTCATTTCTTATTTTTATCTATTGCTGTCATTTTTAATATGACACCAAATGTTAATAACTGCCATTTTTATGCAGTTTTATTTTCTCTTCAGACCTAACGATTGTGGTGTTACAGAAAAAAAAAAAAAACGAACAATATTGTCGTTTTATGCCTTGGCACTTACTTGCTTCCTTTTTGACCACTTTGGTTGTGCAGTAGTACTTTTTCTTTAATAGTGTCTGTGATAAATAAGTATGTAGTATACGAGTATAGATGATAAAGGATAAAAACATGTGTTAAAATTACTATATTTGAATTAGGTTGTGTATGTTTGAGAGTGTGTGGAAGGAAGTCCATTTGCCACATGCACTAAAAGTACTTATCATTTGAGGCAGGTTATGTCTATGAAGTGAAAAAGCAATGAAATTAAATATAGTAGTTATAGTATTTGGTGGCCATTTGTGACAGATGGTGTATAGTCGCACAAAGGAAAATTTATGAGATGCTGTTAAAGCCAATTGCTAAATATATTTTATAAAAGGCACCCACGGAAACCCATGAGTGTCTGTGAACACACACACAGTTCTCAACAACACTCTCGCTTAAAGAACAAAACATGTAATAATTTTCAATCAGTAGCCAGTATTGCCAAAAGTGACCATTTTTGGGCAGCACTGTAAAATAGTAACTCATTTCCGTCTGTCTCTCCGGAGGGCTTTTAACAAAATTTTGAGAGGACGTACCTTATATTATTTCCAAAAGAAAGTGGAGAAAAAGCAGTGAAAAACGCAATTTCCGGTTAAAGGTACTCAAATTTTCGGTTTAAAACTGGATATTTTTAAAAACTATTGCGCAACAGATGGTTCCAATTGAATAAATTTTGTATTTTTACTTTGTGGAATTACATTGTTATTAAAATATTTTAAAGACCTCTTACAGAAGTTTACAATAATTTTTAGAATTTTTTTTAAATTTTACAGTTTTATCCAGGGATGGGTACCTTTATATAAAGTAAATACATAAACCATAACTGAAGCTTTATAAAAGTAAGAGTCTTTCAATTGGTGTGGAATACTTTCAAAGCAAAATCCAGCAAAATATTGTCAGGACGTTCACGACGTGGCGGGCACAGCTAGTATATATATATATATATATATATATATATATATATATATATATATATATATATATATATATATATAATAAGTGTGTGACGTATTGAATATAAATAAAATTACGAGTAATATATATATATATATATATATATATATATATATATATATATATATATATATATATATATATATATATATATATATATTACTCGTAATTTTATTTATATTCAATACGTCACACACTTATTCTTACATATAAAATTAAAAGATAATAACATATACAATGTAAAGATTTTTTGTTGGTGCAAAAGCTACTCATTTTAACACAATTCTTTGGTTGTGTGTCTTTGATTTTATACTAAAAAAATATAAAATTCAATTTAAGCAACAGAAATGTGCTTTGCATGAACATATTTAAGATTCATTTCAGATTCTTCAAACGTTTTCGTTCGTGAAATTTTCCATGATTTAAATTGAGACCAGACCTGTGTCAGATGTATTAAAAATAATTTCAGGAATTTAAAAATTTAATATTTATCATCAAACTAAATAATTAAAAGTTAGATGAAACTATTACGCACATAAACTGTTTTTCTCTCATAAATATTATTAAATATAAAAATATTTACAAATAACTGCAAAAACAAAAACATACCGAATTTCTTAAGGAGCCTCCTAATTGTGTAATGATCTGGAAACCATAATTTAATTATTGGCCATATAATTTGGCGCTCTACAAAGAAAGAAACAATTTACGAAACAGAATCATATAAATTGGTTGTGGCATATTAAAGCGCGTTGTGCCCTTCAAAGCTCAACTACAGTATTGAGTTTGTAGTTTGCTACCAAAATACAAAAATACCACTAATACCAGTTAGTGGTATTAATAGCATTATGTTTTAAAACTAAAACAATAACATGAAAACTTAAAAATTGCTTTAAACAATGTTAACATTTTTGTTTTTTGTTTTTCCGTTTTTCATTTAAACTTTCATGGTTAAATGTATAAATTTATATAGAACTATTAGTGTTGTTGTTGTTTTTGCTGTTGTTGGTATTGGTGATGGAGGTAGTATTGCTATTGCTATTGTATGATTTTACTATCTTTGAGAGAAGGAATAAAACGCTTTAGGCATAAGATGCTTCGTATATTGTATCTGGTGAGGTTTACCCTGTGTGGTATGATAATAGTTTGTGGTAAAGTTTTGAAAATGTTTTTTTTTTAACAAATTTTGTGCTGTTCGTTGATGAATGAAAAAGATTAGAATAAAAGTGTGGTAATGTATACAGGGTGGCGATAAAATTGGCAATCAAGCATTAATTAATTTAAAGATTTTCTTGTTATATAGAACAGTGGCGCCCAAAACACATATTATAAAATTGTATTCTTGTAGAGTTACCCCCGGGGGTTCCAATTGTCACTGCAGTAATGGCAAATGCTTTGACGCGGTTCACTCGGAGAAAATAGGGGCACCAGACTCTAGGGTTCCTAGAGCCTAAATCTGGAAAAAAAGGTCTGTTGTTTTAACACGGGTCCTCTTCGAGGTCTGACCAGTGCCCAAAGGACTGGTACCACGGGAATCGGTGGCCCCACAGAGAGCCTTTCCTCTCTGTGACCGGTTATTGGTGAGGTCCCCTTCGGAGGTACACGTGGTGGTTGTGGTTTAAGATCGATTATTGCAGATGTGGTGCACGGTCGATCAAGTGTGCTGTTGCACTCTCAACAGACGGAGTTTGGATAGTCTCCAAACCCCTAAGCAAGAGGTTATAATATGGATCTAGGCTTGCCTTGGAAAGGCTTGCCATATTGTATAAATTGCTACTCATTGTGACTGTATACACACAAATTGCGATTGGTGGCAATCGTAAAGTGTTGTTATACTACACAATGGGGGCGCTAGTCTACGTCTTTATTTCACTCGGTGTTAAGAGCACCGTGGGATAAAGCCACCGTGGCAGGAGCCCACGTTAATCTTGAACACATCTGTATTCTTGTAGAAATGTAACCCATGCAACAATATATGTATGTGTGTCGAAGTTGCGCTATCAAAAATTTTATGCGCTCTACTCGCGAGTGTAGGAAATCCGATATAAATAAATGTGGAATATTTAAGCTCCGATAAGACCATATATACCACTGTTAATTTGTTTAATCATGTGTTTTACTTCTAATTTTTATTAAAGAATATACTATTTTAAAATTATTTTTTTTATTTATCATACATTAAACACAATCGAACATGATATATAGTCAATAATGTATAGTTTTAGACACCAAAAGTGTCAGAATTTTGTAAAGCATGAACACAAAAAACGAAGCTCATAAGACGCTCATTATAGCATGTCATTGAGTTCATGTCTGTTCATGGCACACAAGTAACGACGAATGATGAATAGACAATAATAAACAGCGAAAATAAGCGAGCTAAATGGCACGAGCTTGCAGAGTTTACATTAACAAGTTTGAATAAGTATGAGTAAATGTTGAACATCATAACATCGAGCTTGGGTGAGTTCAAGCAGTTTTACGCTTTAATTGAAAAACAAACACAGTTTTACAATTTTTTTAGCAACATTAATTACGTTCATTTAAAGGTCTTTATTCTAAAGAAATACAAAAACAAAAATTCACTAGTGCAAGTAAAATGCATAAGTCTCATCGAAAAGTTGTACACAACTACTAAATAAAACTTACTGAGTGTTGTGAACATGAGACGAGTAAACAGATTTTTTTTCGAAAAGGTATAACAAGTTTGATAAAATCGATTTTGTGATATTAAAAAAAGTGAAATATGAATAGATTAAACAAAATTATAAATATATAATTTTCCATTAAAAATCCTTTATTTATATCCTTTCTTTTTATAATAATTCGAAAACTTTCAAGATGAACTGTATATTTTCTGTAATATTATTTTCTACACTACTCTTATTTAATATTATTAAAATTTGATAAAATTTCCTAGAATATTTGCGGTTTAAAGTTTTAAACAATCTAGCCAACCCCAAAACCCTTAAATTTTGTTGTTGTGTAGGATTATTTTTGCAGGATTATTAATTTTCAAAAAAATAAAAAAGAAGAAGAAGAAAAAAAAAATGAAATAAAAAACGCAAGTTCTTAAACAAGAATATAAACTTGCAAACTTTTTTTAATCATTACAATATAAATATATTTATAACAAAGTAAATCAAATAATTATTCTTTGCATTATTATGTTTTAGTGAAATGTTTTTAATTCAAATAATTATTTCAACGAATAATCTGGTTGAAGGTTGTAATATTTCTATTTCTTCTAGTTTCTCGTTACTATACAATATTTTTTAGTTAAAACTTGAAGTAATCGATAACTGAGTGTCAATAAGGATAAACTGATTATGGCCAATTTCATTATTCTGCCAGAGACTCTTTTTAAATTAAAACTCATTGCACACATTTTTGGGTTCGAACCTAATTTTTTAGGATTATGCCAGTTTAGGTTAGATTAGGTAAAAGGCCCGCACAAGTCGAATTCACTCGGAGGCCTTTTAGGTCCATTTTGCTGCCAGCAAGACTATCTGTCCCCACTTTTCCCTATATAATTTAGCACCATCTGGAGCTTCTCGCCAAACCTAGCAAGCTATTCAATGTCGCATCCCTGCGATAGCTCCGGTCTTGGAAAAATCTTTGGCCCAGAAATTTGAGTCTGCGTTCCTGAAGAGCTGGGCAGTGGTAGATGCTACAAAAAGCGATATCGATTTTTTTCCGAGGGCCAGTAGTGCCTTCGTTCTTTTCTTGTCAATTGAGGGCCAAAGAATTTTAGACTGCAAATGGTTAGCGTAGACCACCTGCGAGCCATTTTCTTTAGGGTTTGTTTATTTTTTTCCAAGTTCGAGCCGTTCCTGTCACATTGATAGGCCATCTCGATTCCTTGAATGCCTTCATGTCCTGGAACCCACACTATCCTTATGCGATTTCATCCAAGTAGGGTTAGAGATTGAATGAAAGATAGCACACATCACGGCTTGACTACTTTCGAATCAAGGGTCTTTATGGCAACTAGTCTGTCAACAAAAATATCTAAACCGTTGCCAGCGTTGTAAGTTCCCTAATTCTCGTTGCCGCTATCAATATAGAATATATTTCCGCCTACAACACGGTACAGGTATCGGGAAGCCTGAGTGAAACTGATAGATCAATAGCCTCGGAGAAAATTCCATATCCAGTTCCCGTAACTGCTTTGGAATCATTAGTAAAGATTGAAACCACATTGTTCCGAATTATGGAGTTCCCCTTCCATACATACCTGCTCGGTATTTTTACAACAAAAGATTTGTCGAAGTCTAGTTCGAGTATGCATATTACTGACGGTATTATTCATTTACAATTTTAACACCGTTACAGTTACCTAGTTTTACAATAATAATATTTTACCTTATATAGAAGGTACTACGCCTATTATTCCAATCCCTCCTGTTTTTTGCTAGACTATTCTGATTAATAAAAGATGTTAGATAATCAGTCTGCTCACCTAAGGTATTACCACCTAGATGACGTAGAATGGTGCCATGTCCAACACGACAAATCTTGTCAGTTTTCTTTCTTAACTTTTTTTTCGAAGGTATCACGGCCAATCCAACCAACTTTTTGATCGATCGCATATGCACAATACTTGTATATAATTTTTCACTTTGTGAGGGACCATAATACAGAGTCTTGAAAACTACTTATTTTGTATAAGAGACACCACGCCCTCTTTTTTCCTCAAAGCAATTTTTTGCTAAACTGTGACCATTAATATTATAGTTTTCTAGGTATACGATAACACTTTCTTATTTGGGTGTGGGGTAGCGTACTGTTCCAACCTAGCTTGTTTTTCTTTTGACTATGCAGAGTAACCTCTACACAATTTTAGGAGTCTACCAATTATACATAATTCTCTAGATACACAATAATTATTTTTCAAGACAGTGTTCCAATCCAGCTGGGCTTTTGTTCGAGTATGCATATTACTGACGGTGTTATTCATTTACAATTTTAATACCGTTACAGTTTCCTAGGTTTACAATAATAATATTTTACCTTATATAGAAGGTAATACGCCTATTATTCCAATCACTCCTGTTTTTTGCTAGACTATGCTTATTAATAAAAGGGTTACTTCCACAAAAATGTAAGTCTCTACATAACTATTATAGTTCCCTAGGTATTCGATAATAATTATTTTAGTGTGGGAGTTGGTACCACGCCCACTGTTTCATTAGCATGTTTTTTGCTTGACTATGCAGGTTAACAAGGGGTTAACAAAATTTCAAGTGCCACACCCATTTTGAATATCCAAAAATATATACATCAGATAGCTAATAGCGATGATTGAAAATTATCGGAAGGTATTTCTACTCGTGTAGAAATAGCTTTCCGGCAAACAACCCAACAAACACATATTACGCTTAGAAGAAGATATGCGGCTATAACCAAGAATGATAGAAGACAAGAATACACCATACGTATCTTTTCCCGTTAGATGACGTTTTTCGGCCATTGTAAGGTTGGCAAGTCTATAATCAATAAATTGCTTCAAATAAATACGCACAAATAAATTTACGTAATAGGCAACCCTGCGAATAAACTTTCACAGTTTATATTAAAAACTTTCATAATTAATAGTTATACTCTCATTCTGAATTATTAGACAATAGGAAGATATTTTCGTGACGTCATTAGGCCGACACGCGCAGAAAATTTCAATTTTATTTTCGGAATGGCGTAACCTTGTCTTCTATCATCCTTGACTATAACTATTCAATATATTGCCAGCACTGGTATGTTGAACTCCAAAGATCATTAATAAAGCTAATACAAAGCCATACATTTTTTGATACGTTCAATGGCATCTTATGATACAAATTACTTGAAAATAAAAACATATAATCATACAAAAGTTCATACAAACTCTAAAAGAAGAAGAAGAAAAAATGAACACATTTTATTGTGGCAATTTTTCAATTTGTTTTTATTTTTACAACTTGATTAAAAAACCACACAATAATAAAATTCCATTTATAGCCTGGATATTCAAATAAACCCCTTTTACACTTTTATTAAAAACTCACCACCCAATCAACCAAACCAAAATAAAGGAACAAGAAATGTCATGTGAAAAAAGCTAAAAGTAAAAAAAATTTTAAATAACATAATTTTTTACAATGTTCCAGCTTGATAACAAAAAATGTTACACACAAATCCTTTTGAGAAAAAAAGAAAAATATAAAATACAAATGTTTTTTATGAATCGAATAAGAAAAATGTGTGGGAAATTATGGGAATCTATTATTGAGCGCAAGCACAACAGTGTTTTAATATTTGGATACGCAACTAAGAATAGTTGGTGGGAGCCCCACATTGACCGTTTGTGACCATTGTTATGAGTAGATTAAACAAATTGGTTTTTATTTTTCATTTTTATGTTTTACTGAAAATTCACAATAAAATTACTCAATTTTATTTTAAAGATTTTTTGGTATTGACCCTTTTTCTTTTTTTTTTTTTTTTAATTTTACATCATCAGAGTTCGCATATTTTCTTTATGTTTTACGGTTTATTATTCTCAAAAGTGTTAATAATGTTATATCTAAAGGGTTCACATTTGCGTTTTATTTATTTAATCCAACATGGCATTTGATTCTTGTGCCATTTGTTCATTGAAAAAGGAATTCACATCATATTTATTAATTTTCAACCGAAAGAATTTTCAAAGGGGGGTGGGTAGGTAGCACTGTAATAATAATTTATTAGAAGGTTTAAAAAATAACTTAAGCTATATATACATACAATATGCATGAAAGTAGCTACTGGTAATTAAATTTTTCTAATTTATTCAGTTTTATTTTATTACTTTTTTTTAAGCGTTTAATAAAGCAAATATTCGTTTGATAAAATAAAGGACATTGAGTGACTACATGGTGCATTTAATTGAGCACTATGGATGGCGTATTTTATGACAAAAACATTAAGTTAAGGGGAGTTAATAACTAACACTAAGTTTTAAATGAAAAAATTAATAAAAAAATATTTTTTTTTTAATTTCCCTTGGCATAAAGTCCAAATTAAGATTATGAACATTTTTGATTAAAGTATAGCGGGTTTTTTGTTAACAATTGTGTTCTTCCTAACGATTTTATGTGGAAACCTAAAAATACATAAAATATTATATACAGCCCTATTCTGAATAGAAATTCCCTGGGAATTTTTTCCCATTCCCCTTCTCCCTTTTTCCTTATTCTAAATGTACTTCGACAATGGGAATTTTTTTCTGGGAAAAAAGTAGCTACTAGGAATGTCAATTAAAGAGAGAATATGAGGACAAATGTTGGGAATAATTCCGCCACAAAGCGTCCTGTATTAAAAACCCCATTTTTTATGAGATTTTTGTCCTTTTGCCTGTAGGACGCTTAGTTTAGCAAGAAAATTAGGTTTTTGGTTTTTCATATAAAAAATGAATTTTTTGAAAAAAATAATATTTTTATCATGAACAAACATAAAATATTTTCTAGTCTCTAACACATGTATAAAAAAAAGCAGAAAAAAACTGAAATGTATATGATTAAGTAGTGAGTGAGCATTTTGGTACTCTGCCTTTAACTATCATGTATTTTAAAGGCGTGTTATAGTGACGAGCTTTACCCTTAAATATTAAAAGGCTTAATTGAGCCTTATGATATTTAAATTTAATTTAAATTAATTTAAATTAAAACATAAGCAAAAGCAGAAAATAAAAATAAAAATATAATTTTGTTGTTTAAGTGGCTTTATGTTTTTGCCATTAATTTAAATATTTATTTAAATGATTCTTGACATTGCTTCTAGTTGTGTTGTGCATCACAGGCTGTTCTATGCTTTAACAGGTTGACAGTCAATAGCTTTATCCAATAACAAATAAAATTGGTCTGTCTGAAAATACGGACTGATGCCGTTAACAATTGACAGTTTGAAGATACGTTTTTTACTTAAAAAGTACATTCGTTTGGGGGCCATTGTACAATAATCAAATTGTCACTTGAAATCGCAGGAACCAGTACATTGTGGATACAGTTACGCACAAAACAAATCAAAACTGAGTATGTACTTGAGTATTAACCTCTAGTTGTTAAGTGGAACGGTACTTTTGTCACAGTTATTACGCGTATAAAAAATTTAATAAATGATTTTTGGAATATCTGATTTGTCCATAAGTGTACACCCCGCTACGTTAACGTTTCTGTAAAAAGGGACAAGTTGATGTGTGTACAAACGAGAAAAGAGAGTAGGAAATATATTGACATATTTTAAATGGTGTGTCTTTTGAAATGTAATGCCAAATAGAAATGTTACGTTCAGCATAATTACATTATTTAGCCACAAACAATGCAGTAAATTCGGTATCAAATTACAGATATAAAACATTTATATCTATAATTTATGTTTCAAAATGCAATGGAAGTTTTTTTTATTATTATTATTTTTTTTTAGGGGGATACCAAAACAAACTATTAACTTCATGGTTACCACTTCGACCTCCATCGTCCCTTAGTGATTTCTGGTATACGACTGCAAATTTACGAATACCTAACTTTCATTGAATCTCGTGCTGAAGTGATTTCAAACTGGCGACTGACACATGTGGAAATTTTTCCTCATCATATTTGCTTAAGGCTAAGGTCTCAACAGCATCCAAAGCCTTTTTATGTTAGCCTTTTCCAGGCACAGTCTCAAAGTATTATCCTGATTTTTAACTTGTCCAGATAATACTGAGTCTTTGAACTAACGCAGTTAACCATTTGTAGGCACCTAAATTATATCCAAGCTCCTTCTGAGTCTTACTGCCAACTTGTAGTGAACAATTCCAGAGTCTTTAGTGGTAATCGAACCCACAACCAAAGACTGATGAATAGTATGGGTCATATTGTGTATGGGACTATATTTGTAAAGGTACCTAAAATTTAATTTAATTTTGTAAGTGATACATATTTTAATTGTTAAGAAATATTTTCCACTTTCGTGTGGAAAATCAACTTAAATCACCCATTATAATCTGGTATTAATCAAGTATTAATCTTGTGACTTGCTTTTGTTCTGCAATATCTTTTTTATTTCATTTTAGTACCATGTCAAAATTGGAAAAATAATTTACTAGCGAGTCAAAGAAAGAAAAGAAGCGTTTAGAGGGGACAAGTTAAGAATGTAGAACAATAATGTCTTGCAAAATTATACAAGAAATAAAAGGAAAAAATAAATAAATTTCTATTATCAAAGTAATGTCAAATGCACGTTAATTCAAGACACTAACGAATACAAACAGTCACACTAACCCCTTCATGAATGCCGTTTGCAGGGGTAGTATACGATGCGTACATTAATACTTTAATGTCCATATCCCAGTGAAGGTTTTAGACCTTAACATATGCACTCATACATATACGTAAAATAATAGGATGATCTTGAAAGGCCTTTTAACGCAAAGGGATGTGTAAACGTGTATAAGCATACGGATTTTTATTTTTATATAGAATTATTTCGATTATTGTAAACTTCATCACAGATACAGAGTTTGTTATTTCTACATATGTATATTCTGGACTCTTATAAGTAAAGGAGTCGATTTAAAGAGTCCGTTTTTAGAGAGCACTACATAGTTTTTTTTGGAAATGTTAGGTATAAAGATCCTTAGTCAACAGTTTCGGTAATATTGCTATTATAAATTGTCAAAATCGGTCCATAAAAGGCGAATATATAGGAGAAAAACGGTAAGTATTTTCTATTGATGAGAAAAACTATGGGAAGAAAATATAATTTTTAACTTTGTTATTTTTAAACTCTGAAAATTCAGAAAAAAGCGAAATTTGCTTGAAATATCAGGTTTTCACCACAAAAAAATATAATAATTTTACTAAAACAGAAAAATGTTAATTTCACTATAAAATATAATTTTTTACCAAAAAACCTACAATATCCCAAAAAAAAAAATATCTTGTTACTATAAATTGGTATTAAACAAAAAGAAAAGTAAAATGGTTAATAAGTCGAAACTAAATTAAAAAAATATTCTATGACATTAAACCAAATATTTACAATTTTTTAATAAAAAATTAGTAATTTAAAAACCTAAGTTTCACCAAATTTTAAAATAAAGTAGAAATTTATAAAAATATAATAATAAAATAAATTTATAAAAATATAATAAAAATAAATTTGACCAAAAAATCTACATTTAACCAAAATTTCAAAAAATCACCAAAAATTTAATTTTAGAAAAAAAAATTATTTTTATCAGGGTTCAGAATTTTTCAGTTATGAGCGTTGAAATTTTGACATTTATAATATTTTTCATAAATTTCTAAGATTTTATATATTTTTCACGGCCATAAATGAACAAAAAAAAATGCTCTGTCTACAATCACTCATGAATGAGTTACATATTTGTTTTTTTTAGCATACATACATAAACGGTGAAAAACGTAGAATATTCGTATTATTCATATGTGATAAGTATTGAATTAGCACATTCTCATTAATGCTCTTTTACACAAATGTATATATATTTTTTTTCATCTATAAACGTCTCATAAAGGAGATTCTTAAAACACTTTGTTACTACATACGCCGGCAGTTGCACATTATAAAATTCTCATTTATGAGCACTTAGGTGAAAAAAAAATATTTTTCATTTATTCAATTTTCAATAGAAAGGAAAAAAGTAAATCTTCTCCCTTATAAATGAACAAAACAAATCATTTTCTAGTCTCTCACACGTGGATTAAAAGTAGAAGAAAAAACTTAAATGTACGTACTCACACATTATTGATCTGTGAGTGAGAATTTCGGTACTCTGATTTTTATTGAGTATTTTTTTATTAAAATTTTTAAAAGGAAACTTAAACACATAACTTAGCACATCTACGACAATTTAATCTTCGCTTGGGAATGACCCGAGTATCACTCGGCCAAAGATTGTTAACTCAGCAACAGCTGTATCAACCGGAAGTTTATTCCTCAGGAAAGAACTTCCGATAGCAGCAGCAGCAGAGCTGTTACAACAACAATACGTTGTGAATTCAACAAACAAGTTTTCAGACTACCTTCGTAACTACTCTAATGTACTTGAGATGAGAGTTTATCTTTAACACTCATATGTACGTAACTTATGACGTAAATACAAACGTACGATATTAACACTCACTAACATTAAAATGCCACAGTTTTTGTTGTTTGCTTTGATGACATTTGTTTCTCTTAAGACATAATATGTAATAGTTAGAATAAATGTAATGTTGATAGAGAGGGAATACTAACAGACGGACTGTCGAATGAATGAACATGAAATTCTCATTCTTCTTTGTATCATTATTTTGCAACAAATTAAAAAAATCTAGATGAAAATTGCAAAATACGAGTTTAACAAAAAGAAAGTATGAATGGAAACCAAGATGTGAACAAGAATGAACAATTACTTTTCTTTCTTGCTTTGTAGTGGTTTAAGTGTAAAGTATTGTTCTTGTGTTGTTTTTTTACTTGTGTGCGTGTATGTATATGTAGTTGGAGTTCTAACTTCTGAGGCGTTAAAAGATTATTTAAAAACAAGAAGAAGAGAAAAGTTGCATTAAGAAACTGATATTGTTAGTTATTTTCAATTTCTTTTATCACTTCAACTGGCAACGAAAAAAAGTTTAGAAACGAAATGAAATGAAGAAATAAAGTAATTGATATTAACCAGGAATGCGTTTGTAATTTGTATTATTTTGTTTTATTTTTTATTTTTACTTTTTGTTGCCTTGAATGATGTTGTATTACATGCGCACACACACACCTAAGCATACCTAAACACATATGCATTTATATTATGTTAGATAATATGACTGTATATATGTATGTATGTATGTCAGCATATTTCTCTATTTAGTTTTCCATTTTTTATTTTCTCATTTTAAAGAGAAATTTCTTTTGTAGAAATAATGAAAGAATGAATAGAAATAAAATGTAAGCAATAATAACAGTTGCAGCAGCATTATTTAATTAAAGTGAAATAAGGTCATAAAATGCTAACATTTAATTTATTAAAAAAGAATGCATAACATAAAAAATCTTAATTTGCAAATATACACATATATAATGAGGGAAAATGAGGTTATTTCTGACAACCAATAAATTTAGTGTATTATGAAAATTTTGTAAAGAAAAATCATAATGCCCCCAACAAATTAGCATAATATTAAATAAGCATAATATTAAATAAATAACATATAAAAACTCAGAAATTGTATAAATAATGCATATAATTTAATTTAGCGCGCTTTCGTAGACTGATTGATAGTGCGCTGGTTCGGAGACAGCAGGTTCGTGCCAAATATTTTGGGGTATTTTCTGTAAACAAGCCAGGAGTTTAAAAGTTTGTATTGTCTGAAGAAAACAAAAAAAATAAAATAAAATAGTTGGCAATTTTTATTCTAAATCGTAGCTAGAAATAGAGATTGTATAAGAAAATTATTGATAAAAGATAAAAAGTATGCGGTATATGTACCTGATAAAACACTGATTCCCTGCTACTAATCGGTTAAATTTTAAGGGCCGATGTTAAATGTGAACCACACCTAAACGTCAAGTTTTTTTCTGCATTTAATTTGACATTTCTCAATTTCAGACCAACTCAATTTGAACCGTGGAAAGATACAGAATCGAGTAACAGTGGCAACAATGGCATCAGTGGATGATCAATTTTGGAAGAAAATCATCTTCAGTGATGAGGCACATTTTCATCTCAGTGGATTCGTCAACAAGCAGAATTGCCGCATTTGGGCGAATGTTAATTCAAGAGTTATTGTCGAAATACCAATGCACCCACAAAGAGTGTCTGTTTGGTGCCGTTTATGCGCTGAAGTCATTATCGGGCCGTATTTTTTCCAAAATGAGGCCGGTCAGGCAGTTACTCTGAATGGTGTTCGCTATCGTGAGATGATATCGAACTTTTTATGGCCCGAAATGGAAGATATGGATGTGGACGATATGTGGTTTCAACAGGACGGTGCAACTTGCCACACAGCAAACGAAACAATGGCTCTTTTGCGCGACAAATTCAATGGCGGCGTTATTTCACATGGTGGCGATGTCGATTGGCCGCCAAGATCATGTGAGTTGACACCGTTGGACTTTTTTCTTTGGGGTTATTTGAAAGAAAAGGTGTACGTCGATAAGCTAGCAACAATTCAAGAGCTAAAGGATGAGATAATTCAGCACATTAACGGCACAGAATCTCAATTATGCCTCAGCGTCATTAAAAATTTGGAGCATCGGATGGAGGTGTGCCGCCGACGTCGCGGCGGCCATTTGGCCGATATTTTGTTCCATACATAATTGAACCATACCAATATAATTATAATAAAAAGAAATGCCTAAATAATTTGAGTTTCATTTAAAATCAACATCGGACCTTAAAAATTTAACCACACTTTAGAAAACATCTAGCCGCACGGTAGTGCCCTTTGTCACAAAATGATGAAACTTATGACACGGCATACGGTTAACCCTATTGGTGAAATTTGAAAGTTTTAGAGAATAGGTGCCCTGAAAAATTGGATATTTTTGTATATACTCACTGGCCCACAGACTCACTCTATTGTTATTTTTTATTTATTTAATTTTGTACCATTTGTTTTTCTTTAGTGATGTTTGATTTTATCTGTTTCATTGTTAACATATAATATATTTTAATTTATTTTTTTTATATTTCATAGACGCCAGCAGACACACCGTTACACAACTGCAAATGCCGTTGGCTACAATTGTCGGCTATTTAATTGTATTGAAGACAACAGCTACATCTGACATTGTTGTAGAAATACAAATTTTACTTTTATAAAAATAAAATATCAAATTTGTGGACTTTTGAAAAAACACCTTAAGTCGAGTTAAGAAAAATTTGTAATTAACTTAAATTAAAATGTAAGTTTACAAAGGTCTAAAGATATTAGCAAATAAAAATGTATAGCTCAGTATTTGAAAACAATTTTTGGTTTTCAGAAAAATTTAAAAATTAGACTTAAGTTGTTTTGTCAAAAGTCCACAGAAATAATTTTATTTGCTCAAAACCTCCGGATTTTAAATAAAATTGTAATTCTTATTTTTGTGATATTTTCTTCAATAGAAATTAGCCTAAGTTGGCGACAGCCACAACGGTGGTCGTGCAGCCTTGTGTCTTATGATGTCGTCAAAATTTTCGTCTTCATTTAAACCTGTGTATTTTAGTTTTGACAACTTGTTGTCGGTAGCCTGCTGTCGTCTATGTGTTTAACACATATGTTTTACAAACAATTTAAAAAATTTTTGTGCTGATAATAATTTTTTCATAGAAAAATAAACCTCAGAGTCACTGTGCCAAACTAAAGAAATAAATAATCATGATTGTAATAAATATTCCTACTTAAAGTGCATAATATACAAAATACGCAATCCCATACATAATTCAAGAAATAAGTTAAACTTTATTTAGTGCTCAATGAGGTGTAGATCAGGTATGGAAACTCTTATACAATTATTTTATATATGAAGAAATTTTTGATATTATTTGACCACTTTTAAGATAAAAAAATTTTACATAAACTTTCGATAAAATTTTTAGAAAAATTTTCAATAAAATTTTCACAAAAAATTTTCGACAAAATATTTGCAAAAAAATTTTCGATAAAAAATTTAGCAAAAAAAAAATCGATAAAACTTAAAAAAAAAAAAATATAAAAAATTTTCGGTAAAATTTTTACAAAAAATTTTCAATGAAATTTTTCAAAAAATTTACGATAAAATTTTTACAAAAAACTTTTTCTATATCTTTATATTATATTTGCAATAATGAAGTTGAAAATCTTGAAAGTCAAAAACACGCCTACTTGTTTGTTTTGATTTTGAAAGTCACGGAAATGGCTTCTAAACTGACTTTTGATCATATAAAATAACATTCACAGTATTATGTTTCTTAATTGTCTTACTAGTATATTTTGTTCTTGATTTTAGTCGAATCAATGTCTTAATAAAGATGTGACCTTTATTAATTTTAAGAGCCGAGCACAGCATTTATGAAACCTTATTATTATCGAACTAAGTATTAACCGACAAATTAATAAAAAATCAAAAGAGTTCTAGTATAATAGTTGCGGGAGTAATGCCTCTTAACCTAAATTCGATCATATTAAGTTTTCTATCTCTGGCATAAAACCCAACGACTGCGGATTTCTTACATATTGACCGAAAGTCACAAATTGTGAAAATTACTTTGTTGAAAATAACTAAATGTCTTAAATGTTCACACATGCTTCTTAAGTTTGTTGACTGTATAACTCCATTTCTCTGCAACACACACATATACATACATTGCTTGTTGCCAATATGTGTGTGTGTATGGCTGTAAATATTCGTATGATTTTTCAAATAACTAAACTAAATTTTCCATTTGTTATTTTACAATTTTCAATACGAACTAAGAAAATTCTTATCACCTGTGTGTATGTGTGTGTGTGAAGTATGAATTCTGGCAAGTCATTCAAAGGATTTATTAAGTTGTAAAAGGTAAAATGGCACTTTAAGTTTTCCTTTAATACAGCAGCAATAGGGAAGTATTTAAATAATTTATAGGCCTTTATTGCTTACGATTGTTTTATTATAAAATAGTTAGGTATGGATTTATTTACATGTTTTCATTTATTTATTACCACAAACAAGTGCTGACTAACAACCGAGTCCAGGCATTAACATTTGCTTACGTTGCGGCTTAGCTAAACATTTACGAAACCCCAAATAGAGAATGAAGAATAATGAACAAAAATGTACTCACATATTTTTGACACTGGGTAGAAACTCATGCAATTCCGTCGAATTAAATGATACCTCAAGACTTGATGTAAGATACCTTGGCCGACATCCCAAGCTAAATTTATACAAATGAAGTTAAGTGCAGTACAAGCAAATAGGCTTATTAGCTTATTATTTTCTAATATTTCAATTCTTAAATTAATATGGTATACAGAACTTTATTTCTTTTTAAACGAGGGTATCTAATTAAATTCAGCCGATACGCTTGTTGCCCAGGAAATTTTATTTCGTTATTCCCCAGGTTTGGTCATTGACCAGATTTGGTTTACTGACGGTTCTATACAGGAACATTGTACATCTTTGGCCAAACATCAAAGGGCCACACCTATAAGTAAATACCTAACGATTTTTTAGCCAGAAGTAGAATCCTTATCTGTACTAGAGAATGTTTGAGGAAAAATACAAGAGGTATACAAACATATTTTAAATCGGATAGCCAAGGTGCGCTAAAGGCCTTAAACTCATTTGATCTCAGGTCTTTTGTCGTCATGAACTGCAAGACAACTCTGAATAAACTTGGTAGAACAACAGCTTAACATTGTGTCGGCTCCCTATCTGAGATGCTTATGTTGGTAACGAGCTGGATGACCGTATAGCCAACCTAGGGTCCCTATGCAGATATATGGGACCAGAACCCTTCTTTGGCATATATGTATATCGGCTGTGCTAACAAGAAAACTAGTCTCTGGGTCGAAACGTAATTTTCCCGTCATTGGAAAGCATTGATATGACTCAGACAAGTAAAGCATTTTATCACGCTATCTTGGCCTACATCTCAAGCACTACTGTCACTCAATAACAGTGACTTAAAGATACACGCAGTACTTAAATTGTCTTTTATACTTGTTTATCAATTTTTAAATAATAATTTTTAAATAAATTTTAATAAATTTTAAATAGTTTCTGAACAAAATTTTTATAATTATAAATTAATTACATACAATTTATTCTCTCTAAGAAAGAATAAATTAATTTTTAATTTGGTTTAAGATTAAAAAAAATATTTCGTCATAATAAAATATGTGTGAAAACCGAGTATAAAAAATTGAAAGCAAACAATTTTAACAGACATTATACATATATTTTTAGAAAAAGTTTCGATCGTATGATTAATTAAATTAACTAATTATTTCTTACTCTCGCATTTGCCAAAAAGGCTAACACGAAGTGATAGCTATGCTATTAATCTAATTGATCTACACATTGAGTAGCCATTTAAAGTCTTTTCTTTTGTCTTCAAAGCTGGTTAAAAGGGCCCTTCTAGTTTTTCATTTGTTCTTCAAGTTCATTGCGTTTCAAATAATGGCTGTTTACATTTGCATGCGCATATTTGTTTTTGGTGCATGTGGCCAAATGACTGCAATATTTAAGATTGTCGCAACATAATGAAAATTTATAGCAGTCACTTAAGAACATATTATAAGGCGATAAAAAAAATTAAGAATATTTTTCCATTGACAAAAAAAACTTGAAAGTTGAAATAAATAAATTATAAAAAGTGTTTTATTACATAAAACTAAATTTAAAATTTATCAAAGGCAGAAACTGCTATGAATAGTTATTTCAATTTCTATAGCATTAAACTATTGGGGTTGACTTTGTACCCACAACATTATTAGTTCTTTTAGCCAAATGTTATCAGCATGCAGGCAGACATGCTGTAGTATAAAATTTCAAATTAATGTTAAAACCAAAATAACTCGTATTCAATTCAAAGAAAGATAGAATAAAAACAAAAAAAAAATAGTTAAACAAATAAAAAAGTGTAAATAAAATATTTTCAAAAGCATAAAATTATTACATCGAAAAATATGTTACAACTCCATTGATAAAGTCTGACTGATACTCGTAGCCATACAAACAGCCAAACAAACTAACATATGTATGTGCTGTTGCTAACAGTTTTTGCTGAGTATTCTGATGAGTTGTTAAATGCAGCACTGTTTTTATAGAACTGCACTTGTTGTTTATTAAATTTCCGCTGCAATGGGTTTCAATTTCCGTTTCCTTTTGCAAAACGTTTTATTTGTTTACCAATGATTGAATATGTGGTCATGGGTTTGACTGGCTAGTTAGCAGCTTAATATTTTTGCAATTTATGTTTTCTCAGTAAGAACAGTTATGCATATTTGTAGGCAACTGAGCCAACATGGAAAGTAATTAAAAATATTAATGTCGTTTTTAATATTGTGTATTTGAACTCATAAAAAGTTTTATAAAAGTTTCATTCATGTTCTTATCTACAATTGACCGATTATTTTCTTTAGTGATAGATCTGCAAAAAGTTTATTTTAAGAACGAAATTGTCAAAAGATAAACTTATAAAGAAACATAAAATGGGTTATTATTTTTGAACTAAAGATTAACTATTCACAGAAATAATTTATTTAAATTTTAACACTGAATATAAGTGGAACTGATGAATACTGGAGGAAGGATTGCAGGGTTTTTAACAGGAATCGTTCCCGCAATTCCCAAACTAATAGACTAGCGCACTACCAATCTAGCTTTTGAGTCTTTACAGGTGTCATTATGGGTCATGGTTCGGTTAGAGCAAGGACGAGTTTATAGGGAATGGCAAGAAGTGAGAGGAAGGGGAGGTTTTTAAATTTTCAAATTTTCAACAGACAAATTTTTAAGAAAATCTTTAAGTTTTTTGCTATCGATTTGTTGGGACTTGTTTTGCCATTAATGAAAAACTAAAGATAATAGTTTAGATAATATTTCATGCTGTCCTTAGACAGTTTTTATTGAAAACAAAACTAGCGAAAGAAATCAAAGAAAATTTAGATAAATTCTATGGTATTGTGAATGCAAATCACAAATAATGAACCTAGTTTAGGACGTTTAGTAAGAAAGTTATTACGCATATCATCCATAAATCTATGACTAGCTGAGTTAGAAGCTGGCTGACCTGGCAAATTTATTCGCTGATATATAACTGCTGCTTATTTATTTATTCCTCTAACTCCCACTGCAGCATAGGGCGCTAGCTAGAATGAGAAGGCGCCCAGTAATGTACCCTGAATGGTTACAGCACACTTTATCGTCTCAGGCAAGTAGGTAAACTACATGAATGTTTGCTGAAGCATGGCTGCAACGTGGGATGGGAAACATAGATAGCTGTCCTATCTCCAATCTAAGAAAGGAGGGCCAACAACCCACTTTTCTGAAATACAATTTTCTAACGAATCGAAACTGCTGCTTAGGTTCAATAATATCAGGGTTCAGAATTTTTCATTTATGAGCGTTGAAATTTCAACATTTATGCTATTTTTCATAAATGAGATTTCTCATCTGAATGAGTGAAGCTGTTTTTTTAGCATACGTACATGAATGGTGAAAAGAAAGAAGAATATCTGTATTATCCATATGTATGTGATAAGTAATAAATAAGCTCATTATCATTAATATTCTTTTACATAATAGCTTTTAAATTTTTTTTTTTATGAGTGCTCATTTATGAAGTTTCTCATAAATGAGATTGTTAAAACACTTTGTTAAATTATACGCCGACAGTTGTACATTACAATATATATGCGTATACATACACACATATGTATATACATTAATGAGAACAGTTTTCTACGATCTTTTTATTTATAAAAAAATTAACAAAATTGGAAATTCTCGCACTTGCGTGAAAAACAAAATATTTTCTCATTTATTCACTTTTGAATAAAAAAAAAAAATAAATAATAAATAAATCATCTCACTCATAAGCGAACAAACAAAATATTTCTAGTCTCTTACACATGTATGAAAAAAGCCGAAAAAACTCAATAAGAAATACTCACACATGATTGAGCAGTAAGTGAGCATTTTGGTACTCTGGTTAATATACGCTAGGAATTTAACTAGAACTAACACAAGGGATTTTACCGGTTAATTTCGTTTGCAAGAAAGTAAAGACACCCGGTTGCTAAGGTTATGTCAACGTTTGTTGTCGGAATTATCTACATGGTCTGCATACAAATATGATCAGGCAGACTCTGTATGACTTAGACCTAAATTGTTTAAAATTTATTTTACCAGAAAAAAGAAAAAAAAAATATTTAAACTTCTTAAAGGATATATTTCTTTACATAATTTATTATATAAATTTGTTTGCTGCTTGAATATGTCGAGATGTCGGGGTTCTCTAATAGAAAAAGCCTCCTTAAATAGCGAAAAGGAAACAGAAGTTTTTTTTATTAAAATGCTGATGCAAGCATTTTTTGTTGTAATTAACATTAACAACAATAAGCGTTTATTCTTTATTTATAAAATTTTTGGTATTTTATTTTGCTATTTCTGCATTGTTGTACTTTTACCAACAAAGAAACTTGTACATTAAGAACAATACGTTTTATTACCTTTTCTCCAGCAGTAATATTTTATGCCAGTGTGTTTTAAGGCATTAAACGCAACTTTTTAATTCTGTGTAAAATAGCGAAAAATAATAGAGCAAGAACAATGAATGATCGCCTGCTAATGGACAGCGTAATAATGTGTAACAAACAAATAATAATAAATATAAATTTCCTATAAAAAAAGGAAGAATGAAACAAAAAACAGAAGAGTTATTCGTGGCTCATTGTTATGAATGAAGTCCTCCCTTTTTAAAACTAAACATAGAATAAATTTACATTATTCATCGGCTGTAACAATATTTTACTTATTTATGTTGAGAAGAAGTAATACTTAAAAAAAAAATCACAAATTTAAAGAAAATTTATAAACAAAAATATTTAAAAGCATGATAATTTTTTTTGTAAGTGTGTAAGTATGTGTCATGATTTATAGTTGTGACAGCATCGGTACCGTTAAGCTGTCTTAGTCACTTAGTCACTTATCGCATGCAATTGTTTTATTTTTCAGCCATTATATTTTCTTCCTAATGCAGGAAACTCGATGGAATGTGAGGTATTGTGCAGTCCATTAAGTCTATTATTTTTTTCATCAATTTTCCGAAAAGACCCTTTGAAGCGATTCTCGAAAATTTTAATAGCTAGACAATATAGGATTTCGAGGTCATAAAAACTGATTTTTTTCAAGGTGGAAATATAGAATGTATTCACAAACGATTAAAGAAGATGCATCGCATTGTCCGAAGTGAATCCATACTTTATGAGGATCACGACTGAAAAACTCTAAGCAAGCTGCTGATTCAGTTGTACGATTGAATTAATTCTAGATAGTAAGCAATTGTTTCGAAAAGTTGAAATTTGGATGATTTAAAATAACTGTCTTACTGCTTTGTTCCAAAGACAAAAATACACTAAATAATTATATCTTATATTGTAGCAAAGGTTACACTGATCGTCCGACAACAAATTAATTCAAACCAATATGAAAGAATTTTTAAGGTTTAGTTCCTATTAACGACACCATAGGGCGCAAAAGTCACATAATTATGTGCTTTAATTACTAAAAAACTCAGCCTTTACTCATACTGCACACATTTAGATTATGGAAGCAGAAGATTGAAGTTTAGTTTTTCTGATACCTAAGTATGTTATTACAAGTTTTTGAAAATATTTGGTTAAAGGGACTTTTTATTGCATGAAAATCAATACCCCTTACCGCAGGTATAATTCCGTGTGTAATTTCTATAATATTAATTTTCTACCTCATAAATTATATATACATATATTCTGGATCCTTATAAATGGAGAAATTGATTTAGTGATGTCCGTCTGTTTTTGGGTTAAAATCAACTTTCACAAGACACCCGAAGAGATACCGAAAATTTAAGCACACCAATCTGCCAGGCATAGTATCGAAAAATTCGCTAATAAAGTTCAGCAATATCAGACCACTCAATTCGAGATAGCAGGCAAAAAACCACGCCTTCCTTGTTTTTTTTTAATTTTTTATTCGGTTGTAATGATTCTCTTTTGCTTTTTTTGTTAAATAAATTTAGACCCCGACCTGTAGATCGCATGAAGTGCACACAGATATCGGGGATCAACAACCTCCTGCGAGGGGCGATTTTTTTTGGTTGCTTTCCTTTTTATTAAAGAGATTTATAGAAAGCAATACACATAGAGGTAGCCAATGAACCCACAGGGTGCCCACTGGTAACCAGGAGCAGTTAAAAGCCACAAGGGGGGTCAATATGAGGAAGTTTTTTTTAAGGATTTGTTTTGCTTTAGTCTGACTGTTCTATAGCAATATAGATTGCACGAAGGTCCTAAATTAAAAAAAAAAAAACTCAATAAAATTTTTAATATATTAAAAAAAATTATTTTTTTTAAATATTTACAAACATTTTAAAAAGATATTTTTGCAGAAGAATTTTCGAAAAAAAACTTTCTAAAATATTACTGAATAAAATTTTACAAAAAAATTTCAAAAAATTATTTTTCTAAAAGAATATTGCAAACATTTTTAAAAACAATGTTCGAAATATTTAAAAAATTCAATATTTCTATGAAAATGAAAATCATAAGAATAAAATTACATATGTATTTTTAATATTAAGATATATTTATATAGAGTAATATAGTTTTTTAAATGCGTTTGATTCTTAAATGGATAAGATCTCTCTTATAAAACCTAGATGTATTAAACACGTAGACAATATCGGGATACCGACTACAAACTGCCAAAATTAAAATACACACGTTTCTTGGTAAACGATTATTTTAAAGCCAGAAAGTTACATGACCACATGACCACCTTTGTGGCTGCAGTCTAATTAGGCTAATTTCTATTTTTGTATGCGACAATTTTATTTTATTCAACAAAAGAAAATTTCAAAAAATCATAAATTACAAATGCATATACAAAAAAAAAAAAAAAAATGTTTTGGAGGAAATATTTATAAATTTTTTAAAAAGATATTTAGTTTTATAAAAGCAAAATAGGTATTTCTACAACAATGTCAGAGATTACGATGTAGCTGTCATCTTCAATATCATTAAGTGGCTGAATACACGACGAAAATTGTATCCATAGGAATTTATTTTCGTTTAGCTGCGTAGCCGCTGTATAGGAGATTCTACACTGCCGAATATAGCACTCTTATTTGTTTAACTTAAAATTGAAATAACGTTTAAGTTCGATGGAGTGTTAAACAAGCTGGTCTGCTTTTTTTTACCTTTTTTAATAATTTATTGTTTTCTAAAAGCTTTTTAAAAAGAGTTAAATGTTAACACAATTTTGGAGAAATAATTTTTTTTAAATCCATTTTGATTTCTACTTTGTTTTCCACTGTGTGCGTGTACACAGACACTCAGGGGTTTGATTCAGGGGGGTGATTGTAAAAAAAAACTATATTATCAACTGTATAGATATTGAATTGGGTTTTTTACAAAGATGTCTTCTCTGCTAGTAAATAATAAAAATAATAAAAATTTATTTCAGCCAAAAATCATCTGCAATTTATAGAATATCTTTTTTTTAAACTCCTAATATTTTGATGACTATCACTTCGTGTTATTTGAAACTTTAATATCAATTTCTCTGAAAAGCATTTGAAAGATTTTACCCTTCTTAATCTAATAAAATACATATAAATTAAGCTTATGTCTCCTGTTGCTCTTTGATAATGATGACAAATCCCTTATACACCTGTTTCACTTTATACTGGTTGTCTTTTATTATATAGAAACGATTAACTGTCACATAATGTCAATGCAGGTTGAAGAAAATACAATATTTTCTATATTAAACTCCCCTGAATGCAGTCAAAAGAACAAACTAACTACACTTGCATGCATGCATACATACATACATACATACATACATTTATGGGGGGCACTCGTGTATATGTGTGTAAAAGACCTTTAAGCTTTGTATAAAATGTGATAGCAGATAGAGTTGTCATATGTCAAAAGCTTTTGAAAACAGTAGTAGTTGATGCTCACATTTTTTATTTTATTGTAACTGTAACAAATACACACACACTCGCATGAAAGGAGGAAAAAAAAAAGAAAAAGTGTAGAAGTATTAACATGAGTTTGTTGTTAGTTTTTAATAAATGTATTCATGCGTATGTATGTATGTATTAGTGCGGGGGTATGCAAAAAATTTCTTTAAAAAACACATTTGCCAAAGCACAAATAAAATTGCAACAACTAAATTGTTAACAATTTAATTACGAGCTTCAGTTTTCTAAATACTCGAAATACATGAAGGCCTTTTTAGAGAGGACTCGTAAACCACATACATACTGCTGTACATGCTTATATGAATGCTTTCTAAAATATATGTGTGTTGTCTTGTGAGAGCTTTGATAACATGTAATATTTCTAAATTTAGTTCATGGGATTAGTATGAATTACAACTGTAACTAATAAAATTGCAAGAAAAAAAAAAAAAAAACAAAAAACAAGAATTAATAAAACGGCAGCAAAAAAGAGGAAAATAATAATAAGTGAATGTGAAGGTATACGTAGGACTACCTTTTCTAGTTTTAATCATGTTTGCCTGTCTGTATTTTTGTTCTTTAATTACAGAAAGCATAGTGAGTGTTTAAGTGTGTGTGTTATATTTTAGTTTTGTACTCTTTTTATTTTCTGTAGTAATCAGGATGTAATTATGAAAAAATTATTAAAATTAAATGAAAGCAGGTATGACAGTGTGATTTTAGAAATGCATATAAGGAGCAAACACTATGAATTTAAAACAAAAAAGATTTCTAAAAAGTTTTTCGTTTCAAAAGACGGCTATCGAATTTTTATGTAAATCTGTTATTCAGTCTTTTTAAGAATCGTTGATTCAGACAATTTGTAGTTTCTTAAAACAATGGAAAAAAATAATTTAATTAATTTTTCCTCCTCAAAAGTAAAATACCAAAGGAAATCAAATATATATCTGTAAAAGCGCTTGAAACTAAAATTTATTGAATAATTTTAATTTTGAAGAGGAGGCTGTTATTTTAAAAATCATTAATAAAATTGATAATTTCGTGTGATATGAAGGGCTATTGGCAAAATGGATACCTCATTTAGTGAACACAATACTTGACTGGACAGTTGTGCAGTTTCAATGTTAAAGTACATGGCGTGATTAAGGGTATTCCAAGAGAAACTATTAAAGTTGAAGCATCACTAGAATTAACTTCACAACCACAAACAAAATATCTCAGTACGCATTGTTCAGAAAGCATCCCGCTAAGAACACCAGAAGTAGCACCTTATTAATTTTGATTAAAACCTCAAATTAGCAGCCCAACATTCAAACGTAACCCGGCAACTAGACAGATGCAATCACATTTATTCTGTAGATGTCGAGCAGCTCTTGACAGAAAAAAGAAAAATTCCGAGAGAATGGCAATCACATAGATCTCCACAACTCCAAACCAGACTTAAATATTGCACGAAGTGGCTAAGACATCTAATAGAATCTATAACCTCTGAAAAATAACTTGGAACAACTCGACTCAATTCCACAATCAGAAATCTTAAAAGCCCAGTCGTACGTAAACCTCCCTTACAAACTTCTTGTAGAGGCTGGGCAAGAAATAATACCGAAAAACGCAATTAATAATTTAGACATTTGAAAAAGGTTTTCACTCCAAATGACTCTACTGATATAGTCGAGTAGCCACCTGTCGAGGATAGTGCCAGAATAACCGTAGGATTTGTATGGAAAGATATTAAAAGGGCAATAACTGATTTAAATACTAAAAAAGCCCCTGTTATTGATAAAACCAATAACAAGATGTTGTTTTAGTTGCTCCGTATAGCTCGCAAAATTATTTTTTTTACTGTAATGCCATCTTACGTCTTGAGTACTTTCCTACAGAGTGGAAGGTATATTTGATAACTATAATTCCTAAGCAAAGAAAGGACCACACAAAAGTCGAATCATATAGATATATAAGCCTTTGAACAAATATGTCAAAGCTGTTTGAGAGAATGTTAATATTTAAGCTAAACGCCATTCTAAGCGACAAAGGGTGTATTCCGAACCATCAATTTGGCTTAAGGAAAAAAATATAGTACGATCCAACAAACTCACAGGTTAGTCAGCGTTGTTAAAAGAAAGAAAATATTGCTCTGTGATTTTTATCGACGTTTTTCAAGCATTCGATAAGGTATGCCATGAAGGCCTAATATATAAGTTAAAACTGAATTTGCCCCTATAATTATATAAGCTGTTAGATGGTTATTTAACGGATCGAAAATTCATTCATTCACATTTTTTGAACTCACGCCAGCCAATTGAAGATGGAGTTCCTCAAGGTAGTACTTCAGACATGCCAACTAGTAACCAAGTCCTCTCATCGACATTTGCTGACGACACAGCTATTTTAAGCATTCACGAAAGACCCGAAGTATCATCACGATGTTTAAAAGATCACGTATTGATTTTAGAAAAATGGCTAAAGAAATGAAGAGTAATATTCAATGAACAACAATCTACTCATATAACTTTCCCACTGCGGAGGGAATCATGCCCCTCTATTCGCATAAATAATGAAATGATACCTTAGCTTTTAGACGTCAAAAACCTTGGTATATATCTCAAACAGCGCATTACTTGGAAAAACCATATAGAATCGAGGTTAACACAAACGAAGTTAGAAGAAGCAGTCCAACTAAACTGGCTTATTGGAAGAAACTGTACCCTCAGCTTAGAACGCAAACGTCGATCCTCAAACTAATTTAGTCTTATGAAATTCAATTATGGGGCACTGCCTCAGCTAGCAGCGTAGAAATGATCACAATTGCTCCCTGGTATATAAAAAAAACTCAAACATACACCAAGAACCGATCCTGCCATCACTTAAAGCAGAAATAGCGAAACATGCAGTAACGTATTTAATAAAGCTTGAAACTCATCCGAATCCTTCGGCGGGTAACATACTAAGTGAACCAGGTTACATTGGACTAAAAAGAAGGGTCATTGGTTTTCTTGGTCGTATATCAGAGGGATGACCTACAATTTTTTTTATTTTAAAGACAACACTACCACTGCAAAGCTTTTTGCTTCTCTGCAGAAAACACCCAGAGTCTTTGGCGGGAATCGAACCCACAATCTTACTAAAGGCCATGATTCACTATCATACTCAGTCGTACGATCTGTCAAAAAATGCATGTGTGCTCAAAAAGTATGATAGTGGGGCTTAGATATGTATGTGTGTGACACACTTTTTGACAAGTCGTGCGATTTGATAATCTTTTGAAAAAATTCGTAAAATATTGGTTTTCTATGCGATCAGAGTTGCAAAAACTTTGATTGGTTGATTAAATCGTACGATTGTGTAGGATAGTGAAGCCTGGCCTTAAGTATTAGTAGAATTTTCTTTACAGGTTTCAGGTAAATAGAACTTTCAATAGAGCTTTACATTACATTTACATTGGATTAAAAAGGCTAATTTATCCCTTTCTACAAGCTTCTGTAATATTTTTGGATTATTAAAACTTCCATAAGAAGCAAGTAATTAAAAATCGCTTGTACCAATTTCAGTTAATTAAAACATGATTGCTTTCATTTTTATCATAAAGTTTTATAACAAAACAAAGTTTTACTATTTGAAATCACAAATCATCAAGAACGGAATATGAGATGAAAAATAAACTTCTAATTCAGTGTTTGTTTTGGAAAATGTTATCACTTTCAAGAACCTTTACCTTATTAGCTTTTTACTGAGGAAATATTTGTCTAACTCTTGCAATTAGTGCAAAAAAGAACATAAATATGAAATGAGTATCAAGGTTTTAAAACAACCACTTTACGTTGCAGTTGCTTGCAAAAAAAAAAAAAAAAAAGGCGCAAAGGCACCTACAATTAACGTTATAATTTCGCAGCAACACTTCAAGCTCTTGAAACTTATGAAAATTGAAACTGTTGCATTAACAATTACAAAAATACGAGAAACCCTTAAGCTGTATTTTTAACAGTATTACAAACACACATGCAGAGATTTAGCTAAAAAAAAGATTTGAATAAGTGTGTGCGAGTGAGTGTGAAGCTTTTCAACAATAACATCATTAGCTTGTCAATTCGACATTTCCACTTCTTTTGTTGTTTTTGTTGTTAAATGAAAATGTACTCATTTGTAACTGTAAATATTAAATAAACTTAAACATGCACTAACACACACACACACACGCTCATTATTAAATAATAATCGTTCTCTCAAACAACATTATACCAAGTTTGAAGATGAGAATGAGGATGATGATATTTTAGTATGAGCAAACATTTGGCCATTAAAAAAAAAAACAAAAGAAAAGAAAAGGGGGTTGCACTGTGGTTTTAAACCATAATTTAACTTGCAAAATTATTTAAAATTTGTTACAATCAGAATTGTAACAATCAGAATTCGATCAGAATTTTTAAGCCGCAATTCTTTCAAAATGAATCGGCTAATGCAAATCGCTTTACACTCTAAGAGTTCCGGACAAAATTCAACTTTACAGTAAAAACACCGTGAAAAAATCTTATGTTTTATAAAAAATAGTGAAATTTTCCCTGACGAATTTTTTACGATTTAAAAATATTTTTTAGATTGTGACGTTCGCAGATATAAAAAATTGTAACACTAGAAGACTTATTTTATGACTGAGAGGCGTACAAGAAATTAAATTTTAATTTGACAGTAAACATTTCTTTCTATGCTGATTAAATAACTAAGTTTTATTTTATTTTTCATTATTTAAAGTGTTTGTTATTATCATATAACGCTTCCAAGTACAAATGGGTAAAAAAGTATGTGACACTTCCACCCGTATTTTAACCCACAGCTCGCGATTTATATGTATGCGCCTCCCAGAAGTATGAGTAGAGTTTATGTATCACCACAATTAATAAGCCTTCCAGGGTTAAAGCATGTTATTTGAAGCATATTTTTAGGATTTATGAAATCTATACATATAATAAAATAGTAACTCATTTCCGTCTGTCTGTCTACTTTTTATTTGTGTTCGCGGGAAATTTTAAACACGGTTGCGCAACAGATGGCGCTGTTTTAAAATATTGATTACTTACTGGCAAATAGCCAATTGAGTAAAATTCGTATTTGATATGTATTTTTACTTTGTGGAATTACAATGTTACTAAAATATTTTAAACACCTTTTATAGAGCTTTGCAATAATTTTTAGAATCTTTTATAAATTCTAGAATTTTATGCATGGACGGGTATCTTTATATAAAGTAAATTCATAAAACATAACTGAAGCACTATAAAATTAAGAGTATTACAATTGTTGTGGACTACTTTCAAAGCAAAATATTGTCAGAATGCCCACGAAGGGGCGGGCACAGCTAGTATTAAATATAAGAAAATACGTGCTTTGTATGGGGTTACCCTTTACTATTTAACTTTATTTAATAATATTTTTATTTGTAGCGCTTTCTGTAAAAATTTTAGGAGTCTACCTATAATAGTTCAATAATTATTATCAGATTATAGACAAATATCATTGATCCTTTTAAAGCTACTTAATATTTTTTTCCAACTAGAATGGAATTTGTAACCACAGTGGGCATTTTTCATAAACTCATTGAGTGTGCAAACATGTGAGTGCAGCTGCTGTTGTTTGTTGCCTTTGTTGTTAACAATTTGTTAAAGCTCAAGTACTCTTCAAGTTAATGCTTGAGTGCCTTGGGTGCTTACAACCTTGTGCTTCTTTTGTTATATTTTTAATTTATTCTCATTTAATAATTCGCTACAAACAACAATTATAATTAGAGACAGAGTGAAAGAGAAACCCTTGCCGCTGCTGCTCTTGTTGTTGTTGTTTCTTCAAACAAAAACATAAAATAAATGTTATTGTTTTAACTAGCTGCTGTTCAGCTAAAGAACACTTGGAAAATATTAGTTATTTTAAGGATTCAATGCTTGAATCCATGAATTACAAAAATATTACTAATTAGCTGACACAAATGGGAACCAAGTTGTTTTCGCCTGCCTAAGAAAATTATGAAATAATGTACAAAATTTTACTGAAGCTGGAATTTGAGTAGTTTTTCAGATTTTCTTTTTCCAAAAAGATTGTAAAAAAGGATAGAAATAGGCAAGATACGAATATAAGTTTAATTCAATGTTTCAAAATTTTAAAATAAAAAATTTCTGAAAAAAACTCTTGAAATATACATATACATACGAGTATGTACATATGTAATTGTACATTATTTTCCTGTCATACAAAAGCTTTTAGTAATAAACAAATAAACGGCGAAGCGTTTTCTTTGCTAGGTACTGATGCAACAAAATTATATTTTCAACAAAAGTTTTAATACTTCAGTTTTCTATTTTTGGTGAAATATATACTCATTTTTTTTGGTGAAATAACTATTTTAGGAAAATAATATTGATTGGTGAAAGTTATACTTTTTTTGTGAAATCTCAGTTGATCAGAGAAGTTTGAATATTTTAATGAAAATTAAAATTTTTGGCGAAATATAGATTTTGTATATTAAATCTTGAATTTTTAAATATAAATTATTAGTTTTTTTTTTTTTTTTTTTTTTTTTTTAATTTTAATTTATTAATTCAAAAGGGCAAATGGAAAACTTATAGATACCCTTTCCACCTGTGGTCAAGAATTAAATAAATAAAAAAATGATTTATTGCAGTTTAGGTGATATTTGTATACCCTTCCCTTCACCACAGGTAGAAAAGTTTGTAATACCGTGTGTAATTTCTACAATATTCAGTTCCAACGCCATAAAGTATATATATTCTAGATCCATATACATAGAGAAATTGATTTAGCGATGTTCGTCTGCCCGTCTGTCCACATGTCCGTCTGTGTTCGGGTTTAAATCAACTTTGCCAAGACACCAGAAGAGATACAGATACAGAATACAGAAATTTTGCTATTGGAATTTAGCAACGGCTGAATTGACTTGCATTAAATGCATTTATAGAAAGCAATAAACATAGAGGTAGCCAATAGACCCACAGGGTGGCCACTTGGAACTAGAAGTGATCAATGGGCTCCTTGGAGGCGGGGGCAATATGTGCCAAAATTTTGTAAACGTTTTTTTTCTTTAGTCTAACTATTCTAGAGCAATATGGATTGCAGGACGGTCCTACGGAGCTCAGGGGTAGGGCGAAGAACCCTTCACCATGGCAAAGGGTATATAAGAATACGCACGGCCGAATATAGAGAAGTAACTGGTTTTATCTAAATTTAATTTTTACTTTAAAAATTAAACTTGAACTGTCTATTGATTTTTATTTAAAGTCACATTTTAGTAAGAAATTATATTTTTTTTATTTAGAACTAGCTGTGCCCGCCACGTCGTGGGCGTCCTGACTATATTTTTACCCCGGGGGTTCCAATTGTCACTGCAGGAATGGCAAATGCTTTGACGCGGTTCACTCGGGGAAAATAGGGGCACCAGACGCTAGGGTTCCTAGAGCCTAAATCTGGAAGAAAAGGCCTGTGTGTTAAAACATACGGGTCCTCTTCGAGGTCCGACCAGTGCCCAAAGGACTGGTATCACGGGAATCGGTGGCCCCACAGAGAGCCTATCCTCTCTGTGACCGGTTATTGGTGAGGTCCCCTTCGGGGGTACACGTGGTGGTTGTGGTTTAAGATCGATTTATGTAGGTAAGGTGCAAGGTCGATCAAGTGTGCTGTTGCACGGAGTTTGGATAGTCTCCAAACCCCTAAGCAAGAGGTTATAATGTGGATCTAGGCTTGCCTTGGAAAGGCTTGCCATATTATATAAATTGCTACTCATTGTGACTGTATCACACACAAAAAGCGATTGGTGGCAATCGTAAAGTGTTGTTATACTACACAATGGGGGCGCTAGTCTACGCCTAAGTCTCACTGGTGGTAAGACCACCGTGAGGTTAGGCCGAGTAGGCAGGTACTCACGTTAATCTTGTTCCACATCTATGTTTTATGTTTACTTTATTACACCTGTATAAGAATGTACAATTTTTAGTTTATCTATTATTATTATTATTATTATAAATATATCTAAAAATCTCTGTTATGTTTTTACTTAAACTATACAAAAACGTTTATTTAATAATTGTCTATGTATGCATTATTTAAATGTAGTTTTGCTAACTTATACAACATTATTTTATATGAGAAATATTCAAGTTGTTCACAGTATGCTGATTATCACTTATTTGATTTTGTGATTCTATATAATATATAGCATAACCACAAAACCATATAAGCTGACAACAAGCTTACCGTGAACAACCTGATTATATGTCATATAAAAATTCACTAAATAATGCACAGACAATTTTTAAATATTTCCAACTGGGTTCTTAAAAATAAAAAAAAAAATAAAACTGGAGTGGCCTACACTCAACTTTACTATACCAAATGGAAACAGATAAAAAATAAAAGTCCAAAGTATATTCGAATTGAAAAATTAATTTTTTTCGGTTTAGGGTGTTAGGTAAACTACCCCTTGCCCCTTCCCGATTATGGCAAAAATTTATACAGCTCTTCATCTCCAGAAACCAAAAGCACATACTGAATTTCATATCGATATGTCATACGGTATGACCTGTAGAGCGTTCACAAAATTTGGAAGCAAGTAAACTACTCCTTTCCCATTCCCGATTATGCCCAAAATTTTTACAGCTCTTTATCTCCATAAACCAAAGCTACATACTAAATTTCATTTTGATATGTCTAACGGTATGACCTGTACAAACTCCACAAAAATAGTGGCACACAAGTGGCATACATACAAAATTTTAGTCAATTTTTCTTCATATTGATTGTTTTACTATTTTACGAAAATTAATGTGTTAAAATCACTACAGTTTTTGTTAGTTGTATAATAACCTACTTTTCTTCATGATAACCTACCATTTTGCATTATTTACTACCACTTTTGGTTCTGTGTATGATCAAGAATTTTTAAAATCTAAAACCAATTTGTTACCAACATAAAAAATATTAAAAATTTATTAAATATTACATTACAATATAACATTTTTTGCTGCTCTTTCTTTCTTTCTCAACTTAGAGTATCTAAATTTAAAACACATGTGTCTTGTTTGATTAAGTTTAGGGAAAATAAAAAAATTAGAAAGAAACACAGCCACCCTTTTAAGCCACAAGTCAATTTATTTAAAAGTTTTAACCTTCGGAATAAAAAATAGGTGTTGTTTGATTAATATTTTGGTTTTGAAATCGTAGCCCTTATAAGAAGACACAGGTGTTGTTAAAAGATTGGTTATTTAGACAATCAAATCTAGTTGTATGACGCAGTATGTTATAGATTTTTTTAGCTATTTTAGAAGCGACGTTGACACAATCAAAGCAGATACTTTAATGTAAAACTTGTTTTTTATGCTAATATTATGTAGAGTAAAATTTTTAAAAGTTTATATAAAAGAGTTTTTGTAACTTATTTTTGGCTAATTGGTTAATATGACCTAAAATTTTTATTGTATATTTGACAGTAAGAAAAAAATAAAATAAAATAAAATATTTTCAAATACAAACAGGGTGACAATTTAAACTTTGCCACTTTTAAAAGGACATTGCCTGTCATCATTTATGTTAGCGCCACGGTAATATATAATATAATTTTAACGTTTTTGGCTCGTCTAAACGCAACCACACATATGGTAACGTTGCTCATTTAGTGTGGTGAGTTTGCGTTTTCAAGGGCAAATGTAATTGTTTTTGTTCCTAC
Source organism: Phasia obesa (assembly GCA_949628195.1). Lineage (NCBI taxonomy): Eukaryota > Metazoa > Arthropoda > Insecta > Diptera > Tachinidae > Phasia > Phasia obesa. Next base: position 163,414,684 of record OX451216.1, read on the forward strand.
AATGTTTTAAGTTTTGTATATATGTACATATGTATATACATACATATGTATATATCTACATACTTTGAATTGAGCAACGGCAGAAGCATAAAAAAGTTAAAGTAAAATAAGTAAATTGAACTACAGAGAGCAACGTCTAATAAGCAAAAAGAATAATTTAAGTAATAAAAGTGAGAGCAAGCACATATGTTGCAGTCATAAGAGCCAATAAATTAAAAATGTTTAAAAAAGTTAAATTAAATAGAATAACTTTCTTTAAATTAAAGTATAATAAAAAAAACATTGTAAATAAAAATAAATTAAATAAAACAATAAAAGGTTGTTTAAAGAACCAAAAGAAGTGTTTGAATTACGTGACACGAAGAAGCAGATTTGAGGACACTGCCATAATATAAGGGTGGTTTTGCTAAAACCAAATTTAAGGAGCCACATTGATGTAAGACAACGTACAGACTTGCGCAACGTTATTGTCAACCAGCCCTTTGTGTAGTACGTGTGGTCGCCTTCCTGTCCAGGTAAACATTTGGTCCTTCTCCCGGCAATTTGGAATATAAGGTGCGTACGTTGAATTTTATAACTTTGTGTTGCATTGTGTCTCGCTGCAATTTGTGGCTCGGCAGAAGTGAGGTTAGAATACCTGTAAAAAATATCGCGTGCTTTTACTTAAATAAAGTGCCATTTTTTCGGCCCGTTACACTTGTATTTTTGTTGCTGATTTATTTTTGGAGAATTTTTTTGTCGTCCATCTTTATTTTTTCGTTAAGTTATTTTACGAGTTTTTCTGCAATTTTAATTTTATTGGCTCGTTGTTTCTCCTTATTCACTTTTTATTGTCATCTTTATAATTTTTTTTTGGAAAAGTGTGTCTCTTTTGTCGTTTTATCGTGACTCTTTTCAAATAAGTATAAAAAATGTCGATTTTTGAAAAGTATATGCGTGCGGCAGAGGAGTTGATTAGCTTTGAGGCTATATATATTGAAGAAGACTTTTCCAAATACTCTAAAGATGCCTTTGAGTTTGAGACAAGTGAATTAAGCAAGGCTTGGTCAAAATATAAGAAACTGTTTGATGAGTGTTCAGCAGAAACAGTAGAAAAGAAAAAAGAGTTATTGGTAGTTCAAGAAAAATACCCACAAGTGCGAAAAACTTATATTCGGTGTATAAATATTCTTGCAAAAGCCAGACAGGTTATTAGTGAGGAAATTAAAGGAGGTGCAGAAGCAGTGGTTCCCAATCTTTGTGGTTCTATGTGCGTGCCGCCATGTGATACAGATGTTTTTCATGGGGATTACGTTTCGTGGCCCACTTTTAGGGACATGTTTACTGCCATTTATATAAACAATTCAAGACTTAGCCAAGTCGAAAAATTATTTTACTTGTTTAGTAAAACAGATGGTGAGGCAAGAGATATAAATAGAAATGTTGCTTTAACTAATGATAATTTTGAAATTGCTTGGAATAATTTAAAATGTCAATATGAGAATAAGCGTGTTTTAATCATCAGTCAGCTTAAGGTACTTTTTAATTTGGCTCCATGCACACAAGATTCTGCTTTGGATATCAAAAGGCTCCAAAGGGAAATTAATAATTGCATGGCAGTTTTAAAGTTGTACAACATTGACATTGATTCGTGGGATCCAATCTTTGTGTTTCAGTGTTCATCGCGTCTCTCAGAATGCACATTAAATTTATGGGAGCAGTCGGTAAAAAATAAGACAGAGGTTCCCAAATGGGATGAATTAAATAGTTTTTTAACTGATAGATTTCATGCCCTTGAGAGTGTTTCTGATATTATAGCGACGAAAAATGTCTTCAGTGGTTCCCAAACTTTTTCGAATAGTAATAATCAAGCATCAGATACAGTGATACAAATTAAGTCCCACCATACTAAAGTTAATTCAATTAAATGTAAGCTATGCAGAAAAAACCATAAAATAAGTACATGTGGTAAATTCTTAAATATGGACCATAGGAATCGTATTTCATTTATGAGAAAATTTCGATTTTGTTTTAACTGTCTTAATACTGGTCATTTATATAAGGAATGCCGTAGTCCAAACTCTTGCTCAAAGTGCAAGAAAAAGCACCACACCTTACTGCATAGAGATTTCTCAAAAAGTAGCCAGAATCAAATAAATCAGGGCGAAAGTCGATACACACATAAATTACAGTCCACTAGTATAGCTGGTCCGTCTGGAGTAGTTCAGTCGCACCACGCATCTGTTTCGAAAAAGGTTATGTTAGCCACAGCGTGGGTAAAAATAACAAATTTTGGTAAAACTTATAAGGTTCGAGCTATAATAGATCCCTGTTCTGACGAAAGTTTTATTTCTGAAAAAATACAACGTCTGTTAAAGTTGCCCACTGTTCCGGTTGCAGCCGAGGTTACAGGTTTAGGCGGAGATATTATAAGTAAATCTACTAAAATGTCGTCGTTTGTTATCACATCTCTACTTAATCAGAATATGTCTCTCGATGTTCAAGCCTTAGTAGTCCCAAGGGTGACTGGTAATGTTCCAACACATTCTATTAGGCTTTCAGAAAATATAAAGCCACCAAATCTTAAGTATGCTGATCCAAAGTTTTTTGAAAGCAGTGAAGTGAACTTGTTATTAGGAGGTAATCTTTATCCTTCAATTCTTTGTGGAGGTGTCCAGCATGGTATTTTTGAGTCGCTAGTTGCTCAAGAAACAATCTTTGGGTGGATTGTAACTGGCCCGAGCGGTAATGTCGCTGCACGACGTGCGAGAATGTGCCACATGACCAAAGTTTATATTGATGACCAATTGACAAAATTTTGTGAGTTAGAAGAAGTTTCTCAAAGACAGATTTTATCAGAAGAGGATGAAAAATGTGAGGAGATCTATCGTTCTACTACAAAAAGAAGACCCGAAGAGAGATACGTCGTTAATCTGCCCTTTAAGCATAGTTTTTTGATACTTGGCCCTAATGCTGTTAGACAATTTTTAAAAAATGAGAGGACATTGCTGCGCAATACTGATCGAAAGTCTCAGTATGATGAGGTCTTCAAAGATAATTTAAAATTTAGAAAAAATGTATATATGCTGATGACGCCCTAGTTGAAACCCATTCTATCTCAGATGCTGTGGTTACATGTGACCAATTAATTGGTAGTTTAGAATTCAACACAAAACAAATTTTAAAAAATTTGCTTCAGGAGCATTTATTCTGCTTGTTACGAACACCACCTTGGAAAACTTTTGTAGCAAATAGAGGGCCCACTATATTGGAAAAAGTAGGAAGAAAAAATTGGTTTCCTATAATATCTAGTGATAAGCCTGCTGATCTAGCAACCCGGGGGCTTATACCTTTGGATCCAACTGAAAATAAGATTTGGCGGCGGGGCCCTGACTGGCTTAGTTCGGATAAGTCATCGTGGCCCAAATATGTAGTAGATTTCAAACCTTCTTTTGTTGCTAGATCCTCTGAAAGCAAAGATACACTAAACCGTTTACTAAGTTTTTACCAAGAACGGTATGTAATAGTATACATTTTCCGATTTTATATTTTCACGATCAAGGGCCGATATAAGGATCATAACTTCTATATTCTAAGAATTTTTGCCAATGAATTGTGTTTCGTAAAAGTCATAGTGTTTTTGCGATTTTGTTTAGCAGCTAATAAGGGAAACGACTCCCGTAGTACTTTACTAACCCTTACGCCCTTTTTGGACAAAAATATTATTCGTGCTAGCGGTCGTCGTGGCTTTTTATCGTATTTATCTTATAATGTACGACACTCGATTATACTTGCGTATGGCAGTATATTAGCTCGTCTTTATGTGGAATTTATTCACATGGTTGTCAATCATGAAGGTCCTCGTCTAGTACTTAATGTTGTTCGCCAGGAGTGTTGGATAATAAAAACTAAAAATGTATTTAAAACAGTGACTCATAACTGCGTTTTGAACCAGGAAAAGCTGCATATTCAGATTACGTCCGTGTTACCTGGAGAAAAAATTACTCTATGTCGCCCTTTCACAAATATAGGCGTTGATTATTCAGGCCCTTTTGAGGCGATCCGGTATGAAGCTGTTAGCGATTTTTCCACCCCTTCCTGTTTACCGGCTTTAGCTCCTATTGTTACTCGTTGTGGCTGCACAAGTAGTATTTTTCTCGACAACGGCAGAAATGTTGTAGGCGCTGCGAGAGAAATCCATCTAGACTTTGTCAAACATATAAAAGAGCTACGTGACGCAGCGGTTGAAGAAAATATGGCCACTGTTGTTTTAAGAAGTTGGCTCAGCTGATGTAAAATACAATCACTTTTTTTCTAAAAAAAATAAGCCTGCAGAATACTCCGTCATGGTACCGATAGTAAAGTTCTTGTAACGGATTAAAAAACCGCAAAATGTTGTTGTCCGTCCACCAATGTACAAATTAATAGTTCTTCAGAATTTCTTTAATAAATCTTGATGTGAAATATTTTTAACCACTAAATCTTTATCCAAATTTAGTCTTCTTGTCTTCAGTTAAAATTCTGTGCCGTATTAAAATCAGATTAGTTGAGAAGATCGATGGTGGTAGAAAAGAAACAACAGCACTGGCATTAATACGCAAAGTCAAATCTTATCTGGAGAATTTTAATAGCTGAAAGACGTCCTGGTCGCAATTGAGTTCGATATGCAGATTTATATAAGTATTTGCAAATTTGATATAAGATCTTAAGTATTGAAGTAATTTTTTGTTTTACTATTGATATTTATAAACACGTAATGATATTTTTGTTTAAGATTTGTAGCTTCTTATTCCTTAAGAATATTGTTTTAATTTGCCATATTGTTGATATTATGTTATAACATGCCATAAAAATGCATAATTTAATCTTCTATTGTTAAAACATACGAATTGAATGAATTTTTAAAACTTTGTTGCTCTGCTTATATTTTAAATTAATTGCCTTTAATTGTTAAATTGTAATATTTATTTTGCATTTATTATTTCTATTTTATTTTGCATTGTCGTTGCAAGGCGGGCGGTATGTTAGCGCCACGGTAATATATAATATAATTTTAACGTTTTTGGCTCGTCTAAACGCAACCACACATATGGTAACGTTGCTCATTTAGTGTGGTGAGTTTGCGTTTTCAAGGGCAAATGTAATTGTTTTTGTTCCTACAATGTTTTAAGTTTTGTATATATGTACATATGTATATACATACATATGTATATATCTACATACTTTGAATTGAGCAACGGCAGAAGCATAAAAAAGTTAAAGTAAAATAAGTAAATTGAACTACAGAGAGCAACGTCTAATAAGCAAAAAGAATAATTTAAGTAATAAAAGTGAGAGCAAGCACATATGTTGCAGTCATAAGAGCCAATAAATTAAAAATGTTTAAAAAAGTTAAATTAAATAGAATAACTTTCTTTAAATTAAAGTATAATAAAAAAAACATTGTAAATAAAAATAAATTAAATAAAACAATAAAAGGTTGTTTAAAGAACCAAAAGAAGTGTTTGAATTACGTGACACGAAGAAGCAGATTTGAGGACACTGCCATAATATAAGGGTGGTTTTGCTAAAACCAAATTTAAGGAGCCACATTGATGTAAGACAACGTACAGACTTGCGCAACGTTATTGTCAACCAGCCCTTTGTGTAGTACGTGTGGTCGCCTTCCTGTCCAGGTAAACAATTTATTTAATTACAGCGAATTCCAGTTTTTGCTTTTGTGTCGAATTCTACACAATTATTTACTATTTTCTGTTTTTTTTTGTTTGTTTTAAAATTGCTTCCAATTTATGCTCATTGAAGTCTAATGTATGATTCTGTGGCAGCACTAAATGTAACCACATGTTGGTTAAAACATGTGATTCATAAACATTCAGAAATATCTAAAGAATAAAGAAAACATCTAGTAAAAACTAAAAACTCGGACACAAAAATTACGATTGCAAAAAAAAAAGAAAAAATACAACTAAAGGAAACATTAAAAGAAACAACAGAAAAAAGAGAAAGAACAACTACAGTTTTATAACCCTAAATGCCACAACATAACCATTACCACAAACAACTACAACTACTACAAACATAAAAACAACTACCACTACTTGTATAAATTACTTTCTTGCTGGAACAACGATTTTATACTTTTGCTCTGATCAAAAAAGGGCAGCTCTTTTTAATTTTGCTGCAATATAGAGAAGGTATGACGTGACCAAATGTTTCAAGATATTGATGTCGGTTAAAAGGCCAATCTCGCAGCTCTTTTTAATGTTGTTGCAATATACAGAAGGTATGACATGACCAAATGTTGCCATATACATATTGATGTCGGTTAAGACGCCAATCCCGCTTTGAATGTTTGTTGTTTTATTATTAAATTTTTCAAGAATTAAACTTGAATTTTTTAACCTTAAAAAAGGTATTGAGTAAGTAGTGAAAACGGTGAATATGTGAAAGACTTTATAGAATATTATATTGTGAAGAAAACGATAAATTAAACTGTATTGGAGAAAAGTTTTACCCAAAAGTTAGAAAAAGATTTTTAACCTTTACCCCATTTTACATAAAATGATAAACATTAACACTAACATTATCGACGTTTCTCAAGCATTCGATAAGGTTTGGCACGAAGGCCTAATATTTAAGTTAAAGCTGAACTTGCCCTAAAACTTTTATAAGCTCTTAAGAGATTATTTAACGAATCGCAAGTTTTTACTAAAAGAAGATGATTTTTTAAGCTCGCCACAGCTCATTGAAGCCGGAGTTCCCCAAGGTAGTATTTTGGGACCAATTTTGTATTTACTGTACACATCAGATTTGCCAATTAGCACCCTAGTCCACACCTCAACATTTGCAGATGACACAGCTTTTTTAAGTATTCATGAAAGCGCCCAAGTAGCATCACAATTTTTACAAGACCACATACGCAATTTGGAAAAATGGTTAGAAAAATGGAAAATAAAAGTAAATGAACAAAAATGTACTCACATAACTTTCACACTGCGTAGAGACTCATGCCCTCCTATTTACATAAATAACCAAATAATACCGCAGCTTTCAGACCTCAAATACCTGGGTATACATCTTGACAGTCGCCTTACTTGGAAAAGCCACATAGATTTCAAGTTAACACAAATGAAACTAAAAGCAGTACAACTAAATTGGCTTATTGGCAGAAACACCACCCTGAGCTTAGATTGTAAACTTCTACACTGTACAAGTCGATCCTCAAACCAATTTGGTGTTATGGGATTCAATTTTGGGGCACTGCCTCATCTAGCAATGTAGAAAAAATTCAAAGGCGCCAAAATAAGATTCTACGTATGATTACAGTTGCTCCCTGGTATATAAAAAAAACTCGAACATCCACAAAGACCTAAACATGCCATCAGTTAATTCAGAAATAGCGAAACATACAGTCACATATCTAAAGAGGCTTGAATCTCATCCAAACCCCTTGGCGCGTAACATGCTGAATTAACCTGGTTACATTCGACTAAAGAGAAGAGATACTGCTTTTCTTGGCCGTACATTAGAGGGTTGACCCGCAAAAGATTGCAAAATCCGTGAACAAACATTATTTTTGTCTAGCACTGGCTGGACTTAGAAAGAATATTTGTATTTTAGACTTAAGATATGAGTAATTATTGTTAGTTCAAAAATATTGAAGATACAAAAAATATTTTATAAAAAAAAAACAACACTGTTAGAGAACAGAAAATTATGTTCAAACATTAACACGTATTCGCCACCTATAACAACATACACAAATTAATTCTGTTGCTCTGCCAACGTCATGTTTATGTTTCGTTCAAATTGATGGCTAGTGAAGACGGTGTGTTAAGAGTTTATTGCCTTTAATTTTAGTAGGGACGCTAACGACAATATTCATATTTAAATAATGTGAAAAATATCGTTAGCACACTAAACTATCGATAGCGATTGTTTAAAAAAAGATTAATTTTTAAAAAAAGTAATATGTGTAGAATGTTTAAATTAAATTTCCCTAATTCAAACCAACCTCTTTGATGAATTGTAAAATTTTAATAATTCGTTCTACATGAACTATTTGGATAAAGAATATTGCTGAATCTGTCTAGGTGGATCCGGAAAATGTATAACATTCTTCTAGTGTCTGATTTAACGTCTCGACTTTTATTCAAAAACACATGTTATTAATAGGTCATTTCTTTAACATAAAATCGCTATATGCTGTTAACTTGATACAATACTGCTTTTCAAGGCGGTCACGTTAAGTATGTACATTTACTTATACATATATAAATACATAAATACATAAATACATTAATACCCATACTACATATTAAAATGTTTATATGTTGGTTTAGTATGTGTCCAGCATGTTAACATGCCGCATGACACATGTCATAATAATACAATTCTATTCGCATTTTAAGAAGTAGTTGTTTAGACACATACATATGTATGTGTAAGTATACTCGAGTATATACGAATGTTTTTAGTAGAAATGCTTTGGTCTCATACATTTTTTATATGCATGTTTGTATGTTTGATTCTATTTTCTACTTTTACTTTTCAAACATGTTTTTTTGTTGCATTTGCTTTCCTCGTTGTGTTGAAATCCTAGAGGAACAAATTAAATCAACAGCACTATTGCTGATGTGGTACTAACCGTCAATATCGACTTCATTATAACTTTTTTTAGTTGCTTTGCCAGCATTAGATCACTGTGTTTGCAATTGTTGTATGTCGTAGCCCCTTAAGGGTTCCCTATTAAACTCGAATGTGTGTCATTTTGTATTAAAACACAGCATGTGAAGTGGACAAATATAAATTAACAGAGAAATCAAGCTGTTTTTTTCAATTCATAAATGATTTTATTGCAAATTTATTACTAAATACAAATGTACATACATATGTATTTGCAATACAGTCGTGGGAATAGATATTTATATTTGTATTTTAATTTAATATTTCTATTAAATTATTTTAATCACATAGTGCAAAATTTTAAATTAATTCAAGAAAAAGTGAAATTAGAAATATTTGAAATAAGTTTTAATTACTGGCACATCTACTTCAACCAATTACGATGTTATACCATATTGTGATTCCACATTCCTTTAAAAAAGCGGGTTAGGAGAGTTTGGGAGAATATGCAAATAACCTGTTATAAATAATTCTATCGCAATTGCAGATCTTAATCTAATTTACAATAATTAAATTAGATGTGTTTGTCAAGAATTTCTGCAATCCTTTTGTTGCAAAAATTTTTAGATTTAATGTTTTTTTATTTTTTCAATAAAAAATTCTTATTCGTAGGCTCTAGTTTGTATATTTCAACTACTCCATAGACTTAATATACAAAATATTTGTTTCATAAATTAGGTGATAATTTTTTAATAATTTTATTTATAAAAAATCTATCTGGAATGAAAGTAATGTTTAGAATTATCTTGACTCTGCCGCTTAGGACGTACAAAGGACGAAGTAATGTAGTAATACAATCACGAACTTTGGTGAACAAAATAGACGGACTTGACAGTATAGGTTCGATTCTACTACCAAAGGGTAGTAAAACTGTACATTCGGTTTGAGTAAATTGGTTACTAATTTTTATTTATGAGCCTCGAAAGATTCTGAAAATCAGTGGGCAGCCCATAAAATAAGGTGTCATTAGTTTGTGTTTAATATCTCATTCATACTGGGTGATACCGCTTTACTTTTTTTTGGCAATAATGTATTGCACTTTTTTTTAATCGAAAAAAGGACAAATCCGTTTTAAAAAATCTATTTTTTATATAAAAATCTTATTTTTTATTCTTTTTTTTCTTAATTTGGCTGTATCTTCTTAAATAAGCGTCTAATCGGAAAAAGGACAAAAATTCAATATCACCTATATTTAAAAAAAATATATATATTTTTTATATGAAAATCTTATTATTGCTGTATCTTCTTAAATCGGACAAAAATCCATGATCACCTATATTTAAAAAAATCTATTTTTTATATATGAAAATCTTATTTTTGCTGTATCTTCTTAAATAAGCGTCTAATCGAAAAAGGACAAAAATCCGTGATCGATCCCCTATATTTAAAAAAAATAATATTTTTTATATGAAAATCTTATTTTTGCTGTATCTTTTAAACTAAGCGTCTAATCGAAAGGACAAAAATCCATGATCACCTATATTTTTCAAAAAAAAAAAAAAAAAAAAATTATATTTTTTATATGAAAATTTTATTTTTGCAGGTATCTTCTTAAATAAGCGTCTAATCGAAAAAAGGACAAAAATCCATGATCATCTATATTTTTCAAAAAAAAAAAAAAAAAAAATATATATATATATTTTTTATATGAAAATTTTATTTTTGCAGGTTTCTTCTTAAATAAGCGTCTAATCGAAAAATTTTGTTTTACTTTTCCCAGGGTTCATTTATGAGCATTGGAATTTCAACATTTATAATATTTCTCATAAATGAGATTTCTAAAATTTTTATATTTTTTTACGGTCATAAATGAACAACAAAAAATGCTCTACCTTCGATCATACATTAATGTAATAATAAGTGTAATGGTTTTTTTAGCATACAAAAATTAAAGGTGAAAAACGAAGTATATTCGTATTATTCATGTGTAATAAGTAATGAATTAGCTTTTTCTCATTAATGCTCTTTTACATAAATGTTTAATTTTTTTTCATTTATGAACGTTTTCATTTATGAGTGTTGATTTATGAAATTTCTCCTAAATGAGATTTCGCTAACACTGCATAGGCCGTCTGTTGCACATTGAAAAATGTATGTATATATACATATATGTACACACTTACATAAATATATACATACATTTGTCCAAATGCTTAATACGATGATTATTTTACGATCTTTTCATTTATGAAAAATTAACAAAATTTAAATATTAATTATTTAATATTATGCTAATTACCCATAAGGTTTTTTAATAAAACGTTGGGGGAAAAGAGCTAGTTCCTATACGTATTTCACTGGTTGCTCAGGCCAGATCATCAGGAAACCTTTTTCCTAATTTTAGAGAAGCCAAAAATACTCTATAAGTAATAAAATTCTACAAAACACAATCATAATATTACAGAATATTTCCCCCAACAAATAAATTGCATTTTTATTAAAAAACGTTATGGGTAATTAGCATAATATTAAATAATTAAATTTTTTCATTTATTCACTTTCGAAAAGAAAGGCAAAAAAATCATTTCACTCATAAATAAACAAACAAAAAATATATTCTAGGCTCTCACTCATGTATGAAAAGAAGAAAAAAAAAAAATCAAACTAAAATGTACATACATGATTGAGCAGAGACTGAGCATTTCGGTAATTTGCATTTTTCAGCATATGTAACTTTCAGGGACTCCTAAGTTTTAACTAAAAATATATGGGAAAATTGTAGCTACTGTAAAACAGCTTTTGTAAACATATCAAGAGAATCTGAATGTGTCTAGATATTTAAAAGCACTTTGTTTCTTAAAAACTGCTGTTTTTACTAACTTACATATTTCTTTTATTTGAATCTTATTTGTTGTTGTTGTATATATTGGATTGCTTTTGATTTTGATGTTGATAAAGAAAAATTGTAAGTAAATTTAAGTTTAAAGGTTTAAGTTAAGTTAAGCGGTATTACCTAGTATGAAGGAGATATTGGGCAAAAACTTTTTTGAAGGGCCCACTGATTTGTTAAAATCTTTCGAGGCCCGTATATAAAAATTAGTCAACGAAATCGCCAAACTGAGTTTAGGGTTTTACTACCATTTGGTAGTAGAATCGATCCTATACTGACAAGTCTTTGTCAGTATATAAAACTTTTTCGAAATGTTTTGGATTTGTTGCACTGTGTTATTAGTCTCCAGCAGCAGTATAACCACTTACACCGGCAACAAATACAGAGAAAATTATTTTTTTTGTTATGTAAATCTGCCAAGAAAAAAAGATATATTTTGAAATTTTAATAATTTTTATAGCAAATGTATGTGTGTGTATGTTAACTCCGCGGAAGTGTGTCCTTTTTCGTATTTAACACATGTATGCAAAAATGTATAATACATTAACATTTATACAGAGATTTCTTTATACACCAAGGATGGAAAATTCAGTATTACTGTTTGTACTTTTTTTAATACATTTTACAGTAGCCCAAACTATATATATATATATATATATTTATTATATGTATAATAAAACTGTAACAGTAACATTTCTGTACAAGAAATATTTTTTAAAAATATTTTTGCTGGTGGAGTTAGTAATCGAAATGGAATACAAAACAGCATTTTGTAGATTTTTGTCTGCTGGTCTGGTCTATCTGTACGTCTGTCTGTGTTCGCATCACGTAAAAACTACTGCATGAGTTTTAATAAAATTTTGTGAGTATCTTGATTCAAATATAAGATACTTTTTTCTGCAAAAATATCTCATTTCCAAGAAAAAATAGAGAAAAAGCATTTAAAGCGCACAATTTTATAGAGTTAAAGGTACTGCAATCTTGACAGCATCTATTATTTTTGACAGCATCTTTTATTCCAACACTTTTTACAGAACTGTAAAATAATTTTAGAATTTTATATAAATTTTAGAATTTTATCCAGGGACAGGTACCTCAATATAAAGAAGATATGTAAACCATAACTCAAGCACTATAGATGAATAGTCTTACAATTTGGTGTGGATTGCTTTCAAAGTAAAATCAAACACGCCTACGACGTGGCGGGCACAGCTAGTAACTAATAAAGAAGTAATCTTAGAGTAAGAAAATAATTTTAAAATTTGATATAAGGCTTTGTTTACTTTATTAGGGGTAAGGCTCATTTAAAACTTCTTGTTTTACTAAAATATTACTTTTATCCCAAATATTAATAATCTTTGTAATTAAACACATCTTTATTCTAAATTTACTAAGTTTTGTCAAAACCTGTTTCTCTTTATATCTTTATTTTCAATAATCTCTTCAAAATACTTATGTTGCTTTCAAAAGCTTTCAAAAACTTTTCATATTTTAACATTTTTCTAGCAATTTTTTTCTTCTATAACATCTTATATATTATGCACTTTTAATGTCACAAAAGTACTGTTTTGGTAAGTAAAAAGTACAACTTTAAAATATCAACTTTCCGCGCCTGGTATAGATCTTGTATGTATGAATATAGTTAATATGTGTATACATACATATGTAAATACATTACTTTTACACACACTTGCATATATAAATAAATAATATAAAAATAAATCAACACATTTACATTTTAAAACTCGGTTGTAGGAATGTGCGCATCAAAAAGAAAAACAAAAAGAACCTAGAATATTTAAAGTTTTTGCTAAGCACTTTTTTATTTAAATTCTACTTTTTTCAATTAAGAATTTACTCTGACAGAATTTTTTACTTTACACAGGTTGTTTTTGGGTTGTTAAATACCTGTGGCGTTTGTTTTTATCCTTATTATTTTTATTTTTCATTAGCACACACTCACACACCCCCGCATATAAACAGAAATTTATGAATGAATAATATAAAAAAGTCATTTATTTTTAAGAAAATACTTTAATAAAAATTTTATTTTGCGTTTTTGTGTGTGTTGCCTTCTGTTGCAAGTGAAGCTTTTTTATTTTGATGTTGTGAAAAAAGTCGGCCATGAAATAAAAAGTAAAGCAATTAAAAATATTTGCAAGAAGATATGAGAAAAAAACTTCAATGAAATAATGAAACTGTTAAAGCCATTAAAATCTGTTTGTTGTTTTGCTCCTGAAGACGTGCTAGAAATTATTGTTAAAGCTGTAGCTGAAAAGTATGCTTCATAATCTGAGTTCTTATAAATTATTAAATTTTTTTAATATAAGTTTTTTTTAAGTTTTAATTTCTGGCAGAGATTAAACTGTCATATCTGGTAATTGGTTGTCAGATTTGGTTATTTTATTACAGTTTCTGCTCAGTTCTCTCTTATTTTAATATAAATACAGCAATGCTTGCGAATTAGGCTCATTTGGAATCCCATGTCAGTGAGCAAAGCTGCCGTATTTGTATTAAAGAAGTTCTCCAGACTTCAGCGGAATAATTGGTCCTTACTTCTTTAAGAATGAATCCGGACAATATTTTGCACGATTTTGCTTTAAAAGTATTCCACACCAATTGTAAGACTCTTACTTGTATAGTGCTTCAGTTATAGTTTATGTATTTCCTTTATATAAAGGTACTCATCCCTGGATAAAATTCTAAAATTTATATTAAAAATTCTAAAAATTATTGTAATTATTGTAAGAGGTGTTTAAAATATTTTAATAACAATGTAATTCCACAAAGTAAAAATACAAATCAAATACATATTTTATGCAATTGGCGCCATCTATTGCGCAATTTAGTTTAAAATATCCCACTTTAAAAATAAAAGGCTTACAACCGTGTTTAAAATATCCCAGTTTTAAACCGAAAATCTCAGTGCCTTTTAACCGGAAACTGTGTACTTTCACTGCTTTTTCTCTACTTTCTCTTGGAAATGAGATTTTTCAGAAAAATGTATCCTATATTGGAATCAGGATGCTAAGGTACCTCTTCAAAAAATTTTGTTGAAATCCATCCAGTAGTTTTTCATGATGCGAACGCAAAAGAAAAGCAGAACGTCGGAAGTACAGACAGACAGACAGACAACGGAAATGAGATACTATTTTATTATATGTATATAGATTCATGTAAACCCAATTATAACTGCAAGCATATACAGAGAATTCTCATTTGGTTTATTTTAAAATAAATATAAGTAGAAAAGGTTGGCAGTCAACCGGCATTTTTCGATCTCCCCAAGACATGTCATTGTAACATCATATAAGACTTGGACGTTGTACCTACAATCGTATTATAGAAGCGCCTACTATTTTTTTTTTTTGATATATTTGACTTCAGTTGGATATGATAAATTAACAAAACGTTCCAAAGCAGTCTTTTTTCCCACTTCGGTTTAATGTTCCCACAGCGGTATTCGAACAGAATGTTCCCACAGTGACTTTGGTTGACTGTTCCCACTTCAGCTGACTTTTCCCACAGCGCTCTTCGGTCTGACTGTGACTGCGGTTAATTGTTTCCACGTTGGCTTCGTCTGACTGTTCCCACAGAGGTCTTCGGACTGAATGTTCATACAGCGACTTCAGTTAACTATTCCCACAGCGATTTCGGCTGATTGTTTCGTAGTTCAAGAACACTTTGTAATATTGTAGCGTCTAGTTTTATATATTTACGAACTTAGGTTAAGTAATACGACGTATCCAAACCTTCGGATCGATCCTGTATTCCCGAACTAGTATTCGCCGAACTTGCGAATTGGCCGAACCTGCGAATCATCGGTCCAGTACATTCGAACATGTGAACTAGTTATCGCCCGAAACGGCGAACTAGTTATAACTCGGACCTGCGCATCATCGATCCAGTATCGATTGTAGTTTTTTTTTCGTAATACAACAAATTATTGTTAATAAAAGAGAACTAAATAAAGGAAAATATATTCAATTAACCCAAAGAAGGGAAAATAGTCCCTGTTATAACTTAAGGTTTGTGGATCGGTAAGTAAACCCTGGACGTGACTGAGCGACCTCAGCCTACAACAAAACCACGTTACAAACTTACTTGCATCAGGACAGCTTTTGTTAATACATAAAAATAACTTTTTTAAAGGCAAAGGACGCTGCAGCCAGATCCTATAATTTTAATTGTTAATATTTAAATTAAACTAAAAATTATTAATTTAATATATTTACTATTGAAATATTTAAAATTATTAATTTAATTTATTTACTTTTGAAATATTAAAAATTATTAACAAATCAAATAAACGCAGCGATATGAAAAAAAAATGAACGTATCAGAGTCGATCATTTTGTCGTTCATGAACGATACAACTGTTGTGTTTTTCCTATCAAGTGGAATTGTTCGATGTCAGCTCGAAATTCATTTATTATTTTATTATAATTATTATTTTTTAAACTTGAATTAGACCTACTTTGTTTTAAATTCTTAGAGCTTCTTACATGATTTTGTAAAGACTTATAGGACATAGCCTCGTACAGATATTTAAATATTATTTTAGGGTTTTTTTTACTATTTTCTTGACCCATACGGGTTTTTATTATTATTTACTTATAAGTTTATACAGCTATCAATTTAGATTTTACTACCCGTCAACTGCATAAACTTTCGAGCAGATCTTTTAACATAAAATCTAATGTAAATTTATGCTTTTAAAATCCAACCAGCCAACCATCTAAGAGAGTAGCGAGAAACTATCATTTAAGGCATCAAGTTAGCTTGATGTTTCACAAGGAATAAAATTAAAAACAAAAATAAATAGAAGAAAGTGGTAAGAAAACTTATTTTGAAAGAAGAAACTAACGATTTGCGTTAATTCTGTTCGCACGAAATCTATGGGTTCTTTTGCTGTTTTACAGTTTTGTTGAGATTTTTTATTTAAACTTTTTTAAAAACTTGAAAAAAAACTTTTTTTTGAAACAGAAACAAAAATGAACAAAACAAAAAAATTAAAATATATTATACGAGTTTTCTACGTGTTTAAAGCTTTACGAGGGCAAACGATAAGTTTTGAAGGGACTTAAAAAAGTTAAATAGAAGAGAATAAAATAAAAGAAAAGAACTGCTGTAATGATATTAACCCTACGAAATTGATATGTTGATATTATTTTCTTTATAATAATTAATCTATTGATTTTTTTAATGTGATTCTTATTTTATTCTGCTCTACAATTGTCATTAATTAGTAGTTTGCGGGTTAAAGGCTGTTAGATTAAACTTACAATTCTTAAAAATGACAGCATAAAAAGAGGAGCCTGGCTGCACCATGGCTTGAAGTGTTGCAAATGCATTATTAAACTTATTAGGATCACAACTAGTAGTTGCCTGTATTAAACTGGCAAAAAGAAAGTACAATAAAAGCAATCAAAACAAACAAGCGTGCACTAGCTTCTTAACAAAACTAAAAATGAAAACTATTTCTCCAAAAAGAAAAACAGAAAAAAAGGAACAAAGTTAGAAAAACGTGAAAAGCAAAACTTTTTTATGCAAACATTTACTGACATGTTTCCCGGTTGCTGTTATTGTTTCCACCAAGATATGAGCTGAAGTGGTAAAGAGTTGGGTTTGTTAAGTTTTTGGCACCTTGACATGATTGTAATTTTTAAACACAAACACACTCACACATACAAACACACTATGTATGAAATGGACACGTCTAACAAATACTTTTCTAAATAGAAATAAAAAAAGAAATAATTTTTTTCTTTTTAAAATTTATGCAAAACATTTAAGAAAAACCATTCATTGTGAGAAGCTGTTGTTATTTTCTTCTTTTACAACTGACTTTATGCTCTTAAAAGCTTCTACGTAGAAATAAACCAATAACGCTAGAAGTAAAAACGAAGAACAAAAAAAAAAAAAAACTTGATAAAAGGCTGCCAACTGTTTTTAAAGAAATTGTAATTATTTTGCATTTTGGCAGCGAAAACATTGTTGTTTTGGTAAAATGTTGTAATTAACAGAGTTCGTGTTTGTGTTTGCTCTTACTCCTTTCCCCTGTTTACTCAGTCCTGTAACGTGAATTTATTTGAGTTTCTGCGAGTAAAGGATTTAACGGTGGCATTAACGTAACTATTCTACGAATTAATATACATTTAATATTTTTTTAAGATGTTTAAGACACGGTAAACTTTTTAAAAGCTTTTCTGGATTATGGGCTAAATGAAAATTCAATTAATGCTTTTTAAAAGAAAATAACAAAACTTGAAAAAAAACTGCCAACAACAAAAAGTTATAAACAGGATTAAAAGTATTGCTGTAAGTAACACTTAAAATATGATCATTTTCTTTTTCTTCCTAAAGTTTATTGACTTTTCGAAGATTTTTCTTTGTTGCACTTAATGGTTTCTTGTTAAACTGCAATAAAATAAAATATGTGTTTTTTGGTAGTAAAACGTTTGTTAAAGTTTTTTTTCTTTCTTTCCAAGTGTCCATGAGTTTACAATCATTCTTGCGTACCAGTTACTACAAAGTTCTTGGTAAGGTCACCTTACACAGAACAAAGCGGTATAGTAATTTAATATAATCAATTTGTAACAAACAGAGAATAAAAATGTAGTTTAGGCTTCAGCTTATAAAACAAGCTAATAATGGGTTTTCATTTTCATATTTTTTTTTATTAATTTTGTACGAGGCAGCTTAAAAATTTTGTAATTTTTTGAATAAAATAAATTGTTTCGGCAAAAAAGCTATTTTATTTCTCCACAAAGTCTTCTTTAAGCTCGCGTTTTTTTAATAACAAATAATTGTTTCCATTATAATTATTCAGTCCAAATAAGTGACAAATTAGGTTTGATTCTACTACCAAATTGGTGACCAACTTTTATTTATGGCCCTCGAAAGATCCAGAAAATCAGTGGATTCTTCAAAAAAGGTGTCATCAGTTTTTATCTAATATTTCATTCCATAGAAAAATTTTTTTGTACCAAAAAAAGGTTTTAATTGTTTTCAGATAGAACTTTAATTTAATTTTTAAAATTTAATTAATTCAATTATTTATTTAATTAAAATATTATTTTATTTCATAAATAATTATTAAATATATAATTGAGTCAATTAAAAAATTAATTAAATTTGTATCTACAATTAATTAAAACCGTTAATTGGAGCAACAAATTTTTTTGCGTCAAACTAAGTGATAGCGCTTTACTTTGTTTAGCAATAATGTAGCCGAGGATTCGTGTAATAAACTCTATGTGCGAGAACACTTTATGTCAATAAAAATAATTTATTCCTGCATTTTTAAGGGTGTCTTAACATGTTCAGATTGTATTGGTATGTTTACAAAAGTTGTTCAGTTTTATCGTGGCTACAATTTTCCCATATACTTAAGTGAAAAAAATGTTTAATTTTCTTAAAAAAAAATGTAGAAATAATTAATTTTTTTGGCATAAAATGAACAAAACTTGAAACTAATTAATTCTAAATTTTATTAGTAAATAGTGAAATAATAATCCGATCATAATTAATAAGTATACTACGCCAAAAACACTAAGTTAAGATGGGCCAAAATTAAATAAAAATATACCTAAGCCAATTTTCTCCTAAACTAAACGAGATAACCTACAATGTAAGCACATTTTTTAAAGATAAATTCAAGGTCTACCTAAATTTAAAAAATCTTAACATTTAAGTTAAAACTATTCCTTTGCATCATTTCCAAAAAATTATATACCCGAGGTACCGAAATTTGGGGGCTCCCCCATTTACCCTAAGGGGCTGACCTTTCGCAGATCCACTCAGAAACATCTCTGCTTTGCTTCTGTGAAATTTCATTAAGATATCTTTAGTCGTTCATGAGATAACGAATTATACCAAAATAAATCATTTTCCAACCACTGTGCATCGTGGTTTTATTTTTTTATGTTCAAAACTTCATGAAATTTGTGTTATTCCCGCTCAGCTGAGATACCTTTAGCTTCAGCACTTTCATTCAATTGTCTTATTTCATTCCCTGAATTTTATTAACGACTTTTGAGATGGGCTGTTTATCGTAAGATTATAGAACTAATAAAAAAATTATTATATCAAAACTCTGTGTACACAGGAAAACGTGTTACAAATACGTTTTCCTGTGTTTAAAGGTTTGAATTAGTTTTAATTATAGTACAAATAATTTTTTAATTGATTCAAATAAATATATTTTTTTTTTAAAATAGAATAAATCAAAAGAAATTTATTAAGCAAATAATTGAATCAATTAATTATTTAATTAAATTTTAATCCAATTTAAACCTTTAATTGGTAAAAATATTTTTTTCTGTGTAGAGGATTACACTCACCGCCGTGAGCGATAAGTACATCAAGCAGAAAATCCATTGTAGGTATCTTTGTATGACACGTAGCGACATTTAGCCAGAAAAGCATATCTTATACGTCCTTGTTCTTTAATTTGACCCAAACGAATTTGGTTATCATCCACATCAAGCAGTAACCTTTTGTATGTGTCTTGCTACGAAATGAGCTTAGTGTAGGTTGGCATCTTCATTAAAACCATTTTTGTTCATTTATTCTCAATTACTCTAACGAGGCCCAAGCCTCGTTACTAAAAAAGGTTTTTTGCCCGTCCTTTTTATCCTTTTTACACGTTTCTCATTAATTTAACTCTATCTGGTGAATTGGTACGTATGATGTAATAATAAACAACGGATTAATTAGACTTCGCCAAAACAACAAACAGCCAATATTGATCCATTGATGATTCTAAAACCTCTCAGATATAGTAGGAACCTAAATAGCCGCTTGAAAAAACTGCTCCTTTAGATCCTTTAACAAAATGTCAAAACTTTTGTTGTGTAAAACTATTATTTAGTTTAACAAATGTTTTTTCCCCTAAAATACAAAGTGAACATAAAAATGTTTAACAACTTACAAACAACCAAAAATAATATTTTACAAGAAACGAAACAAATTTGTTAAAACTTTGTAACATTTTTTTCAAATTTTAAATATTTTTTTAGAACGCAGCAGGAAAACAAGGCAAAAATATCTGCTTAAAATTTCAATGGAAGAAGAAAAAAGTAAAATAAATTTTAAAATTTTGATATTGAAATTTATGTAGTTTTTGTTTTTTTTCCCGGGCGATATATCAGGTTTTTAAGGCAGTAAGAGAAAAGAATTTTTAAGAATTTCAGATTATTTACTGTCATTACTCTTAATGTTTCTTAAAATGGCAAATAACTAATATTTCATTGATTGAAAATAAGCAATCCAAACTCTTGATACAATTATTTTGCCAACACACAACGGAAAAGTCTGTTTTATTAGGATCAATATCACAGTGAAACAAATAAGAAATTTTTGAAAAATACAAGGATTTGGTAATATAGGTTCGATTCTACTATCAAAGCAGTACAGTAAAACCCTGTACTCAGTTTGGCGAATTTGGTGACCAAATTTTATTTTTGGTCCTCAAAAGAGTGGACCTTCAAAATATTGCCATCATTTTTTGTCTAATAATCCATTTATTCTAAATGATAGCGCTTAAATTTAGCACTGAGAATTTGTTTAAAAAATTCTATTAACATTTTATGCAAAAAAAAAATAATTTTTATTCCTGCACTCTTTTTTGAATAAGAAAATTAAAAAATATATATTTTTTTTACTTTTTTTTGCATAATTTTCAGGGACTCCCAAATTTTCACTAACAATATTTAAGAATATTGTAGCCACTGTAAAACTGAACAACTTTTGTGAAGATACCAATACAATCTGAAAGGTCTTACTATCCTTTGACAGTAGAATCAAACCTATACTGTCAAGTCGGTGTATTTTTTTCACTGTTGCACTGTGTATTTAATTATAAAAAAAGTATAATTTTGTTTTACGCGGAGGCAAATTCTCATTTTAACTCGCTCTTTCTTAAGAAAATATTTTAAGTAATTTTTTTTTTATTTTTTCAAACTAATTCTATTATCAACAGTTATGTTTCCATTCAAACCTTTTTAAAGCTGACCTTTATCTTGTTCGCCACACTTGATCCCTCTCAATCAAATGAAATAAATGTTAATTAATACTGAAATTAAAATGAAAATAAATTGGGGATTTTCTTGTTTTTCTTTTATTTTCCAAGAACAAAAGAATAAAATACTTTTGATACCAATTGACGGGCTACGCAATTTGTTAATAAATCGTAAAGAGAAAATTTCTCATTAGCATCAGAAGGAAGGTAATTCTCTTATTATCTCCTTGGTTTATGATTGTTTTTTTAATATTTAATTTAAAAAAAAAAGTTGTTTTACAAATGATTTTGTAATTGGAATCAACTTTATTGTTTTGCATGTCTGTTTTTAAATTGAACACCAACCACCCAAAACCTTGACAGTTTTAATGAAAAAAATAAAAAATACTTGAATGCCTTAAACATTTGAAGCTGTTAGTTGTAGAACTCATTGAGTTGAATTATTTTGTCAAAAACAAAATTCGTTAAAACTAAAACTTTTAATAGAAAAAGCTGAATTTCATTTCAATGAAAACAAAGGAATTAAAATCAAAATCAAAGTTCAACCAAAAGAAAGTTTTGTTGGTGGTGGAGTGTTATTTAAGCTCTGAGTTTTTTAACCCCTTCTAATGAAAGGATATAATAAAAATATGTATTTTTATTAAACAATAGTTTAATTTAAATTTAAAAAACAACTACTATTGAAATAAAAATCAAGTGTTCACTTCACTTCACTTTACTTCTAAGCCAACCCAGTATTTTGAAAATATTGACCCTGCTCTTTAAAGAAAGTGATTAAAAAAAGGAAAACTAGTTTAACTTTAATTTACTAGTTTTTATAGGAAAAAATTGTAGATGTGGTTTACCGAGAAGTTTGTTTAACTACTTAAACTTTAAAGAAAATAAAACATTCAGAGAATTTATATAAAATCATTTAAGTGGTTGGTTAATGATTAATTTAACTCTTTATATTAAAAATATATCTGATCTTAAGAAGACGTTGTGTTTGGAAGGAGAAAAGGGATATAAAACTAAAAAAGTTTTTATTACTCTGAAAAAATCGTCTTACCTCGTATTTCAACTTGGCCAGGTAATAGTGGAGAGTCCGTGTTATTGTCCTAAATTAAAGATTTAGTCAGGAAAATTCGATCTAAAAATAGTCCCAAAAATACGAAGATTACCAAAATAATTTTCCTTTGCAAAAGAACGTACTTGGACAGTTTCATTTTGAAACTTGAAAATAATTTTGTTGCTCGGGAGTTTTAAAAATATATTTCTCATAAAAACTAAGTTTAAATCAAGTAAAGTAAAATTCACTTGCGAAAAGAGTTGAAACGAATAAATGGCGAATTTTGACTAACCAACAACCTGACATCTGTGTCCCCTTCGGGGGTACACGTAGTGGTTGTGCTTTAGATAGATGCATGCAGAGGTGGTGCATTGTAGATGAAAGTGTGCTGTTGCACTCTCAACAGAAGGAGTTGGATGGTCTCCAACCGATTAGCAAGAGGTTAGGACTTGGGTCCATGGGTTACCATGTTCTACAAATTGCAATTCACTGTGCGGTACATCTAGTGCGGTATCGATGCCTTCTTTTACATACGGCACGTTATCGTAGTGTGTGCTGTACTAAAAAAAGGGAGCGCTAGTTTAAGCTTTTATTTCACTCGGTGGTAACACCACCGTCAGATGAGTGTCAAATGCTAGGTGCTGACGTTAATCTTGATCAAATCTGTTCCTATAAGGAGCATAGGGTCGTAATTATCCATATAAAACTTTAAAAATATTTTTATTACAACATGAATTAGAAAGGATCAATGATAAATGGCAGCATTCCTTTTAGCAGAAGAGTTTATTTATGTTTTTGAAATTATTAAAAAATTTCCTCCAAGAAAGTAAGAGAATATAAATGAATATTACTTCTTTATTTCGACTACACAGAAAAAATTGTTTGCATCAATTTAAGGTTTTAATTAGTTTTAAATTAAAATTCAATTAGTTTTTTTATTTTAATTGATTCAAATAAATATTTGTTTAAAACAGTACAAAAAAAAAACACTAATTACACAAATAATTGCATCAATTAATGATTTAATTAAATGGAAATCTGAAACCAGTTAAAACGTTTAATTGATGAAATTTTATTATTTCTTCTATCTTTCTATCAATTTAATATGAGACTATATTTAAGAGAAACAACTTCGTTGTGGTCTAGACTAGAATTAAAAACATTAATTCATTTTGGTGAATCTTTCATTCTCTTTCAGAAAGGTTTCGTGAATAGTTTTATGTACATTATTAAGCTTTTAGCTCTCATCTTTTACAATAAGCTTTTCACTGTAAGAAGAAATAAAAAAGGAGTCGCACATAAATAAAACATTTTAAACGATGGGTAGGTGGTAGTGCTGAGTCATGGTTTCCAAGTATTTGATCCTTTCTTTGAGCACTCAATATGTAAAAGTAGTTACTCGACACTTTTAACGTTAAATATTCAGAAACAAATTGAGTAGAAAGTTTGGCGACTCCATGAAAACTCTAAATAACATTGCTTTTCTATTATGTAAGCAAAGGTATTGAGTACTATTGAGTACCTATTTGATAAGTATTGAGTAGTATCGAGTAATTTAAAGTACTAGTAGGTACAGTGGTAATATTAAATATTGGAAGGCACATTGAGAACAACTTTGAACATATTGAACAAATCTTTGACGAAAGAACTTTTCTAACAATTGGCCACGAAACTAATACTATTTCCAGTCCAAAAGAGCGATAGTTTCTTGCACCTTGTGGTCGACGCTTTAATAAGCGACCTGTTTCTCTACCCTGTCGTTGACAACTAATAGACACAATTTTCTACACCTTGCACCCATCTTGTCATTAATTCAATTTTGCCTATATGGTCCTTAACACATTTTGGTAGACGACAGTTAACAAGACGCTGCCACTAATATTGTCCTGAAGATGGATTTTCCTAAAATTCTTTTCTTAACACCGTTTAGGTAGCGCTTAGGTAGCCGCAAAAGTGAAAAATTTCCCGAAAATTTTTTAACGGTGTTAAGAATCATTCCTAGGAAGTTCATATGTTCTAGAAAGTTGTTTATTGAGATCTTAGGTTCATTTTTGTAGTTGATTGTTTCCTTGAATTTTGAACGGTTTGCTACCTATGGACCTGAACAGGGGAAAAAAGGTAAAAAAAATTGAATGTTTTTTTTTTTGCAAAAATGACATCGAGGCCCCACATCTTTGAGGGCCCATAAAAAAAACCAGGAGGACTTTGGGCAAAACTGGGAGACAGGGGTCTTTTTTTTTTGGTCCTTTATCACTTAGTGGTGTCCGTATATGGTTATTTTTTTCCGTGTTGCACTGTGAAATTAAACACCATTTTTGATTGTTGTGTTGTTGTGTAACCACAGACATGTTGTTAAATTAAAATAAAATGGCTAAGTCGAAAGTTTTAAGTTTCAAATTAATAACATGTTCCTTATATTTTATTTCTGTAAAATAGAATATTAAATTAACTAAGGGAAATTTATTTTGTAAAACTTTTCACAAGACTCCTTTAGCTTCCTGTATGTGTTTTTAACTTACTTTCTAATTTCTCTCGAAAAGTTAACAGGTAAAATAAATGTTTACTAAGTAGTTTTATTATTTCATTAAAAAAGGAAAAATTTACTTTTAATGAAATCTAAATAAAATACATGAACAGGATAAAATGTGTTTTACTAAAAGTAAAACTAAAATGTAAAAAGTCTCTAACATAAAACAATAAATAAATTATGTTTTATTCAAACTTTAATATACTCAGAATTAAAGGAAAAATTAAAATTAAGCTCTAGGTAAAGATAAATAAAACAATAGATATTACACCTAAATAAATAAAGAAAGCAAACAAAAAAAAAAAAAAAAAAAAAAAAAAATAGAGATTTCGTACTTTTTACAGTTTTTACAGTTTTTTACATTATTATAGCATTTGACATGAAAAACACCAGCCATAATTGCTATAAAAACTATAACTATAGTTTATCATGTTATCCTGCAACAGTTTCATTTAAAAGCACAAGATTCATCGCTTACAGTACATTTCTGAGTTGTATCTTAACATTCCATTCAGCACAGGAAAACTGTTTCAATGCATTGGAATTTAAACGGAATATGAATTTGGAATTTAATTGGAATATGAAAATGAAACAAATAATAAACCAGAGAGTATAAAACGAAAAAAGTTTAAAATGTAGTGGCATAAGAAGAGGATGAGAAAGAAACACTGAGAAAGCAATAGTAACGGGAGCAGATTGAAATAGATTATTCATCATGAATATTGCTCTCAATAATATTATTATGTTTATTATCTTCAAAACAAAATATATGTATGTATTTACTTATGTATGCATTTATGAAAAAAAATAACTCAAAAAATACTGGTTGTATCATAACAAAATTACCATAATAAATTTTCTCTAGGCTGACGAACCACTCGCCGCATTGTAAAAAGGGAAGTTTCTTGATAAATCGTTAAAGTGATAATTATACACTTTTAATGGTGCCTCGGTAGGCTAGTGGGTAGTGTGCTGGTCTATCAGTACGGGGAATTTTTAACCACAAGTTGGCAGAAAAACCAAGCAGAAGTTTGGATATAATCTAGGCGCCTACAAATGGTTAACTGCGTTATTGATAGGTTACGGACTCTCAAGTATTATCTGGTAAAAATGAAAATCGAGGTTAAACGATACTTGCAGATTGTACCTGGTAAATGGATAACATAAAAAAGGCTTTGGACTACGGACAGACACATATTATTTGGAGATGCTATGGTGACCTCAGCCTTAAGCAAATAATAGCAATTACCATGGACCCTGGATGAGGAAGAATGCCGGCACGTATCTTCCGAAAGTCTGAAATCACTACATTCTAGAGAAAAACGGATAGTGACAGCATGAGACTCAATGAAAGGAAGGTATTAGATACACAGAACATAATTACGTTTATATTACGGTTTGTAAGGAAGAGAGACATAGACTCTTCATTCTAATCTTCTTTAGGATGGATATTATTTTTGTTTGCGATGTCCCACTTGGTAGTTCTCTTTGTTTCACTAAATTCTTTATAATTATAAAAACTTATTCGCTTACATACATACCTGCATCCGCGTAAGCGGGAGGGTTCTTTTAGTTTCACAAAATTTTATAAAGAAAACTTATTCGCTTATATTCCTGCATCCTCGTAAGCGAGAGAGGATGCAGTTTGTTATTATTGTCTTTTAATTATAGCATTCCCGAATGCGCTTATTAAATGCGCTTATGAAAACCGCTTTTGAGAGACATGAGTTTTATTTTTCTGCTTACCAGAACTCAATAATTTTTTGCTGGTACAATATTTGTAGATCCAGTTACAGATAAAATTGTAAAAATTATAAATATATTATATTTTTTCCCACTTTTTATTCAACAACATTAATCTAATATATTTGAATATTTTAGATTCAACAGATGGGGCTTATAGGCTGTTCTTATAGCAGTGTGAATTAATTGTATAAAATACTGGGTGTTCCAGGACCATTTCTGTACATGAAATAATTTTTGAAATTTATTTGCTGGTGCAGTTAGCAATCAAATTCTGTCTGTTCGCATCAAGCATAAACTACTGGATTTTGTGAAGATATTGATACCTTAGTATCTTGTATAAACATAAGATACTTTTTCCGCAAAAATCAGTAGTGAAAGTATGCAATTTCATCGATTTCAAAATACTGCAAACTTGACAGCACCTTTATTTTTGTCAGCCGGATATTTAAACAATATTTACAGAACTGTAGATTAATTTTAGAATTTTATATAACTTTTATTTAAATTTTATATAATGATGGGTACCTTTATATAAATAAAATAGATAAACTATAAAAGTAACAGTCGTAAAATTTGCTGTAGATTACTTTCAACGCAAACTCGTAAATGTTTTTCAATTCTGATCTGTTAAGTGGCAGCGATGTCCCGTAGAAGACCAGATAGCAAGAACTCTCCAAAAGGTTTCTGTTTAGTGCGAATTTGATGTACCTCTTCAAAACCATGTTCTGTCGAGTTTATCATCTTCAATGACGAGTGCTACGGATCAATCATAAACATTTTTTTAAGCCGAATTGAACAATATGAACTTGAACGGTATGTGGTTGTAGCAGGACGTGCTAAGTACATGTCATGCAGTGCACACCGCACTACATTGGCTAATCTGCATGAAAAATGTTTAGATACGAGGGCAGATTTTATGTTCAGTGTAGTAACTTTCAAAGCAACACTGCTCTGGTTGCTTGTTACTGAACAAATGTTAATTTTTAATAAAGCTTCTTTTAGCCGGTTTTTGACAGCCATTAGAAGCAGACAACCTATTTTGAATTTGTGCTGATTAAATATTTTTTACTTAAAAACACCAAACGAATAGGTCACCATTGAAACCAATTAATATTTTGGGGTCCTTGGGAAATTTTACTATATGGAGAAAAAAAAAAAAACTAGAAAGACGCTGGACTATGGACAATTGAGCTTAAGGTAGAATGTGTGTAGAAATAAAATGCATTTCCGCCTGAAAAAAAAACATTTTGTATTTAAAAATACATGGAATTATCAAGATTGTCCTCTATTAAGATTAATACAGGTATAACTAAAGGACCTAAAAAAAAACAAATACTTAAATTGTTGCCATTTATTTTTAAAATTATTATTCAAAATAAAATAATAATTCTTTAACGAGTTCTTTATTAGAACATTAAATTAAGATCTCTGTAATTAGAAGTATTTAATATCAAACATACGCTCTCAGTACAGGTTTGTAGAACAAATTTTTCCCTCCTCCCATCTTAAAATTATTTAAAATTATTTTTATTTTTAAAACAAGCACCTTTAACCCAAATTGTGTTTTCTTAAAGAAAATATCCTCTTCAATTTGCTCACTTTGATGTTTATTCGTTTATAAATAATCTGTTTAAAGGAAAAATTATTCTTAAGTTTTTCGCTTTTCTATTTATATTTTCCTTTTCAATCTAAATGCGACGTAGTAAATTAACAGATTTGAAATCTTTATTTCTAAAGAATACTCAAGTAACAAAAATTCAGTATTTCGCCAACCAATTGGCATTAAGATGCTGATTAAACGAAAGAATGAACAAAATATATTAATGCTTACAGTGAATAAGCTGTAACTTAAGCCAACTAAAGGGGTTACTAAAAAATGAAAAAGTGAAATATTTCCCAAAATAGCAAAATACTAAAAAAATATTAAATAGAATAATTGTATTAAGTTTTATTTTTTAGTTTATGAGAAAGTAATCTTACAGATAAGGAAATGATTAATAAAATATTGTTGTTTCATATTTCATGCCGGAACATTCGCACCCTATATTATAGTGGTTGTATAATCTATACATTACTAAAATAGTAACCGTAATAATAATAGTAATCCGTTTGTCTGCTTTTCTTTTGTGTTCGCATCACGCAAAAACTACTGGATAAATTTTAACAAAATTTTTTGAAGAGGTGCCTGAGCATCCTCATTTCAATAT
The DNA here is from genome assembly GCA_949628195.1 of Phasia obesa. Classification (NCBI taxonomy): domain Eukaryota; kingdom Metazoa; phylum Arthropoda; class Insecta; order Diptera; family Tachinidae; genus Phasia; species Phasia obesa. The sequence goes on from OX451216.1 coordinate 163,443,730, forward strand.
ATCCAATTCCAATTATCCTTTTTTTCGCAAAAATAACGCATTTCCAAGAGAAAGTGAAGAAAAATTAGTAAAAGTACGCAATTTCCGGTTTAAACGTACTTGAAATTTGCGGTTTAAAACGGGGATGGTTGTGCACCTTTTATTTTTGAAAGTGGGATATTTAAAACACTATTGCGGGTACTCAAAATTTCGGTTAAAAACTGGAATATTTTAAACACGGTTGCGCAGCTTTTGTATTTTTACTTTGTATTACATTGTTATTAAAATATTTTAAACACCTCTTACAGAGGTTTACAATAATTTTTAGAATTTTATATAAATTTTAGAATTTTATCCAGGAAGAGGTAGCTTTATATAAAGAAAATACGTATCTGTATGGATTTGAAAAGATTTGTGAGGACGTACCTAGCCATCCTGATTCCAATATAGGATATTTTTTTCCGCAAAAATACTTTATTTCCTAGAGATAATAAAGACAAAGCAGTAAAAGTACGCCAAATTTTTTTTAGCGATTTAAATGTACTGCATACTTTAGGGCATCTTTAATTTTTGAAAGCAGGATTTCTTAAACTCGGTTACGCAACACATTGCGCTAATGACAAAATATTCGATTTTATAGCATAATTTCATGTTCTTGATTATATCTCGATTTGTATAGTAAATTAAAAGTTGTTGAGGAATTTATACTTTTCAGTAAATTCATGCTGGAATAATGATAGACCTATGCCATTTCTACCTGTTTACAGAGGTTCCAACGTCATATTATTTAAAAGCTAGGGCACCCAATCAGATAATTTTTCAAAATGAATATGTCTTGTCGCTCTTACACTGAAAAAAATCTGTGCATTATTTATGGTAAAATTTTTTATTTTATAACATAATTGTATTTAAGAATAAATGTGTGACATAGTGAATATAAATATAAATAAAATTATGTGTAATTGAATGAATTAATATTTTAACGATTAAATTAACGACCAAACACGTAAAAAAGAGCAATAATTGACGTTAAAAATTTATTCTTTTAAATTAAAACTTATTTATTACTTTAATTTAATTTTTTTAGTGTAACAATAATAAATGCTATGATAAAAAGAAACGAAATTAGTTGCCTAGATAAACTTCTTAATTTGTTACTAAATATTCAGAGTGTACCATTTTCCAAAAACAAAGCGACACAAGCCTTATTGCTTGAAAGCTGATTGAAAGTAATTATATGTTTTGTTCTCTTTGTGGGAGCCTTGTTAAGACTGTGTGTGTATTCACAGACACTCAGGGCTTTCCGTGGGTGCCTTGATTAAATGTGATTAAATTAATAAATTTGCTTTAGTTTTTTTTTCTAATTTGTCTGCTGTCAAATAAATTTTAATTCGTATAAAAAATATCTTTAGTTCAGCATCATTTGCTATTACTACTTTTATTTGCTAAAGGAACACGTGTCATTGTACTTTAGGATATAAATATTATTTATTTTATTTCACTAAACCAGCAGACCTCAATTTAAGTTTACTAAAATTGATTATAATTCAATGATGCTATTTAAAAATATTACCTTAGAAGAGCCTAATAAAATAACCCAAAAGAAAAATAAAAGAACAGAAATCTATCCTTAGCAAAATACACCTGTTTGTAACTAAAAAAAGAGAGAAATAATGGAACGAGATGAGTAGATGTATGTTGAATAAACCCTCTTTAATTTTATATATTTTTTTTTATATTTTTACTGGATTTGTTTAACAATTCGAAACATGTACACCGTTCAATTTGTGTTCAATTATTTCGATTCACTTGAAAAGTTCAAAATAAAAAATACTTGAAAAAAAAATTACTCGAAAGTGGTTTATAAATAATAAATTAAAAGAGACGAGAAAAAGAGAATAAAAAATGAAAAAAAGAAGACTAAAAAATTAATGGTTTGCAAAATAAACCAAAAATTCTTTTAACTAAATAAATTAAATACTTAAGCTTAAAACTATAAACTATTAAAAGTAAAATAAAAATGAAATAGTTTTTTAAAATAAGCTTAAATACGATATGAAATTAACTCAACTACTAAGCTACATTTCAAAAGACTTCAGTAATGTGAATGATTTAAGTGCTTCAAACAAATAATTAGTATTGATGTGATTGAGAGAATATCTTCGAATGTCTGTTTTCTTTGCAACATGAAACCTTTTAAGTACCCTTTTAAGCTTAACCGGATATTAATCGGTTAATAATTATTTCCACTCTTTAATGTGCTAATCGCATATAAGAAACTCGAGGTGTCATTTTTTTATTAAAAAAATGTCTGCTTTTGTAGTTATTCTCTTTTTATTTATTTATGATTCTGTATAAATTATCTGACAAGCAAACAACTATTGTTCGTTGATTTGTAATGATTCTAATCTTGTTTATAAATCTGATATTATACTCTTACATATAATGGCTGAAGTTCTTTTGAAAGTGCTGTTGTCTTTTGTCAGTTGCTAAATGTGTAAATGTGTTTATCATTTTTTTATCGTTTTCATACTTCATTTTTTTATTTGTTTGTCACAAAACTATTTTCTATGCCTAGAAAAGTTATTTACACATCTACACTTATTCTATGAGATACTCTCATTCACTCACTCATTCATTTAATCACATTCACCTACCTACGCTACGAGACTACTAGTGAAAACACTTAAAAATATGTGTAAAGTTGGATTTTTATGGTGAAGACAGACAAACAATGAAAAACTACAACAACAACAAAAGGTTAAAACTATAAAAACTATGCGCGTGTTTGTATAAGTTTGTATGGATGTGTGAATGTGTGTTAATAAACGTCTGATTCTTTATGAGCGTACGTAAGTATGATGTGAGTGTAGGGAAGAAGGATTAGTTTAGAAGGATTAGTTTTAAGTGGCCTTATGGGAGATTTGATGAAAAAATTTATAAATACCAATGCAATAGATGAATGTCAGAAAAAGTTGCAATAAAACTGCAGCTACAAGTCAAAAAATTGTTTTTATCTTTTTATTATATTTTCTATTATTCATTGTGCATTCGATTGTTTTTATAAAAATAAAATAATTTTTCAAATCAAGATTGAGTGCGAAAGAACCATTTTGAAAAAAATACGTTACAGAAATTTATCATAAATTAAAAACTTTTTTCCTACTCTGGTTTCGAAACACACGATATAGGAAGTAGCTCAGTTGGTAGACTGTCTGTTTTGGATACTGAACGTTGTCAGGTACAGTAGTCTGAAATATCATAACAATAAGATTTTTCAGTCTGGGGGTTATGAGTTCGATTTACACCAAAGATTCTGGATGTTTCACAACAACGAGTGAAGGTCTGTGTTACTATTCTCGGTAAATTAAGTTATAATATAATTTCTAATTGTATTGTAACATTAAAATAAATAAAAAAAGAATAAATAATAATCAAAAAATTATTTAGTTATTCTAATTGCAAACTCTAGGGTATTTAATCGATATACCATTAATTAGTTAACCAAATAATTATCTTCTATTAGCTGTTTATTTATTTTTTCTTATTTATTTTTTCTTAATGATAATTAAATCTACGTTTTTTTTTATTGTGTTGTAACAATTAATTGTAACAGTAACGATATGAAATTCAGTTCACATTTTCGGCTAAGGTGAACTTACTTTGCCTAGATTCGCCTTCCTTTATAACGTAATTTACCATAGCACGATCTAAACCTAGTTAGATAGGTTAAGTGCTAACACACTCGTCCACTATCCGTGTACATTAGACGAGAAAGAAATACTCGACTAAGAAAGGTAAAGAAAGTAATAAATAGTGTTTTACTCATGCAATGCATTCTACTAGAACTAGGAGTAGTGTTTATGGAGATTCGAATTAAACTGTCTTACATTGCAAGTGATAGGGAAGACCTCTGTAATGCATAGTGCGATTCACTGGCCAATCGATCACAAATAAATGAGCTCTTAATGAAGAGCGTGTTGTTTGTAAAAACGTGCGGATATCGGGAACCAGCATGGCAGAAATTTCTGAAAAGAGCACGTCCATTAGACGTGCTAGCGTCGAAAAGCACTGCTTCAAGACCACTGCTGGAATGCCATCTGGCCCGGAAGACTTGTTAATATTAAGATGTACTAAGGATTTTTTAACTGCACGTGCTCGAAAGAATATCTGTAGCATAGTTATAGATACTGTCAAGCACGGGTAGAGGCTGATTGCTTTCCACCATGAAGGAATTCCTTGGAATTTGACCAGCTAGAAGTTTACCTTAATACGATGATCTGACAATATAAATGTTTCAGGTATCGTCGCCTAATTACTAGGTTAGGCTCCGGCAAGCTAGATAAATGCTTCGGATTTTCTTCGGCTAATTACGACAGTTTGGAGAGGTACAAAATCGGCTCTCGTTAGCTTGCCGCGTTTACTGTGATGTCACAAAAAAAAGAAATATTTTAAAGGTTTTAATTGGATGCATATTAAAATTTAATTAAATTATTTATTGATTCAATTATTTGTTTAATTAGAAAATTTTTTTATTCTGCTTTACACAAATATATTTTTTTATCAATTAAAAAATTAATTGAACTTTGATTTAAAACCAATTAAAATCTTTAATTGGTGGAGAAAATTTTTCTGAATAATTATTGATTTTTCCCAAATATTCTTTAAATATGAACCTTTAAGTTCTCATTAATTTTGTCATTTCAAGATTCTCTAGAGACGTTTAAACACACACATACAATTTTTACCAACTGCTCTCTTTATGCATCTTGTAACTTTAATGATCTGATTTGTGTTGGTAAATTTTTATTCTTGTTCTGTATGAATTTCCTTTATTTCAGTGTAATTGTATTGATGCGTGTAGAATGTTATCTGCACATAAATCCAAACACATGTTCTCGTATGTGAATTTTAAGAATGTTTGTATTGCATGTGTTTTTGATGAATTATTTCATACATTTGCCATACTGTCTGCGTTTCCCATCTGATTGTCAACATTTAATGGTTTCCATTTCCTTTTGCACTACAAGTTTTTGACGATTTCTTTTCTTTTTTTTTTTTTTGAGGAAACAAATTTTAATTTTGCATCTTTTGTTGTTGCTGTTGTTGCTTTTATTAGAAAACATACTGTAACCCTTAACAAAGTTTCTTTTATTGCTGTTAAAAGAATAAACAAAATTTTCGTTAAGTTAAGTTCGGTTTGATTTCTTTTTTTCCATCCATGATATTCTCCATGTTAAAGTTGCATCAACAGAAGTTGTTGACATTAAGTAACGTAAAATGTAAGACTGTGTAAAAAAGCGTTTGTGTGTGTGTGTGTGTGTGTGGGAATGAATGATGACTTTGAATTCATAGTAGATGATGCTTAAATTATAACTTAAGTGTTGTTCTCCTTTGAATCCTTCAACGAAAAATTAGTTTAAGTTGCAGCAAAAAGGATTAAAACTTCTTTTTAAGTGTAGTTTTTTCTTTAGTGTTTCAGTAATTCAGTTAACTGTAAATGTTGGAGCTTAAACAGATTTTAATTTTAAATAAACTTTTATAAACTAATTTTAAGTTTAATTATGATTAAAATTGATACAAAAACTGTTAAAGTTTTCATGTTGTTGACATAAAGTTTTGTAAAGTATTTTTTAAAGAAATATAATAAATCAAGTAGCTGTTTATTATGAAGACTAAATGTCGTAAAATATTTTACTCTCGCAGACACAGTTTACACAAAAGACACCTCATACTCTTAAGGGATTAAAAAAAAAAAACATTACGACATTTAAAACAAAAATTGCCATTAACTGAAAAATATATAAACAAACAAATATTGCAAAACTTTTTTCAAACTTTTGCTATTTATTGTTTAACATCACTTTGAAATACCAAAAGAAAGAAACAAAAAGTTAATAATTCTTACACATCTATTTTCCTACCTCGCAACAACAACAACAACAAAAGAACATATATTTTTCACTTTTAACAATAAAAAAGTTTTCTATTCTAAATACGAATTTCAAAGTACAATAAGCATATAAACACTTATAAAATATTATCAGGAGACAATTTTCGTTGCTTCGTATCATTTGTTGTGTGTACTCGTACGACTACTACTGCGAGTATCTATGTCATGTATCTACAATTGCGTGTATCTGTGTAATTTGCAGAACAAGAAACAAAAGAGATGGCCAAAGTTTTACGTATTTTTGGTTTTTCTTCAAAACTGGTAATGGTTTGAGGAGCTTTTTATTGTCAAATATGTTTGTTAATGTATTTCTAGAGACAAGCTTATATTCTTTATTACCAAAACAGAAGAAAACTTTTTTAAGATTTTTTTGTTTTGTTTACTTTTCATTGTGCGAAAAAGTGGAATTAATATTGTTGCCTCATTTTGTGTCGTTTATGCGTTTGATCGTTCGTACGCTGTTTTGGGCCAACAGGGGATTATTTATCACAGTAAATTTGAAGTTATTGTGCCAAGTTGATATATAAATTTATATAGATTTTTTCACATACAAGCTACACAGTTTTACAAAACAAAAAAGAAAATTATATTAATCATCGTTTTAAACAAGATTGCGTTAGTAGTATTAGTATTATTTTTACATCTATGTCACGAGAAAGTACAGCCACTAGACTTTCTAATTCAGTCTGTGTAAATAAATAAAGGATTTTGAAGTTTCGTATCAAAACAGGAGCTGCACCAGAATGTTTTGTATTATAAATAGCTGTGCCTGCTATGTCACAGGCATCCAAATAATATTTATTTTGTTCGATTTTGCTTTCATAGAAATAAAAATTTTCACCAATTAAAGGTTTTAATTGGTTAGTTTAAAATGTAATTAAAAATTTAATTGATTTAATTATTTGTTTAATTAGTTTTTTGTTCTATTTTAAACAAATATATACTTGAATCAATTACAAAATTAATTGAAGTTTAATTTAAAACTAATTACAGTCTTGGTGCAAAAAGTTTGTTCTGTGTTGGAAGTAATCCACACCAAATTTTAAGACTCTTACTTTTATAGTGCTTGAGTTATGTTTTCTACATTTTCCTTATATAGAGGTAACCATTCCTGGAATCCATTTTAAAATTTATATAAAATTCTATAAGTTTTGTAGAGGTCCGCTTGTAAAAATAAAAGGTGCAGTAGCTTTTAATTGGTAAAAAAGCGTATTTTTAATACTTTTACTAATTTTCTGACTACTATTTGTCTGCTTAAAATACGTATCACTAGGAAAATTTAATTGATTTGTTTCTGGCTTCAAAAGATGAGAAGTAGTTTGGTGACAGGATGCGATATTGTCAAGAAGATGGAAAAAAACGATGAACAACGGTTTTGAATAAATAAATTCTACCTATTTTTTTTTGAAAATAGGGATTTATTTTTTACTACAATGACTTATTAAAACTTGTCAATAGCTAAAGTTAATATTTTATGGAAGAGATAAGTATTTCGCTATTATAAGAAAGCCCAAAATAACCTTTAACTATCACGCCCTTCAATGGTAAGTTATAGTAACGAGCCTTAACCTCGTTATTATGTCGTCTGTTTTTCTTAAATATTAGAAAGGACAAAATATCAGAAAATAATTGATTTACAAATTAATTGATTGGTTGAATTAATTTTCAAATTTCTAAATTAGTTCTTTTCTACAAAAAAAAAAAAAAAAATAAAATAAACTTAAATAAACCTATATATGGTATGGCGGAGTTGAGCTATAATTACTATTAGAATTTACATACAAATGTTATAAATTCAAATATATATTTTTATTTATGTTAATGGGTTTATTTGTTTTTAATTTATGTATAAGTTTTTTTTCGTTTCTAATTTGAATACGACATGAACACGACAAAAAATGAAATTTCATATTAATTCAATTCCAGTTTTTACCCATCATATCCTTTGCTAAAACAACAAATAAATATTTTTGTCATCATTTACACAAATGTGCGTGTTTACAACATTTTTCATTTCCCACAAACAATCCTTGTAGAAATATAAAAACGAAAAACAGATAGACAGACAGACAGACAGACAGACAGATGAACGAACATTTAAAGCGACAAACCAGCAACACACTAAACACGGATGACACTTAAAATTCCATTTAAATTTTTTTTACTTCCCGCTGTTTAAGAACGCTTGCTTTCAGTTTTATTTTTCGCATTAAGAAATATGACAATACCTACATTACATTTCCCCCTCATCCATTAGAAAAGAGAAGTAAAAAAAAAAAAAAAATTAAAAAGTAAACCGGAAACAGGAATGATTTTTTTGTTTTACTTACATGCAAAAACCACACTTACAGACAGACAGACATTTATTCTTCAAGATATTGCAGTAGTATTTTCCTACAGCTTCATTTGCATTTTTCCCTTAACTGTTTATCTTATGCACTCACGCATACACACTCTCAATTTTTATTTTTAACGGAAGTTGATCACAGCATTATGTAGATGTGGTTAAACTTTCTACACACTCACACTAACACATTTACAACCAAATGCACTTTCACATTCTTCTACCCATACAATCAAATTATTTGATGATTTTTATCGTCAACACTTGAAGAAATTGGATTAATTTTTTCTCTTCTCATTTTTTCTTTATGTTACTGAAGGTCTGGAAAACAGAGCTTAGAGCAGGAATAAACATGATTGCATAACACAAAAGAAAAAACTTATGAACTAAATAAATAAAACACATTTTCCCAAGTAAAAGTGAAACATAAAAAATATTGTACATATTGACGTGTTTTGCATTCATCTTTGACAGATGGTAATAAAATTTATTTGAAGAAGATTATGGTGAAAGAAAAAAAAATGTTTGTAAATTAAACCAATTGAAAATTTCTTTTAGCCTTAGCTGGCTTTCTGCTGATGTTGGTAATATAATTTAGTTAATTTTGTTTAATATTGTTTCGTTTGTTAGCATGTGTTTTAAAGTAACGAAGCAGTAAAGTGTTGGAAACCCTGGGATTAGGGTAAGCAAAAACAGAGCAGTACATGTATTCATTGCTGAACAATTTTACAAAAATTAATTATTAAAAAAATATTTTGTTAATGAAAGGTTTATTAAATAAATTTCCAAAAAAATTTATTTTTCGTAGAAAAGTATAGGATCGTCGTTAGGTTTGCTGTATTTAGCGTCCAGAGCACTAATATGTAATTGTTCAAAAGCAAGTGCACCCACAATGTTTCGCCAGAACTTAGAACAGATTTTGGGCTGAAATAATTACACAGGGCAACAGCAAAAATATGCTCGAGTAACTACTATATACATTTGATGTATCATGGCTACCTTAGTACAAAAATGGTAAAATTTTTAAATTCTATGGATAGATTTTTTTTTTAAATTTTTTTTTTTTTAAATTGCAATTTTTTGAGACGTTTCTTCAAATAATTAATGATAATTCAAAAACTACTAGTCCGATATTATTAAAATAAATTCAGAAAAATTAAGATTTGCATAGCCTTTAATTCGTCTATATATCGCGTTTCAATCGGATCAATAGTATCGGAGTTATAATAAAAAACTTAAGAAAAAAATATATTTTTTACGTAAAAATGGCAAAAATTTTCGTTTTAAAAAAATCATAAAAAATCGAAAACGGCAAAAAACTTCCAGATTCATTTTTTTATCGCATAGCGACATATAATAGCAACAAAATGAGATATCGACCATAAAAATCGATTGATTTTTTTCGAATTTATTCACATTTTAGTGAATTCGCTCATTTTCACAAAATTTTAGTTTTTTGCTTGATATACGCATTATAGCGGGTTTTCAAATGTGTGAAAAACATAAATTTTCCAATTTCAAGGGGTGCATGTCGGATTAATGTTAGATTTGATGAGAAACTTCCACCCACAAAATTTTAGTCGAATTCGACAACGTTAACACGTAGCGCATAGGCCCCAAATCTCATAACGGAGGAAACTAAAGTTTCGTATTACCGTACCCGAGAAAAAGGCTTACTTCACTATTTTGCAGAAGAGGACGATTTTGTCTGCTGCACGGATATTCCTGGTTTGATGACTGCCATGGGCTTACATAGATATGATTCAAGCGAATGGCGTTTATTTATTGACTCATCAAAACGCAGCTTGAAGTGTGTCCTTTTGCACAATGGAAATAAATTTCACTCCTTGCCAATCGCACATTCAACCAAGGTAAAAGAAGAATACTCTGTAATTGCATTGGTCATGAAGAAGATAAAGTATAATGAACATAACTGGGTAATTTGTATTGATATTAAGATGGTAAATTTCCTATTAGGTCAACAAAGTGGCTATACCAAATACCCTTGTTTTTTATGTTTATGGGACAGCAGAGCTAAGTCAGAACACTGGAAGAGAAAACAATGGCCTTATAGGGAAACACTGGACCCAGGTATGAGGAATGTTATAAATGTACCTCTGGTGCCCCGAGATCGCATCATATTACCCCCTCTTCACATTAAACTTGGTCTGATGAAACAATTTGTTAAAGCACTTAACAAAGATGGTGAATGTTTCCAGTATATTTCAAGGAAGTTTAAAAGTTTGAGTATGGAAAAGCTAAGAGCAGGAATATTTGACGGCCCACAAATTCGCAAATTGGTCAAAGATACCGATTTTCTCAGTTCAATGTCAGAAATTGAGAAAAATGCATGGGATTCGTTTGTATGGGTTATTCAACATTTCTTAGGAAATAACAAGGATGACGATTATGTTGCGCACGTTGAAGAGATGTTAACTCACTTCCAGAATCTTGGATGCAACATGAGCATCAAGTTACATTACCTTCACAGTCACTTAGATCGTTTTCCTGAAAATCTAGGAGACTTAAGTGAGGAACAGGGCGAACGATTTCACCAAGATATTCGGACAATGGAGGAAAGATACCAGGGTCGCTGGGATGCACACATGATGGCAGATTTTTGCTGGAGTATTCAGAGCAACACTTCGTTATTCAATAATAGAAAATGTCATAAAAGAAAATTCAAAAGTTTGTAGTTTATAATATTTATTTCCTTATTTTATATGTTGTAATAAATTTAAATAATAAAATATAAAATAAAAGAAAATACATGAATAAAACAATGAAATGCATTTTCGATCTATTCCATCGATTTGACTTAGTTACATTTTTTTGTCAATTGCCTTCGGCAAGTAACTTGAAAACTGTTTAACCGATTTAAAAGACATGTAGCTTATTGTAAATCTCATTGTGTTTGCCCTAAGGACCAGGATCCACTTTTTTGCAAAAGGGGAAATAAATAGCGTTAATTTTGCAAAAACTGAAAATTTGTCAATTATTTTCGATTTAAACGCTTTTTTTCAGATTTGGGGCCTATGCGCTACGTGTTAACGTTGTCGAATTCGACTAAAATTTTGTGGGTGGAAGTTTCTCATCAAATCTAACATTAATCCGACATGCACCCCTTGAATTTGGAAAATTTATGTTTTTCACACATTTGAAAACCCGCTATAATGCGTATATCAAGCAAAAAACTAAAATTTTGTGAAAATGAGCGAATTCACTAAAATGTGAATAAATTCGAAAAAAATCAATCGATTTTTATGGTCGATATCTCATTTTGTTGCTATTACATGTCGCTATGCGATAAAAAATGAATCTGGAAGTTTTTTGCCGTTTTCGATTTTTTATGATTTTTTTAAAACGAAAATTTTTGCCATTTTTACGTAAAAAATATATTTTTTTCTTAAGTTTTTTATTATAACTCCGATACTATTGATCCGATTGAAACGCGATATATAGACGAATTAAAGGCTATGCAAATCTTAATTTTTCTGAATTTATTTTAATAATATCGGACTAGTAGTTTTTGAGTTATCATTAATTATTTGAAGAAACGTCTCAAAAAAATTGCAATTTTAAAAAAAAATTTTTAAAAAAAAAATCTATCCATAGAATTTAAAAATTTTACCATTTTTGTACAAAGGTAGTCATGATACATCAAAATTATATAGTGGTTTTAAGAGCACATGAAATTTTTTTTATTTTGTTGTGCTGTGTTATTTAAGCAAACTTTTTAAAAACGCGGCTGATTAAGCAGAGACTATTACAGGTACACGATATCGCGACAGAAACCTGTAGAAGTTGTGGATGACGGTGTCATAACAATTACGGCATTATAAATTTCCTGCTGATGTTCTATCCTTTCACTTATGGATTCATTTGAAGTCAAAGGTCTATGGTAGTAAGCTCCCAGTTAGTCATGCCTTAAATAGGGAAAATCGATGCTGCATCAATAAAATTTTGGAAGATTTATGCAAAATGGTCTTAGAAAATTTATATATTAGAAACGCATATTATATATTAAATTGCCTCATGCAGTAAAAAATAGCAATCTTAAGAAAAACAAGTAAGAGTGCTATATTCGGCCATGCCGAATCTTATATAACCTTCACATAGTTATGTTATGTTTCCTAATTTCACAATAATATACATTCGATTTTTACTTTTATGATTTTCAACTTTATTATTATAAATATGATAGGAAGATATAGAAAAAAATTTTTGTAAAAATTTTATCGAAATTTTTTTGTAAAAATTTTGTCGAAAATGTTTTATAAAATTTTTACCGATAATTTTTTTGTCAAAATTTTTACCGGTTTTTTTTTGTCAAAATTTTATAGAAAATTTTTAGTTAAAATTTTATCGAAATTTTTTAGCAAAAATTTTATGGAAAAATTTTTGTTAAAATTTTATGCAAAAATTTTTGTTAAAATTTTATGGAAAAATTTTTGTTAAAATTTTATCGAAAATTTTTTGTAAAATTTTTTGCTAAAATTTATTTGTAAAAATTTTATTAAAAGTTATTTGTTAAAATTTTACCTAAATTTTTTTGTAAAAATTTGATCGAAAATGTTTTGTAAAAATTTGTTTTGTAAAATTTAATCGAAATTTTTTTGTAAAAATTTTATCGAAATTTTTTTTTTAAATTTTACCGATAATTTTGTGTTAAAATTTTAACGAAAATTTTTTGTAAAATTTTTATCGAAAATTTTTTTGTTAAATTATTATCGAAAATTTTTTGTTAAATTTTTAACGAAAACTTTAATCAACAGTTTTTTGGAAAAATTTCATCGAAAACTTTTTGTAAAAATTTTATCGAAAATTTTTTGTAAAAATTGTATAATAATTTTTTGTAAAAATTGTACAGAAATTTTTTTGTAAAACTTATCATATAAGACCTATTGACTGCTCCTATTTCCCAGTGGGCACCTTGTAGGTTTATCGGTTACCTCTAAGTGTATTGCTTTATATAAAGGCCTTTAATTCAACTCAAACCAGAAAAACTCTACCAACCTGAAAATAAACAAAAAGCGCCTCTCGCTTTTTATTGATTCCCCTAGATAGATATGCATTCCATGCGATCTACGCGGACTAATACTTATTTAACAAATAAAAAAAGCCAACCTAAAAATATAAAAACAACGATAAAATATAGGTAGCTTGGTGGGCCTGGTAGCTTGGTGGGCTTAAATTTTCTGTATCTCTAGTGGTGCCTTGGTAAAGTCGATTTTAACTCGAACACAGACGGACATCGCTCAGTCAACTTCTCTATATATAAGGATCCAGATATATATATATATATATATATATATATATATATATATATATATATATATATATATATATATATATATATATATATCATATATTTTATGGGGTCGAAAATAAATATTGCAAAAATCACACACGGAATGGCAAACTTTATATACAAATACCCTTTCGAACTGTGGTGAAGGGTATAATAAATCAGTCAAAGGCCGACTAGATCCCACATACACAGAATTTCACGAATAATTGTAATTTTACATTTAAAACACTATACTGGCGATAATCAATTGTTTAACGAAAAAGTTGTGAAATATTTGGGTGATTTTGTCCCAATTTTATCAAGCAATAGTAAATGTGTTTATTTAATTATTGTTTCTTGCACGGTGACGCTTATTACTTTTTTAACTTTATTATATTTATATTATTTGTTGTTGAAGTACGAGGTCGACATGTAATTCGGTCAACTTGACTTAGCCAGCCTCCTAGCAGAGACAACATCAATCTAGGAAATTACCACCGGCAACGACCACGATGAGTGTAAGACCATGCAACCATGTTGCACTTTTTCAACATTAAATGATCAAATTTTATCAACAACTTGTTTAACGTGATTGAAGTATTGTTAAAAGCAATAATAACTTGTTCACCTTAACCATTCATTGCTGCCACAACCATGTTTTTTTCTCTGAGTGTAGAAACAGTTATAACATTTTTCAAACTAGTTTATCAGAAGTAAATTAAAAAATAATATTATTTAAAAATTAACGTATTTTCTATTTTAAAATATTATAACATATTTTCTATAAAACTGTTCATGTTATTTTAATAAGGTGAAGTTTAACAAGAAAAAACTTTATTATTTAAAGCTTCACAGTGCGTATAACAACGAATTTTAAATTTTTCTTGTTTAATATTTGTTTAAATATCATTTGAAAAGCAAAATTATAAAAAGAAATTCTAAAGAAAATATACACGAATTCAAAACGTAAAATAAAACTCAAGCCATAAAGCAAACACCTACAAATGCATTCAAAATAAGGCAACATTAAAATTACTTTGGGTAATAAGTAAATTTTCTGGTTACCTAACACCAGGGAAATTTCAACTCTGTAAAAAAAGTAGAACAAAACCTATTAAAGAGAGAAACAAGGAAAAGAAAATTAAAACATTATCAGCTTAAGCTTAATTCAGCGTTATTTATGTCATACTTCTTCTAACGCAGCGTGACTAAAAATAAAAACTGAAATATAAAAATAAAAAATCAAAAAGAAACATGAAAACCCACAAATGGAAAAAAGTGACTTCTTTTTGTTCAGAAGTAATGAACGAACCATAATGCAGCCCAAAGCAAAAGACTATGTTGTGTTTTGATTTTTGCGTACTTCTCAACCAGGGAATACAACTGTAGCACTTTGACATAATTTCTTATTCTGGCTTATTTTATTTACATAAAAAGGAATAAAGAAGGAAATAAGAATAATATTTCAAAAGAATTTACAGGTTGTTTTTTATTGAAGTTTTTGAATAGTTGTTGTTCTCATATATAGTTTTTGATTTTGTTGATATTTAATTTCTACAATAAATTATATACGTATGTGAAGCCCTGCACCAAAATTCAACATTTTTCAAAAAATACTAATCCGAAAAAAGTGACGTTGAAACGCACACGCTATCAGGTAGAAATAAGCAGAGTACCTAAAATGCTCACTCACTGCTCTATAATATGTGAGTATGTACATTTTAGTTTTTTCTGCTACTTTTCATACATGTATGAGCGACTAGAAAATATTTTTTATTTATTCATTTATGAGTGAGAAGATTTATTTTTTCCTTTCTATTCAAAAGTGAATAAATGAAAAAAATATTTGTTACAAGCAAGTGCTCATATATGAGAATTTACAATTTTGTAAACTTTTCTTAAATGAAAAGATTGTAGAAAAACGTTCACTCTAAGCATTCGTATGTGCACACATTTTTTAATATGCAACTGCCAGTGTATGCAGTAACAAAGTATTTTAGAAATCTCATTTATGTAAAATTTCATAAATGAACACTCATAAATGAAAAAAATTGCAAACATTTATGTTAAAGATCATTAATGAGAATGAGCTAATTCATTACTTATCACATATGAATAATACGGATATTAACCCAGGAATTAAGTAATTCCGCTTTGACAAAAAAAAAACACCCCCTTACTGAAGAGTTTTGGACATTCGCAAGCAAGGTGAAAACAATTTTCCTCCTTACTTGTAGCAGGTAGGCAAGACAGTGCCTGTTATAGAGAAGTTCTAGTCCACTATGTCAACCATCTTACAATGTTTCAGTTTGCCCCGTACTGTTTTTTATAAATAAAGCATCCTTACATTGGCTTACTAGAACTGATGAGGTAATATGTGAAAGTAGTCGCTTGACTATCAAAAAACAAGAAAAAAATGCAGGCAGACCCCTTAATATATCTACCAAATGGTAATCTACATGCATCCCTTATAGTTATAATTTTAGCCTGAAAACCTCTTGCCTCGTTGGAGAGACGATCTAGAAAAATGTTCCTCAGAAAACATACCATAACCAACGCCGCAGATCATCTTCGAGCCGTCAGTGTAAACCTTGAGTTGTAGTCATATATTCGTACATAACATTTCCATTCTTGCTTAAATGGAAACAGTACCTCAAAATGAAATGTTAAAATTCAATTTATCTAACATGACTATTTATGCTAGATCTCTACCATTTAGATGCAAACAATCTAGCCGCACTGATAGTGAATAGTGGTCTAAGTACAGTACAGAATTAAATGCCTCTAAGAGCTGACCTTTTATACCAATACAAACAAATCTTTGTATCCTGTCCATTTGGACAACAACACATTTTTTAGTTGTAGCGGTCCATATGTCAGTATGGGGCACATTATGGCGGTATACATTCAATTTAACATCTTGTGGCTTAAGCCATATTTTGGGTTTTTTTCGCTAATTTTTTTTCTTTATATTTGTTCGTTAAACTATTTTATAATTTTTTGTCAGCTGTTAATTTAGTTCGCTATAAAATTTATTAGAAAATAAAATTTAAATTCATATTATTTGAAAATATTTTATTTATTTTATTTTTAAAATTTTTATTTTCAACAAAATAAAAGTTGCCAATAGCGGTTGTTTCTAATTAATTTGCAATTTATTTTTCTAAGTTTTGTTCATACTCTAGCCACCCCTTAATATCCTTGAGGTCCTTTAATATCAACACTTGTCACATTATCACTTTTTAAACAACAACAAAAACATAAATACTTAAAGAGAAATGAAGGGAGAAAAGGAGTTAAATTGCAAACTTTTACAAATGTGTTAGAAACAAAGTTTTTTTTATTCTCTTCTAAACTTTAGCCAAGCGACAATCTTTGATATATTTATTTTTAAGTTTAAAAGAAAGAACCGATTTTGCTTTCACATACTGAAAAAAAGAAGAAAATATTTATCGAAAAACTTTTCTTGCTCTGCTGTTTCAACGGCGTGACAAATTATAACACATACACACACATACCCACTTGACCAAGAGTTTCTTAATACGAAATTGCTTTCTCAAACATTTGAATCATTGGAGAATGGAACCAAAGGTGTCAAAAGCACGGGCTTTTAAAGCTTATATAATCTAGATTCAAAATTGTCGGTAATTAGCTAAAACCCTGATCGTATTATTGATATGTGATAAGTAATGAATAAGCTCATTCTCTTTAATGGTCTTTTACATAAATGTTTGATCTTTTTTTTTTCATTTATGAACGATTTCATTTATGAGTGTTCATAAATGAGATTTCTAAAACATACATACATACATTTACGCGAATGCTTAATGCGAACATTTTTCTACGATCTTTTCATTTATGAAAAATCAACAAAATTATAATTCTCATATGTGAGCACTTGCGTGAAAACAAAATATTTTTAATTTTTTCACTTTTGAATAGAAAGAAAAAAATCATCTCACTAATAAATGAACAAACACAAAATATTTTCTAGACTATCTCATGTATGTATGGAAAGAAGCAGAAAAAACTAAACTGTACATACTCACACATTATTGAGCTGGGAGTATGTATTTTGGTACTCTGATTAAAACAGTGGGCGTAGTATATCCTACAAAAAGTGATAAATTATTATCGTGTACTACGGAAGTGAATAGTGTTAAAATGTTGTAAAAATAACTCCCTCATGAATGTGTTAGCCAGTCAAAACTTTGGTCAAAACACTGCACCTCGCATACATAGGGAACAATTACTATCGTTCATTTTTATACAAGAAATCAATATTAGAGTAAGAAACTGATTGAATGGAAAAATTTTGTGTGGTACACCCCATATAAAATAAATTATGTCCTCTTACAAAATTTATTTCGAAACACTTTTTTAGAGATCTTTTTAGAAATTCCTCCAACGATTTTACAGTAAAAGTAGTAGAAATGGGTAAAACTATTTGATGTTGAAGTAATTAATCGAACAAAGCTTATATATCCCTACTAGTTGTGAGTTTTTCAGTTCATGAAATTCTGAATTTTAGGTCAAGTGGGTTACACTTCCTCACTTATACAACTTTAAAAAATTCTGAAATATAAAAACCAAATAAAAAACAAAGTTAAAAAACTACTTAGAAAAACAATAACAACAAATTACTAGTAAATAACAATTAAAGTTTTTTTATTTTTGTTTTATTTTTAAATAAATTTTTGTTAGTTTGTTTTAGTTTTTGTTTGTTTTTTGTTTTTTTTTGTTTGATTGTTAAGACGAACTTAATAGGAAATCAAATTGACTTAATTGTTTTTATAAGCTAATGGCTACGATAGCGCTAAGTAGATAAACTAAATGGAATAATTGTATTTAATACGAAAAATCTATTTTTAATAATTTTGCTGTTTTAAAGATATTTTAATTAAAAATGAGTTCAATTTATGCTTTTTAATTATATTACAGAAATATTGTAACTTAAAAAATTATGATACGAAAAAATTTTCTTGTACGGATAGGGCTTGCAGCAAGTTCTACGTTATATCTGCTCATCCTTATACACTATAGGATGAAAAAAAAAAAAATAATAATAAAATTGGTGGTTCGACAGCACAGCATTATTGAACAAACGCACAGATTAGTAAATTTAGAAAAAGGTTTTCGAGGAAAGATGTTTCTCAAGCGTTCGATTAAGTATTACATGAAGGCCTAGTTACAACTTAATAATTTTTATAAATTGTTAAAAAGTTACTTGACTAGTCGTAAGTTCATACTTAAAGAAGGAGATTTTTTAATTAAATTTTTGATTTTATTCCGCCAGTAAATAAAATACTGTTGTCATACCTTTTAGTGACGGCGCACAGTGGTCAATTTCGCGAGGTAGCGGTCAAAACTCTATAACTTTTGACCGGATTGGTATTTTTTTACGCAATTTGTTTTGTTCAATAGGAGGGACTTTCAGCTTCAATTTGCGTGTTCAAACGTAAAAATCGACTGATAGGAACGTAAGTAATGTAGAGTTAAAAATGCATTTTAATTTTTTGTTGAGTTTCCATGTAAAAGTTGAATATTTTGACATTTTAAATAGGTATTTTTTTATAATTTCTTATTTTCTTCAATCGTATTTTACAACCAATACTTATTTATTGTTCCTAAACTTAATTTTGGTCAGAAAATGCCAACATTTAGCTCCTGACATTTATTTAGTCTCGATATTCACAGGGGCCAAAGGTTGGTTTTTTTTGGAAGAAAGCTAATTCTTGTGAGGATTAAACTGAAAAATTACACTGAAATTCCCAACAATATCAATACCATTTGGATATATTATATACAGAACACAACATCGATAAAATTTTAAGTAAACTTTTAGTATTGATTTAAAGTGCACATATATTTTACTTAAATGTATTAATAAAAATTTTATAATTAAGTTTTTATGCTCTAGGTCTTTTTATAAAAATATTTCAATTTACTTTTATTTTTATATTCGATATTTCGCTACACCATTGGGTAGCATCATCAGGAAATGGAAAAAGTTTTATAATATTTTTTTTTTTTTTAATAATTGTGTATTAATAAAAATTTATACTAAAATTAGAAACAAATTATAATCTTTAAACTAGTATTAATTAAACAATATTAGTAAAAATTTCTTCCAAATAGCTTTGATTTTCATTTTGCAGTAGTTGTTTAGCTTCTTCATCTAACTCTAATGAGGTTGATTTCCATTTTTGTCGAATACTGGATATATATGGGTCTGATGTGCACAACAAAATATTAATAAGATCTTCATTAGTACAATATCTGGAAATTGTTCTTGTATTGTGCTCGCGAAAGAATCTATAGTCTTTATTCCTTTTTTCTTGCGCTTCTTCTGAGAGATCTCCAATTGGAAGCACATTGTGCTGAATTATTTGTTCCCCATGGAACAAAATTTTGTGAACTGTGGTTGGCATATGTCTCCAAGAATATTTTTGGTTATAAAGGGTTGCTGTCTCATTAGCATACTGACCAAATTTTTTTGCATCTATCTTTTTGCTACATGCTATAACTTCTAATATGATTTGGAATCATCGTATTAAATCATAATCTACTCCAGTTATAGAAGCTGCAGTTTCTGGATCGGAAAAAAATCTCCTTGCTGTGTTTCCATCATTAGAATTTCCTTCTCCTTGCTTTGGCTGGTCAATTATAAGGCCTATCTCACGGTATTTTTCTTGAATATCTTTTTTTTTTGCTTTCTTTTTTCCAAATTTTCTTTGTTGTTTCTCACTGTTTCGCCTAACGGGCCAAATTCCAAATCGTATCCCAATTTAAGAGTATGCTCCATAAAACGAATTCTAGCATGAAGAGGTGACATTCCAAATTCATATGCTTCATTAAAACTATCGTCTTGTGTTGGTGGTTGGCTCAATTGACTTGATGTTTTTTGGCATATGGTGCAGCTTGACAAAGACTTTGTTTCGGTTAAAGCTTGTGCAACTTTTCCATCGATCATTGTAAGTGACATTTTAAAGTTAACTTCGATGCATTGGTCATTAAATTCAAATATCACTGGTTGAAGTTCTTTAATTTCATCTGTTATTTTGCCAACTTCTTCAGTTATGACATCTTTAGTTTCTTTTTTGCAAGTAAACTTTATTGGTCTACAAAATTTTGTTGACGAGGGAATTTCATTCTTCCATACATCTATCTCTGCAGCTCTACTAGTTGACGGCTCTGAACCAATATAAGTTTTTGTTAAACGTAATGGAACGAAAGAAATCATGAATAAATTGGCATCTGATGAATTTTCCGCATTACATTGTTTGTATTGTATCTGGCCAGAGGATCCATCACATCCCCATTTAGAAATTAAAGTCATGCTGCAATTTTTAAACTTCTTTAAATAATCAGCATCAAATGTCTTTAGTAATCGTTCTGCAGTGTGTTCAAGAAGATCCTGCAATTTTATTTCTGCTGAACTTGAAGTTACACTAATAGCAGTTGGTGAAGGTAAGCAATCTTTTGGCAGAAACTATATCTCGTAATGATGGAAAAATTCCACAATTTTTTCATTGGTTCGCTTCCGCAATTCTGTATATTAATTTTTAGTCATTTTCAAATCCAAAAATAGTGCAAATGCTTCTTCTGGAGTAAATTTAATTTCTTCAGTTGGTATCGGCATACTTTCTAAAATCCTTTTTGTGCGTCTAGGGCTTGCTTCCACTATTTTTTTTAATGATAGCAATTTTACTCTTTTCAGTTTTCGATGGTTGAATTTGATGCAGAAATGAATCCTTTATGATGCTACAAGAAACTTCTTCATTGATATGTTTGAGCTTGCGTCTTCGTGATCTTTCACTACAATTATCAATTGGCTTTGCTGGTCGACCACGTTTTCCAGTTTCCGTGGTAGTTACTGATAGCTTTTTAAAAATAAGTTTATTTCTTAGCCATTCTTGGTTGCGTGAGTAAAACAATTTCTTGTTTCTGGAACATTTCTTAAAGTATTTAAAAAGTTTTTTATTTTTGAGTTATGAATTTTAATTTCTTGTTTGTCGCATATTTTGAAGAACGGATTATTCATTATATGTAAAATAATGTCGTTTTCATCTTTCTGTTCAAAATATATATCAGATAGAACACTATAACTGAATTTAGCCATTGTTTAAACAATAATGAAGAAAAAAAAAATTAATGCATGGATTAATATACTATTGCTCGAAGTTTCAACGTGATCTTTTTTACCTCTTTGAAACATAATATAACAGGTACTTGGTTCTACCAGTTATTTCCATTGGTTTTAAATTTATTTGCAATTTTCAGGTATTTAAGTTATGTAATATTAGATGGCAATAAAATCATTTTTTACCTTTTCTAAATGAATTGCCAGATACCACATAATTTGAGAGTTCTATTGTCATTTTTGTCAAAATTTTGATACACCCTTCTATGTGGAGTAGGTCCAAATATGGGCCAACTTCTCCTAATTTCAACAGAATTATTTTTTGGGTCAATAAGAACGCTTGTACAAAATTTCATCAAAATATATGCATAATAGCCACTTTCACATACAAAGAACTTCTCAAAAAATATGACGTGCATTTGTACCGAATATCTTACCTTGCTGTAGCTCAAAAAGTGCAGTCCCGATGCATGGACATGTATATATAGGAATGTAGGGGAGAGTTAGGACTACAAAATAGTAAATTTGTGTTTTGACTCAGCTTGACTCACAGGAGTTGTGTTCTATGAAGTATGAAATTTCCGAGAAATTTGACCTTTTTTAAAAAAAAGTATTTAAATTGTTCTGAAAACAGTAGAGCTTCAATTTGTTTACCAGTAATAGGAAATAAGTTAAGTTACAACACAAAATTTATTTGGTCCAAAAATCTTAATAAACAAAAAAGTTATGATCATTTAAACTTTAAAAATTAACTAAAAATATCATAAATTTACTAAATTCGGAAAAAGCCCATTTTGGACCGCCCTGTTCTCAGTGAAATAGTTGAAATAGAGTTCTAATTTTTTGGCTCCCGAGGTTTACTACTGTCTACTTTCATATGAGTCTAATAACTTTAAAATCGGAGAACAAAAACCAAAAGGAGTTTTGGCCGCTATCTCAAAATATTGACCACAGTGCGGCGGTCTTCACTGAAAGGTATGACAACAGAGATTTTTTAAGCTCGCATCAACCAAGTAAAGCTGGAATTCCCTAAGGAACTATTTTGGACCCACTGTGTATTTGCTGTATACATCCGATATGCCAACTAAACCATACAATTCAATCATGATATGTTTCTCTTAGATTATGGTCACCTCAACCATGTTATTTATCTTCGCGTGCACTTAACCGTACAATTTTTTTTTATGAAAAAATACATTTTTTACATTTAAACTAATTTAGAAATAAATTATTAGATTTATTTAAAAAACAATAACAAAGATATTCCACAACAAACTTGCTAAAACATAAACGTTGTATACTCGTACTATACTTTGTGCACTTTGTTCTGTTACTTATTTTTTATATCCTTTTTTGCTGAAGAGAAAACAAACACAAAAAATAAAAAAATTCTATAATCTTCTGGTGTAGAATGTTACAAATACGAGTACGACTGACTAAGTATGGCAGTTGTCACTAAGTCACACAGCTAATTTTAAATATGCAGCAACTAGCTACGCTGTAATACTGCCACAACAAGTACAACTTTTACGACTGCTATTTCTATTGTAAAATCTAAATTGGATGTCTGAAATTACTGCCAGTATGACAACGAACTAACTGCAATTGCTACAAGTACAAGTACAGGTCAGTCATTCTTTTCTTAGTCAGCAGCATCAACTAAAGTATATTCTAGTGAAGATATAATGTAAAAACATTTATTTATCCAGTTAAATTTTTATTTTTGTTGGTAATTTTTATTTTATTTCCTTTTAGTTGAGTGGTGAGCGTAACAAGAAGCAGTTAGGATGGGTGTGGCAGGATGTGCAAGGGAAGGAAGGGCACGGAAACATTTTTAAGTATTAAACTGACATAAGCTAAGGAAAAGTGACATATTTTTCTTTTCAAATATTTTAAAAGTATAAACAATGGCAGGCAAGTGAGCAACAGTAGAATTAAATGAATAGACGAACGGAGTTAAAGAGAATGAATGCATTTGAATAAATGACTTCATCTAAATGAGTTTAGTCATAGTGTGTGTGTTGATGTGTCTTCGTGTCGGTTTTCAGTGTGGGTTTACAGAAAATACAGACACACAGAAATGAGAAAGAACGAAATTGAATTTCAGTATAATAGTTTTAATTGACATGTTTGTCTTGTGGTTTTCAAGTAAAACTTTTGCTCCTGGGTCTTAACTTATGATTTAGATTGTGACAGAATGCCTCATGTTGTTAATTAAAGAATTTTTCAATCTCTTTCCCATAAACACAAAAGGTAGAGTCATTCATGTAAATCAGTATCATTTAACAATTTAATTACAAGGAACAGAAAACCTGTTGATTTGCTGTCATCAAGAGAAATGTTCAAACAGCCATTAAGAATGCAAATGTTTTTGTTTTGTTTTTGCTTTGTTTGTTGTGATTTCTCCTCATTTAGTTTTTCATATTTACTTTATTTCCCTTGTGTTACTTGAATTTGTTTCAGTGCTTTAAATTTAAATTTCCAGCAGCAATTATACGGTAAAACTACAATTTTCTTTAAACCATCGATTTATGAAACATATTGCAATATTTATTAAAATAATCAATCTAAGGACATTGTGGCTAACACTCACTTGCTTATGAACTCACTTTGTATTTCCGGTCTGCAACAATACTAATACAAATACAATTCCAAATTCAAATCATATTAAAATTTGCCATTTCCTTTTATAGTTTCTATTTGCAAAAATTGCAATTTTATGAACAACGAACAAACGATATAATGTTGGTAATAACCAACATTTTGTGGTTAACTATTGACTGAAGTGGGTACTAAGTACTCTGAAAGAGTAAGTGCAACCAAAATACAAGCAAAAGTCGAGGTACTTATGGTGGTAATGGCATCGTGCCATAATAATGTTGTAGTCATAAAAAGTTAACGACTTTGAAAAGCATATTTTTTTGAAGCAGCCAAAAGAAAATTCTCTTTGTTTTAAAATTGTTAAAAAAAATATGATTTGATATCAAAATTTTCATTACGGGTTTTTTTTTAATGGCTTAATGAATACTAAAATTGTTCTTTAAAAAAAGAATTTGTATTCACAGACAAGCAAACAAATTTTAAGTTTTTAATGATTTTCTAATTTTTTAATTCTTGTTGTTGTAACACTTAAACGTCCATTACACGTTACAAGGATACTGGTAACATTTAAAAAAATACCATGGGAAGTACAATACCAGAATCCAGTGCAATACACTCTACAACTCAGTTCAATTATTCGAAAAAATCAATATGACTGCTCGTAGTATAAGGAGAAATATTAAGTGGCAAAAGAATTTTAAAAAATAAAAAACATCCTTTCATTTACAATTTTTTTATATAAACGCACATTTTTATATTTATTTCACAAAGACCTTTTAGGTCTTTCAGGTACGAATTCGGCGTAAATTTGTTTTGACATTTGAATAAGGAAAAACATACAAAGCAATAAATAGTCAGCTTTGCTGTCAAGACTACCAGGTCATGAATTTTCCTTCATGGGGAGCATATTAATAAATCAGTGAAGTGCAAGTCGACTCACACACCACTGTACTGTACAACTTTGAAAATACAAGTTGTTAATTTTTCCATGTCAAGTGTCTGCCTCTCACGTTTAGAAGAAAAGGTAATATTTCTCAAATTTGCGACAACTAGGGAACACCCTTTTATTTTAATTTTATGTTCATTACTTGTTGTTATAGAAGATATTGTAAAATATAATCTGTGAACATTTTAAGTGTCAGCCTATTACTGCTCAAGTATAATATCAGAACAAAATTATTTCTATCTATCGAAACACCCTTTAATTTGTGGTTTAATGTTTTATACTTCTTATAGTGGACAATTTAATCATACTGTGTGTATATTTAAAGTTTCTTCGCATTCAGTTTCAAAAATAAGGCTACTTTATGTAAATTTTTGTTACTTTTGTAAAACCTTTTAATTTTATTTTTATTTTTTATTTTTTTAATAATTCTAGTCATATTCGCGAAAATAGCATCACTATCGGAACACCCTTTAAATGTCTGTAATTGTTGTTATAGCGGCCAGGGTAATACACTTTCTAAGAAAATCTCAACAGCCTACCTATTGCGGTTCAAAAATAAATCCATATGCGTGAAAAATATGTCACTATCGGAACGCCCTTTAATTTTTAGTAATTTTTACAGCGGCTGAGGCGACACATCTTCTATAAAAATACTAAGAGTCTACCTACGGTTCAAAATAAGGCCATATACGTACAAATATGTCGCTGTGCGAACACCATTTAACTAATTATTTGTTATAGCTGCTATGATAATAATACTACTACAACAATGTACTACGATTTAAAGGCAATATACGTGAATTAATGTCACTGTCGGAACACCCTTTACTTTTACTTTTTATTATAGAAGTCATAGTAATACACCATCTGTGAAAATTTCAAGAGACAATCTATTCTGGTTCAAAAAATAGGTAATATACATGCAAATCAGGTCACTATCGGAACACCATTTAATTTTTAGATTTATTTTTTTATACTTTTTTATATAGCGAACATAGTTTTAATTACTGCGTGCATCTTTAAGTGCCTGCGTCCTACAGTTCACGAATTAAACACATATGTATACGTGAAAAACCCGTCTCTATCGGAACACCGTATAAGTTTTAGTATTTGTTGCTATAGCAGCAACAGTCAGTTATACATCTGAAAAAGAGAAGGCGCTGAGAAGGTTGATTTTATTCGCTTCTCTATGGCTTTTCCAAATAAAGCGTCGATCGAGTTGTATTCTAAGATTTTAGACCTTCTAGAGTTGATGTGCTATTGGAAGTTCTTGTGTCTTCTAATATTCGCCATTAAGTTGAATTTGTGCAGTGTGGGATGCCTTCCCGGATAAACTCAACGCTATTAGACGCGGTAAAGGTGACTAGAAAACTATAATAAAAAAACTATAAAAGAAATTTTGAACCACTTATTATAATTAGTTATGGGAAACATAGGCTAGATTTGAATAGTAGGGGTGGTACGTCTCATACAAAGTAAACAATTATTATTGTCTACCTGGAGTCCTGCAATAGATAGAGTTTTTAAACTTTGCACAATTAAGCCTCATACTAATGTTCATAGTCAAGCAAAATACAGACTGGATTGTGGCAGTGGGCATGGTTCCTCCCATACAAAGCGAAAAATTATTATTGTCCACCTAGAGAACTACATTAGGTAGAGTATAGAATCTTTGCTATCCTTCAAATTTTGACTGGGTTAGGGCAGCGGGCATGGTAGCTCCCTTAAAAAGCAAAAAGTTATAAAAATATTAGATGAAAACAGTGGGTGTTAACTTACATATAAACAGTTTTGCCTTGAGAGTAGCGTGCGTCTTCGAGTTAAGGGTTAGCCATACTTTTCTTCCAAGTGTTTATTGTATTTTTTGTGGATGTATGTAGCTAGTTATTATTAAAAATTATTTTTATATCCCTTTCACTTTTTAATTTATATTACAATATTTTTAAGGCTTAAACTCACATTAGAATACAAATGCCTTTTCTGCAACAAAAAAAGAATTTCTCTATAGAAAAATAAATGAAATCATCTAAAAAGAAAAAAACGTTTATTATATATCAGTCATATAGAACCTTCAACAATGTATTCATGAAAATATTTAACAAGAGAACTTCACTCAGCACAAAGCAAATAATCAAGTTTCATCAGATGTGTGTATCTTCACTTTGGATGACATGCACTTTCAGATGAATGAGTGCTTTTTTATCATAAACAAAAATAAAAATAAGAAATAAAAGAAATGAAAATAAAAGAAAAAATATTTAAAATTTGAAGATGGAAATATGTATGTGTTGGCTGCACACATACATAGAAACTTTAAAAAGTATAAATATATATATTTTTTAAGAAACCCACAATACAAATATTCATGCACTTGTGTTGTGCTGAATGTAAACACTGTTTGTCTTTAACCGTTAAAGTTCGGCAACTACGCGAAAGAAGGAACTATTCCAAATCTTTTTAGTAAGAGTATGATATAGTTTAAGCAACAGTTCTAATAGACTTAATTAAACTTTATGTTAAAACTTTTTTTTAGAAACAATAATAGATTAAAATATTAATAGTTAAAATATTCAAGTTCTTTTCTGTTCGTAAATTAAAGCTTTATCTTTAACTATTTGGAATACTTCTCTCTAGTGTGACCTGGCCATAAACTTAATTACATTCTTCCTCATGCTATTATTCTTCGCAGAAAACCAAAAATGGGCTCTAGTTAGAGTAGGTTGTATGGAGTATAATGTTCCACAGTAAAATTTTAAAAACCTAAATAAATCCATTTACGAATAAAATTTATTGCTGCTGTTTCAATAATGTCCCCTTTAGTGGGTTAAGTAAGTGAGAACAAAAGCGTGTAAATTTGTGAGTGTATTAGTACTTATGCTGAGTATGAATGACGTTCAAATTGAGATGTTTGTCTTTTAATTGGTTGCAATTTTAACTCATGTTCATTCACAAAAAGAGGAAATATACATACACCCCCATCAAAACTATTTACATACGCATTAAGATTGCCTCAAAAAAAACCTGAATTTTCATCTTTATATTGCGTTAAGCATAAAAAAGCTACTTATGTATAATTGTTCATACGATACGCCGAGGCGTTATTCTCTGCCATTGGATCAGAATTCTTGAAAAATGAAGCTGAGCAAACTGTGACTGTTAATGGTTCGATATCACATCTTGAAAAGCGGCTCATCAAGATATTGGTGTGAATGAAATGTGATTTTAAGTAAACGAAGCGACGGCTTGTAAAGCAATTTGGTTACTGCAGGAGATATTTTCCTTTGAAAATACCGTTAGGGTCAAAATCTACACAAAAAAATTGTTTGCACCTATAAAAGGTTTTAATTAATTTTAAATTAAAGTTCAATTAATTTTTTAATTGATTCAAGTATATATTTGTTTAAAACAGAACAAAAAAATTTGATAATTAAACAAATAATCAATAGTCATGATAATTAACAAATATTCAATTAATTATTTAATTAAATTTTTATCTGAAGCCAATTAAAACCTTTAATTGGTGAAAATATGTTTTTCTGTGTCGCTAATCAATTTATCCATTAAAAAGGAAATTAAATGCTGCACTACCGAAATTGAGACAGATTTTAGCAAAATGGTCAGGGAAAAATATGAAGAAGACGGACATACACAGAAAAAAAAAAAATAAAAACGTACAAATTTGATTAAATTTTTAATTGATTAAATTATTTATTAAATAAAAATGGTAGGTTTATTTTTTATTAATTAAATATGTAATCGAATTATTGTGCTTGAATATGTCCCTCATATAACAGCGATTCATAGGTTGCCGCCATTTTACATGGTGTCGTCCTTATCAATCTACTGCTCAATACTCGTTGGCGAAATTTAAGTCTACTGGTTCAGTGAATAAATTAGCAAGAATCATATTTACATTAATGAAATGCTAGATCTGTTAAAGGCTATCCGAGACAGTTAATTTTGCGCTAGACACAAAAAATTTACTTCTGAAGATCTTCTCTTGAGTAAAATAGATATAAACGATATGTCTTTGATGTCTCAATATTGGTAGATGTGTTCTCCCTTTTGGAAAAATATTCGTTTGTAAAGTTTTTGATTCCATACAAAATGGGCCGAACTAATGTAAATTGTTGTTGCTGATGTTGATGATAAAAACCAAAATAAAAAATTTTATTTCTTTTATTTTATTTTTACACAAAATAATGAAGCAAACACAACACAGCTCAGCACAACACAAATACCAATTTCGTTTGTATTTTGCAGAGTATGCATGTGTTTCCTCTACATATGTATGTGTATAGTATGTGTTCTTCTGCATATACCTTCGAGGTGTTATAACAATGTGTGGCAGTGTGTGTGTACGCTTGTGTTTATGATTGCGTTAACGAGTGTTTGTGTGCAATTTTTTGAAATAAATACTTGTCATAAGATGTTAAATAAATTGACATTACATACCAGCCGTTTGGCATTTCAGAAATGAAAATAATATATCAAGTCTATCGTATGGCTGCTTAGAGAGTTTAAATACAGGTGATAAGATATTTAACCTTCTAACTATTGAGATGATTGTAGTTTTGATGAAAATTTAAAATGAAATTCTTTACATATGATACTGGTGCAACACTAAATGTTATGATATCGTTTAGACAGCTGTAAGAAAAATTGATTGTTTCAATTGGTTGAAAGGATTGTTTTGATAGCAGATGTGGCTAATGAAATTAATTACAAAAGTTTATGATTTAAAAATTATTTAAGTTTTGGTTAGTTTTAGTTTTAATAATATTTATTGCACATAAAATAGGAACTTATTTAGTTACACAATGCAATAAGAAATAAATCAACGATACTGTTTACTATATTTGCTTTAAGAAATACGAGAAAGCCTAACCCTTCTTGACACCCTTGACATTCTATAAAAAAAATAATTTTTTTGAAACGTTACAAAAATTGTAATAGTTTACTCGTCTTTTATCGTCATTTAGAATATATTTCTAAAAATAAAATGTATAAAACCAGCCAGCAATTACAAAAAAACGAAAAAAAAATAGTGAACACGACCAGATATATTTTATTACCCATTAATTGTTTATTAAAAATAAAAGCTTTAAAAGTATCCTTCAAATATACTTTTAAGCTTAAAATTGAATATATAATTTTTTAATTACATTAAATATTCATTAAAAAAAATTTGTATATTAATTTCGTTTTTATTTTGTCTTTCAGTCATACTGAACTTTTGTGACAAATTGACAACAAATGTTCAAAAAGGACACAACGCCTATTTAATTATTTTAATTTAATTTCTTTTTTCCTTTTAAATTAAATATGTGACACATGAATGGACAGTTTTTTTTTTTATTAAAAAACCACTTAAATAAATGCATCAATATATTTAATGATACATATTTAGTTTCAATAAGAGTTTAAAATCAACTATATAATCACAAGTATTTAAATTAATTAATTACAAAAAAAAAAAAAACAAAAAAAAAAAACTCCGGATAGAAATTTTTACAAATTAACGAATTAAGTTTAAAAACTCTTGAATAAAAAAACATATTAAAAACAGTAACAATAATTAATGATTTATTTACATCTAAAAAAACAATACGTATACGAGGTATGTTCCAAAAATGGCTAGAATTCGAAATGTTCTCGTGATGTGTAATTTTAACTGCAAAATTATTTTTATTATATTAGAACGCGTTTTTCAATTTAATGTTGCCAGTCGATTCTGTTTTTAATGTCAGTTTATTATCGACAATTGAAAAGGACGCTTTAAAATAAAATTGACGTAATTTTTTGAACACACCTCGTACATCTAATATTTATTTATAACTGTTTTATTGCTTCACGTGTGGTTTATTTTAATTGTTTGTTTTTTATTTAAACATGCTAAATAATCAAAAAAAAAAGCAGTTTTTCAAATGACAAATTGTTAAATAATTTAATTGTTTGTAAAAATTTAATTGATTTTTATTAATCTCACTCCAATTAATTATTCATATTCATTTTTATACAAATGACAAAACAAGTCAGTGCATTATAATTGACTGTGCTGAAATTTAGTGATTTTTAATGTTTTTTTTACATTAGAAAGAAACGCAGAAGATTAAGTATATGATTTTTAACAGAAAATTACATTCTGCCAGAGTCTAAATTTAAATTTTCCCATTTTTCTTTAAAATTAACCTCCTAATTTAAAAAAAAATATTCTTTCAACCCTATAAGTACTTATATAGAGAATAAACCAACTTAAGCCTTACCTTAATAATTAATTTATATGTTAATAAATAGTTCGACAAATAAAATTAAATATTCAATTACTTTTTTTGTTAAAATTTATATACTATTTCATTTGTTACTGGCTGCGGCCGCCATATCGTGGGCGACCTGGTAATATTTTATTCGATTTTGCTCTGAAAGTATTCCACACCAAATTTTAAGACTCTTGCTTGTATTGTGCTTGATTTTATTCAAATCCATCCATAAGATCAGACTATGCAGGTTTTAGCGAACTGAACATTGAGAGCTCAAAGCACATACCCTCTTCGGGTCTCGTTGCCTCCGAAGATGGTGATGTCTCACTGAACAGAGTAACTAGCTTAATGTGTAGGCTACACCTTGTACAGTGAATATAAAGTGTAATCTCTTCATAAAGGTTTTTATTAAAATATTAATTTTTTGCTGAAATTATGGTTTTTGCTTTTTTAAATTAGTTAAAATTAATTTTTAAATTATGTGACACTTTTTAAAATAATAATAATAATAATAATATTTTTAATTTATTTATTTTTATTTTTAAGCTTGGTGTCGTTTATTATTTTTATTGATAATAGAAATAATAAAAAAAATACCTCAAGTTTAAAAATAATTAAATTAGAAATAACTAAAAAGGCCAAATAAACTATATCAAATAAAATAATAATAATCATTATAAATGCTGTGCGTGGGGGTGTTGAGTTTGATTCACACCGATGACTCTTGGTGTTTCACTACAACGAGCCTTAGTACACTTAGTACCCTTTTATATTATACTACTTGTCGCTGTAAGTCTTTCTTAAAAGGCGAGAAGGGAGAGAGGAATTAAAAGGGGTACACATATACATGTACTCTTGAAATTCGTTTTGTGCTCTCATTCGTAGATTTAATTTTGAAGTTTAAGATGTTAATATTTCAAATGTTTCAAATCCATAGAAATTGCCATAAAAATTACACAATATAAACTCAAATATAATACTAAAGAAGAAGTGAAAGATTGCTGCGGCAAAAGTTTCATAATGTAATTGTGCCCAATTATAAATTTGAATTTTTGCTTTAGAAATTTAAAATTTTGGTTTAAATTTATTGTTTGAAAATTTTGTTTTCTTTTGGTAGTATTTTGTTTTTTAATTTTGTAGGGGGAACACCGAAGCAGGCTAATAACTTCATGTGTCCCTTTTCGGCCCCCTTCATTCCTTGAATGATTTCTGGTATCCGACTGGAAGTTTACGAATACCTTACTTTCATTGGGTCTCGTGCTGTCACCAGCCTTTTACTCTCGACTGTAATGATTTCAGTTTGGCGACTGATACATGTGGACATTCTTTCTCATAACAAAGTCTATGGTAATTGCTTACATTTGATTAAGGCTAAGATCTCCACAGCACTTTCATTTAATTTTTATGTTAGACTTTTTCCAGACACCGTATAAAAGTATCGTCTTAACTTGGCCAGATAATACTTGAGAGTCCATGACCTGTCACTAACGTAGTTAACCATTGTAGGCATCCAGATTATATCTAGACCCCTTCTTAGACTTCCTGCCAACTTGTAGTGAAATATTGCAGAGTTTTTGATGGGAATCGAACCCAAAACCCCGGACAGATAGAGTAGCACACTACCTACTAGCCCACTGAGGCATCTTTTATGTAAATTTTTTTATTTATTGATTGAAAAATTTCGACATTTCGAATTCTTGAGAGAAAACATTTTTTTTTAATTTTAAGTCTATGTGATTAGTTAAGTTGAGAGTTTAGGATAAATTCGTTTTCTTTTTTGTTGAAAGTCTTATAAAGTTATGGAATTAGTTTTAAAGTTTTGTAATCCTAAATGAGCTAACAACAAAATTATTTTCTTTATCTCATAAAAACTTACATTACAAATTATTTTTATTTTGCCTTCTTGTACCTTAAATTTCATTCATTATTTTACATTTGAGATTTTTTCCTTTCTTGATTATTTCGTTTTATTTTTCATCAAGTGGTTTTAATATCTCCTTCTCTGCAATTGTTCTAATTTCTTTTTGTGCAAAGAATTTTCTGAGTATTTTTTTGTTCTTGAAAATATTTTATCACCGAAATTTTCACATCATAAACTTTTTTACACATCAGCGCTGATGTTATTTAGTGACTAAACTTTTTCCTTTTTTCATTCAGATTTGTTTTGTGCGACATCAAGTTTCATGTCTTTTTCTTATTATTTTTCTAAAACGTTGTTGTAAGGAAAAGGAGAAATAATTTATTTTTTATTTGCAAATAAATTGAAATTAAAAAAATTCTTTGGTAAATTAGGAAATAAGCAACTAACTGTCAATACAGACTCATAAAAAAGTATGTAATTAGAGTAATAGTGAATTGCAATAAAGTGGAAAAATTATTAATAAAAACCGTGGCAAATTATAAATTATTAAAATTAAAACGAAAGCAATTTCGAATAGTCACGATGAAAAATTGTTGATAAGAGCAAGTTTGTTTTGCTGAAGGAAATTAAAAAGAGATAAATAAATATTAGTAATTGTAAATGAAATAAACAATGTCAGTTTCAATATTTCCACTTGAGATTATATAGTTTATATCTTTTTACTTGTTATACACATATCTTTAGTATTTTATTAAAGATTCATTTCATGCCTGACTTCTTAAAGTTTACCGGTGTTATTTACACTCATCTTAAATAAATATAGAATATTGTATTGAAACAAATATGTAAAAACAAACAAGTTGTTTGTATTTGTTTGTTTAAAAATAATATTAACAAAATGAAACATCCAGCACTGAAGTCAAATGTTATTTGCATAATTTAAAAATTCCAAGAATTTATAGTTTTGTTATACAAATACTTATACAAAGACATGAATGTGTTTGTGTACGTATTCTTACATAAATAAAATATTTGATAAACAAAAGACACACTTCAATAGGTTTCCTTATTTTTATATTTTCCCCTTGAATATGAATTAAAAGCAACAATTCATTTAGAGACAGTGAGATGTTCTTAGAATTGAATTGAAATCCTTAAAGTATGCTTTGATTTTTGTTAAGTAAGAAATTCTCCTATTAGATGTGTGATGTTGTGGTAGTTCATTTTATATCGTTTTCCTTTGCCTACACTGGTCCTAATGCCAAAAATGATTTTAAAATTATTTGTATGGTAATCTGTATGTATTTTTTATTTAGACACATAAATCTTCCATTAAAAGTGCATCAAGCAAACAACTATATCTTTAAAAAAATATTTTGTTGCTGTTGTTTTAATAAATCTTTCTGTTATTTGTTTCATTGCCAATGTTTATAATATTAAGATAAATCATTTTGTCTCAATATTTTTTATTGTTTATCTTGAAATTTTACGATACAAAATATTTTTTTATTTTTTGGTTTAGCTTTAAAGGTGTTGTTTCACTTTATATTTGAGAAATGCCCTTGTATGCATGTGCTCTTATATATGTATATCCTTACATTTATATAGAACTAAGACTACTAATCTACCTTTGTATCTTTATTGTTTTAGCCAATTGCAGATGGCAGAAAACGAAATTTATTTATCTTTTCTGGAATTGTTTTATTTTTATTTCTCGTTTCTTTTTATTTCGATTTTTTACTTTTACTCTTAAATTGTATTTTTAAGTTTTTTTTGTTAAATTTTAGTTTTTTTTTTTTTTTTTTTTGTAAATGTCATGTAATGATTTATAAAAATGAAAGAAATAACATAAATAAATGTTTTCTTGGATTTGTTGTTTGGATCTAAATTCTTTGACAATTAATAAAGATTTGTTTGAAGTTTATTGGTGTTGTGTTTGTAAAAAAAATAAATAAATATGGACAGTCCATAATATCTCGTACACACAGGTAAAGTTTTATTGAAGCTATGCTTTCAAGTTTTAGTGTTTATAAGTAGCCTGTAGATTAACATAATTTCATTTATTTTAATTGGTTTACTTAAATACAAAAGTATTTGGAAACAAGTCTACATCACCCCGAAAAGAAATAAAAATTATACAAAATTTTCATCTTGACAAGATTACTTTTGGGGATTGTTGGGGCATTTGTTCTATTCCATTACTTGCACAAGTCTATGCTATATATTTTAATATTCTAATTTTTTAATATTTTAGTATTTTAATATTTTAAGGTTTTAATATTTTAATTTTTTAATATTTTAATATTTAAATATTTTTATATTTTAATATTTTAATATTTTAATATTTTAATATTTTAATATTTTAATATTTTAATATTTTAATATTTTAATATTTTAATATTTTAATATTTTAATATTTTAATATTTTAATATTTTAATATTTTAATATTTTAATATTTTAATATTTTAATATTTTAATATTTTAATATTTTAATATTTTAATATTTTAATATTTTAATATTTTAATATTTTAATATTTTAATATTTTAATATTTTAATATTTTAATATTTTAATATTTTAATATTTTAATATTTTAATATTTTAATATTTTAATATTTTAATATTTTAATATTTTAATATTTTAATATTTTAATATTTTAATATTTTAATATTTTAATATTTTAATATTTTAATATTTTAATATTTTAATATTTTAATATTTTAATATTTTAATATTTTAATATTTTAATATTTTAATATTTTAATATTTTAATATTTTAATATTTTAATATTTTAATATTTTAATATTTTAATATTTTAATATTTTAATATTTTAATATTTTAATATTTTAATATTTTAATATTTTAATATTTTAATATTTTAATATTTTAATATTTTAATATTTTAATATTTTAATATTTTAATATTTTAATATTTTAATATTTTAATATTTTAATATTTTAATATTTTAATATTTTAATATTTTAATATTTTAATATTTTAATATTTTAATATTTTAATATTTTAATATTTTAATATTTTAATATTTTAATATTTTAATATTTTAATATTTTAATATTTTAATATTTTAATATTTTAATATTTTAATATTTTAATATTTTAATATTTTAATATTTTAATATTTTAATATTTTAATATTTTAATATTTTAATATTTTAATATTTTAATATTTTAATATTTTAATATTTTAATATTTTAATATTTTAATATTTTAATATTTTAATATTTTAATATTTTAATATTTTAATATTTTAATATTTTAATATTTTAATATTTTAATATTTTAATATTTTAATATTTTAATATTTTAATATTTTAATATTTTAATATTTTAATATTTTAATATTTTAATATTTTAATATTTTAATATTTTAATATTTTAATATTTTAATATTTTAATATTTTAATATTTTAATATTTTAATATTTTAATATTTTAATATTTTAATATTTTAATATTTTAATATTTTAATATTTTAATATTTTAATATTTTAATATTTTAATATTTTAATATTTTAATATTTTAATATTTTAATATTTTAATATTTTAATATTTTAATATTTTAATATTTTAATATTTTAATATTTTAATATTTTAATATTTTAATATTTTAATATTTTAATATTTTAATATTTTAATATTTTAATATTTTAATATTTTAATAAATGTTTTAATTTTCTTTACTGTATTTTCTATTTAATTAAAATCCTAAATACTTTGTCTACATCTCATTATTCTCGATTTTTGATTGCTTTTGAATTGAGAAAAATGAGAAGCGGTTATTATTTTTATTTTTTTTGTTAATAGTCTTAAATATTGAAAAAGTATTTAAGATTCTGGTTTAAATAAAGGTGAAACTATTTTTTACAAGGCCCTTCTTTTTGAATAAAAATAGAACTTTCCCATCGGAGTTCTTTTGTATTTCCTTTCTGTAAGTAGGAATGGAATTATCGAGATTGTTGGCCATTTAAGTAAAGAAGTCTAGAGAAACATGCAGTTTCAAATCTAGAGTAACAAAAGTTTCGTCAAAAGTAGGGCATCCCAATATTCTCCAAATTAATTGATTGTCACCTTTGGTTTCCTATCTCCAAAGAAAAAACGAAGATTTGGCGATAGGGTATTCCTCTTCAATGAAATCCTATTTTAAGGAATTAAAACCTTGGGTAATTAGGAATTGAAAAATGTAAAAAATTTTGTTTTTTTGATTTGCTTGTCTTCCTGATAAATTTATAGCGTATACAGACGACAGAGTTAATGTACATTAAAAGCTCACTAATGGTAATTAAAATTTTACCCTTACAGACGGCAGTTTTGTGCATTTAGCATTTACATATATTTTGATTAAATAGATAGAAGCAGAAAGTGCGATGGTCATCTGAAATTACTTTTTCTGATACCGCTCCATAATTTAAATTTGAAAGCAATTTTAAATAATTTGTCATTATCTGATTGATTATCGACTGTGTTGCCATATTGAAATAGCTTTAAAAGCCATTTAAGCCATTTTTATACAAGCATTTGATAATTCTATAAAAGTCTGCTTAAGCCTCTAGTAAACGACATGTCTTTTACATAAAAATTAAGACAGACATACAGAATCATATATATGTATGACTCTCCAACTTAACAAGCCACTCGTAAAAATATATCGTCAGCTAGGAGCTAAAATAAATGAAACTTATTTACATAAATAAATAAATTAATAAATAAACAAGTAGTTTCTACTAAGTTTTATATTTATTTAATAAACATTTATGGTCATTGAACTTTTGTTTTCTGCTGACGGATTTTTTCAGCATTTTCTGTTTACGCCGTTTGTTTATTTCATACATTAATCACTTTCAATTGTTGTTTTTGTTTTGATATTTTAATGAAAAATGTGTGAGCGTACAATGGTATTTGTGAGTGTAAATTTGTAATCGCGTAGATGAAATATATTGTGCTTTTATTTATGAATATGTGTGAAAAACAATTAACGGTGAAAAAACATGAAAATTTATGACATTAGAGCATATGTGTTGTCAAATAAATTAATTAAATGCCAATTTTCAATTATGTTTCTTTGATTTATTAATTAAGGAAATTTGTATTCAGTGCAGACGACAATTGGCATTTTTCTTACTTAGATTTATTTTGAACGAATATTTTTATAAATTTAATTAAATTTAATTAACTTTTATTTCAACATTGAATGAAATTAAAATAATTCAGAGAAATAGAAATGCTTCAAATTTTGTTTTAGTTTATTTTAAATTTTAATTGATTTTAAATCCTTTCAAAGTGCAACAAAATAGTTATTTCGAATTGTATTGCAGTTAATTTGTTTTGATTTTTTTAAGTTTAAAGTTTGTCGCTTTTTTTATTTAATACTTTTCTTTTTGTTTAATTTATTTGAGAAAATAATTTACATTTTACTATATTTTGAATATTTTTTGTTTGCAGTATTTAACATTTAAATTAAATATGTGTTACTGTTATATAATATGTGTTTGTGTATATGTGAGTGTATGTGTGTGATGTTTGCTAGAGTGTAAAGCATAAATTCTATTTAACAATAACAAAAGATACAATATAGTTAGTATTTATTGTAATGAAAATACACGCCACAAAAGTTTAAACATATAAAGTTATTAAGTTGGGGCTTGAAAAATAATGGCCCTTTTAATTGTTTCACTACTTAAAATTTTTTAATTAAATGAACATTCAAATCTATTAGGAACTTTATTTAATTTCAATCTAAAACTAAAATATAAATTTATTTACTAAAAAAATTTTTACTGTGTATAATAAAGTTTATTTTATTTTATATTATTAAAATAACAAATTTAAAATAATTGAAAATATTTGCTGCCTATTTTATTTTTATTGAAACATAAATTTTGAAAGTTTAAATCACATTTGATATACTACAACACTCTATATACAGTACAATAATATAATATTAATACAAACTAAATATTTTCAGAAATTATAAGCAAGAGCCCCCACGCAAACCCCTAAGGGTCAGTGTGCACATACACAATATTAACCAGAATCTCACAAAGAGAACAAAATATGTAAAAATTTTAAATCAGTAACATACCAGCTTTCAACAATGCAGGTTTGTGTCACTTTTCTAAATATTTAGCAAACCAATGCATTTTTATTGTAACCGCTTTTTTTGGTTGGGCGCCTTTGATTATAAATTAAAAAAAACGTCGGCGTATGAGTAATTTGGAAAATAATAAATAGAATAAACATTACTCATACCCCCCGACGTACCACTATTATTTACGTTTATAGAAATTAAACAAAAAATTAATTAAAAGTAAAATAAATGTTTACTTTTGTGGTATTTGTAAAGTCAGCGAGAAACTATTCTTTTAAATATGAGTTTCTTTTGTGCAGAGTGCGGGTCTCTACAAACAGTTTTAAATTCATTATGATTTATTATTATTGATATTACAATTCATTTGTTAAAGATTTTTACTGCTTCATAAAAAAGTTTATTTACATTTTTTTATGTCACAGTAGAGTGAACACTTTGTGCTGGTTTTGGTGTTTAGATAAACAATGGTATTGGTAATTGCAAACCAATCGCATTTAATCCTACCAATAACAACTTGGTCACGCTTTAGTAAAATCAAATAATTGCAAATTTCCATTATTTATGTTAAGTGATTTTTATACTTCTATGGCGGTTCTGCGCAACCAATGAAAATCTTTTTAATATTAAAAGTATGAATATTCAAAATAAGAATGTGAAAAATGGTTGTAAAAAAATTTTCAAATAAAATCTGTTTCGCAAACCTTTTATAGATTTTAGTTAATAAAAATATATTTTACCCTTCTTCAAATATAAAAGGTTAATTAAAGTGACCTTTTTGTGTAAAAATGTGTATGAAAAAATAGAATTTAATTTATATTATTTTCGAGCCATTTAAAGCCCCTATATTAACGCCCAACACGATTAAGATGTTTTGTGTTTGTTGTGAGCAACAATGACTCACTCAATCTAGTAGGAAAGGAAAAAGTTTTAATAGTTTTTGGAATGAAAGTACACTCATATACTTATTACCTTTTTTATTAACAAAAAAAAAAAAAAAAAAAAAAATACTGATTCTAAATCAGGATTCGTGACATAATATTTCTGACTCCCGTATCTGTTGAGGAGTCTACTTCTCCTTGTACAAACCTGTTTATTTCTAGGTTAACTGGAAAAAACAGAGCACACACAACAAATATTCGAAAAAAAAATAATTTAAATTTTTTTATAAGAATATATTAGCTTATTGGCCGCAGCAAATCGCTGCATCGATTTTGGTTATTTTTCATTGTTCTGCAACCATGTTCAATTTGGATCCATAGACTCTAGTCTAGTCTTCATAGCCGCAAAGGAAGAATTAAGTAGGTGTTTAATGAAACGAGTTGGCAGGCTCACTGGTTTCGCATTTTCATGAGACTAAAGCTAAAGAGTTATTTTTGCTAGAACCATCTTGTCCCCAATGTAAAACTTTCTTATAGGACTTTTAGAATTAATTCTTTGACATTTTCATTAATAATGTATGGCGCACGCCTTTGGAGCACTTAAATCAACTCTACAAATAGTTATTCACGAAAACCGGATATGCTCCTGGATCGAACCGAGTCTTACTCGGCCCAAAATTAAGATTGTCAACTCAGCAACAGCTGTACGAACCGAAAGTTTTTTCTTTAGGGAAAAGCTCTCGTCAGCGGAGCTATTACAACAACAAATTAGGATTGAATTGTCTTTCCGTTAATCTGTCTTAAATTTTGCCATGTGTGCATAGACCGTCAGGTATGCATAGATCGGCTAACGAGGACATTTTCTCCTCAAGGGTGGACAAAATATTCTTTAGAACACTGAATTTTTGTACACGCATTACTGATGGATTCTTGTATACCCACTACTGAGGAAGCTATCTATCTGAATACGAATGCTGCTATCAACGGCGAATTGATGTGCCTGAGCAGTCAGACAGTCTCACGAACCCTTTTAATATTCTAGTCCATACCACCTAGTCGGGCATATTATGGCGTACTTCTGGGCCACAGATTTTCATAAAAAATTTGGTATCGGCTTTAGAAATTTGGTATTTTGTAGAAACCACACAAAAAAATTTGTTTGTTTGTTTGTTTGTTTGCAAATAATTGAATCAGTTAATTATTTAAACAAATTTTAATCTGAAACCAATTAAAACCTTTTATTGGTGAACATATTTTTTTCTGTGCACCTTAGTTTGAAATTCTAAATATCACTGTCTGTGTTACAAGCAATCGAATTGTCTAGAAAATTTGAATAAAAAACACTTATATTTTGTGTGCTTTCTATGCAGCTTTTCCAGACCTTTTGATTGCTTGTAATATATAGGAAAAGGTCCTTAAAATTCCTTATACGTTTGATCTCGCAGGGACAAATCAACGTTTTGTCGCTGATTTTGAAATTCTCAAAAATCAAATTAAAGTTAAAAATGGCATTAAATAATAAAAGAACCAATTTAGACTTAATTGATTTAATTATTAATTACCATTTGAGCTAAATACGATGCCATCAAATTCTTTTTTTTTAAGTATTTTTTATGTCCTTTCCTAATAAAAAACGTTCTCAACCAACTTAAAAATTTGTAATCAATTATTTAATTGACTGAAATATAACAAAATGGAATATAAAACAGCACCGAAATAAAATTATTTAAAAAATATTTAAAATAATATTTTTAGGTTTGTTAATAATTGAAGCGTATAACAAAAAGCAAATCCTGAAACTGCTTGAATCAAAAAAAAAAAAAAAAAAAAAAAAAACTAAAAATATTTGTTTTAGATGAATTTTATAGAAAATTTGCATATTGAATGAAATTGTGCGGCAAAATTGTTGTCTGGTATGCATTTTGAACAAATATAATGTTGCAATAAAAATAAATTCTAAAGAACATGTTTATTTTAGATAGAATTTGTGTAAACACTATTTCGTTAGCCAAATTTATTTTATATTTCGATTATTTTTATATGACTTTAGAATTAATTTTTGATTTTTTTAAACTGTTTAAATAAATTGCAATTTAGCTATAAACCGATAGCTTTTTTTAAATTTTTATAATTTTTTTTATATTAATTTAAATATGTATTTATGTTGGTATTTCAGTATCCTTTAAATACAATTTTTAATTTATTAAAGCTTTTTTTCTCTTTTCTTCTTAAGATCTGTCTTTTGTTGTCGTCTTGCAAGAGTCTTTATCGTGTTTGTAAACAAAAAGGAGATAAAAATAATAAAAAAACAAATAAAGAAAAAAATCCTGTAGCCTTTAGGCATTTTTGTACTAAAGAGTTTATGTTTAGCACATAAGAGTATTCTTTTCTTATGCTTCTTGAAGTTTTTGTTACATCCAAGTAGCAGTAGAAGTATTTAAAACATACTTAAGCACCTTTTCTCTATTCCAGAAGCATGCAAAAAACATAACACAAAAGCAAAAAAGGAAGAAAAAAAAACAAGAAAGCAGAAGAAAAAAGTGAAGACTTTCGCCATACGTTAACGTATGCAAACATGTTCTTCACCAACAGCACTGAAACGAGTAACATCAATGGCATCTGTTGCAGGAGTATCAGCAGCCAACATAAAAAGGGTTTATTGTTGACACCATAAATATAATCATATTTTCTTTAAGAAGCAGATAACATGAATTTAATTTTTATCTCAATACATTGTGGGGCTGGCGAATAAGAAAGGATGTTTACCAATTTCAATTCATAAACATTTAAATTGTTTATTAAGAAAATAAAAATTTAATAGAGTGTTAATTAACGATTAAGTTATCGTCTTATTAAAATGATAAAATAAAGATTCTTTATAAGTAAAGTGTAAGATAAAAAAGAATATTTTTTATACTTAAATAAAGTACAGGTATTTTTGGATCTTTTATTTTGTAGGGCTTTAATGCTTTAAATGAATGTCCATTTTAAAGGTAGTTTTATATGCTACCAGCATTATTAAAACATACATACATTGAAATATAAATGTCGTAGCTTATTTACAATGGCAGGCTGTGATTGTTCAACCAAATGCGTTCGAATTCAAAACCAAAATTTTTTATTCTGCTACGTTAACGATATGCTTTTGTACCCTTGAAAAATAAGCGCTTTTTGATTTCTGTGCTATGTGAAGTTGGAAACAGTTAGCTAGCGACAATCTCTGTATTAACTTCAATATTTTTCTTATAAATTGTTAAGGTCTTGTAAAATGAATCCACATTTAACAGGCTTCAACCAGTCGTCCCGAGTCTTATGCTAGCCGGTGGTACACATTCACACACAATGTGAGCTGCCGTCTCAGCCTCTTTCCTTTTCCCGTCTCCTCTTCTGCCTCTTCCTATCACTTTTAGGCATGAGCTGTAGAGACTGCGACTCGACTTTGATAGAACGTTTTGAGTTGCCTACTTCCAAAACAGGATTTTCCTAAGCCCACAGGGCCAGGTGCGTCCAATTCATTCACATTTACCTCCATAGCTGCAGGATAACCTTTAGATATTAAGCTGTTCACCCCTTGCCAGCGTTCCTGTCCATACCTTCTGATTTCTTCCCTAGACCATTATTGGAGAAAACAATCTCCACCCACACAGAGTTCCTTATGCATGCGTAAGTCTACATTGAAACTGGAGGTCGACCGCTATCCAGAGTTCGCATAATAAAGGCCAAGAACCCTCTGGACCACGCATCCCTGGCGTATGCTGTTCCACCGTGTATTAGGGAAGCTGATAACGACTAGTTCTCTTTAACCTCTAACTAGTCATTCAGGTTCTCGGCACAGCTACCAATCAACTTAGCTTTACAAACGCTGCTTACTAACCTACTATTACTATTGTTAATGTAGGGAGAGTCTTCGACCCCCTTCCGCCCTTAATTATGGCAACCTTATTTTCATTGAGTCATGTGCTACCACTAGCCTTTAATCTTGACTTTAGTGGTTTCAGACTGTCGGCTGGTAACTGTCGGCCTTCTTTCATATCACGCAGTCTCTAGTAATTGCTAGCATTTGTTCAAGGCTCAGGTCCCCCATGGTCCTAAGACTTATGTGCGCTAATTCTTATGAGCTCTACCATCTCAGCGTCTTCCAGACATAGGTTGCAAGTATCTTCTTCTTTGATTTTCATCTTGGCTAGATGATATTTGAAGTTTCCATGGCCTGTTACTAAGCACCTTCCTGGTCTTTCTGCCAAGGGGCCCTTTGAGCACGTTTCGACCTACCTTCACCTCTTCAGGTTAATTGAGCTTACCCGTTGTAGAACCTTCGATCGCATTATGCCATTATTCAGCAATACTCTGGGTTCTCATCAACAGAAATTCATAGCCGAACCCCCTTTTACAAACCTACTAATAAGAGGCATGGTTTTATGAGGTGAACTCCCAGTATAAATTGATTATATTAAAAAGTAGACAAGGGTAGCAATAATCATAAATATTATCCATATATATAATAAAATAGTAACTCATTTTCTGTCTGTCTTTCTTTTTTTGTATTCGCATCACGTAAAAACTA
This sequence comes from Phasia obesa, assembly GCA_949628195.1. NCBI lineage: Eukaryota > Metazoa > Arthropoda > Insecta > Diptera > Tachinidae > Phasia > Phasia obesa. The sequence goes on from OX451216.1 coordinate 163,488,661, forward strand.
CTAGATGGATTTTAACAAAATTTTGTAACGAGGTACCTTAGTATCCTGATTCCAATATAGAATACTTGTTTTCTGCAAATACATCTTATTTCCAGGAGAAAGTACGCTGATTTTTTCCGATTTAAAGGTTCTGCATACATTAAGGTATCTTTTATTTTTAAAATCGATATATTTTAAGCAATGTTGCGCAGCAGATGGCGCTATTTTAAAATAATGATTAAATCACTTCCTGTCTGTCTTTAACAGAGCTTTACAATATTTTTAGAATTTTATCCAGGAGTGGGTACCATTATATAAAGTACATAAATACGTAAGAGTCGAGCTAGTAATAAAATATTTTAATAGTAAAAGGGTTTTCGCTCTTGCGTTTAATAAAAAAATTACAAAATATTAAATATTCTTTAATAAAAAAAGACTAGAAGTTGTAAATTTTGCCGCAAAAAAATTATGTAGTAGATAGTGTGCTTCCTCTGTTAGCTTGAAAAGGTGGGTTTAATTTTTACCAAAGAATCTATTCTATTGCCCTACAACGTAGGCAAGAGCGCCTGGAAGATTAGTAGATATACTTAGAGCACCTTAAGCTGGTTAACTGCATAAGTACCAGACCTTGGTTAAATTCGAAAACAATTTTTTCACTTTTTCTTCGTCTGTGTCGAAAACGATTTTTTCAGACTTTTTCTAAAGGAGTGTGGTAAACATTAGACTTAGTACCATGGGCAGACATATATTAAATAAATGTGAATGGTATATGAGCCTTAGCTCTTAACGCTAGTCTGAAATCGCTATAGTTTAAACAAGGTTGTCGTGCCAATGAAGGATGTCGGATGACAGTAGAATGGCAATTAAAACTTTATAAATTTTTTTGTTTTGTTCTGTCCAGTTTTCCTTTATTTTTAACAATTTTTGGTAAATAAATTCACTATGAGGTATGAGATATCTATTATTTACTTTGTGGGCTAATTGGATTATTTAAATAGATTTAAGGCCTATCCCACGATGTCTCACAATATCGTGTTTTTGTTTTAAATGCATTTGGCAGGCAATCAAAATGCGACTGTTTAAAAAGAAAATATTATGAATCGGAAAACAAAACACAAATGAGTATTTGTGACAGTTGTGTTCACACAATCATCATTTATATTTCTGTTTATGTTTCCGTTCACATTGGTTTTTGATTCAACTCATTGTGCTGATGATTGCTAGTGGGTCGCAAATTACCTGTTTGTCATTTGAAATGCTAGCGAACATGGTACAGTCTGTTAATCTCTGCGCTACAAAAATGATTTACAGCAGGACGAAAGAAACGAAATAATTTTTTTATTTAGTTCTGTTGTCTAATTTCTTCATTTAAAAAGCTTATTCAACACAGTTTTAATTTGATTTTAGAAATTAAAAACAAAAATTTATATATTCTTATTAGAAATTTAATGAAAGTTATTAAGTGGGGAGTTTCGCCTTGAAAATATACATTCATTTATTAGCAGAAATCTTAAGGTGTGCTGAAAGCATGGGTCACCTAATTCTATGACGACTTAAAATACACACTATTATTGTGTAGCCTCCTTGGAAATTTAACCAGTAAAAATAGTATGATAGTGAATTTCAGCGCCTCTAAATGATGTTGATATTTTTATTTTCTACATGAGTAGGGTTTCAATAAAAGTTAAGGTCTCTTCTGCTCCAAAGCTTGTGTTATGTGTTTTTTGTCTTTGTAATAAATAAACACTCGTTAATTTATGATGCAAATATATTATGTTGACTGCTACATATAATTTATTTATCAATAATTGAGTGTAATTTAATTATTAATGATTGAATGTAATTTAATTATTAATAATTAAATTAAAAAATCTCACTAGAAACCTGACAGTATTTATCAAAATAATTTAATTAAAGGCCCAATTTAAACCACGAAATATTAATTATAAAAACCTAAACAAATCATAAATTAACCAATTAAACGTGATGTGAAAATATCGTGGCCAGCGTAAGCAAAAAAGAAGAGGAAAAAAACAACAATATGCCCGCATCCTGCTGGTCATTTTTTTTCTAAAGCGAGTACATTTAATAATAAATTTAGAAATTCAAAGAAAACATTTAGACTTCAACATTTTAGATTTCATTATTGCGTATATATATATGTGTGTATGTGTGAGTGTAAATGTGTGATTTTTGAAATGTGTTAAGAATTACGATTTTTTTCTTTGCACTTTATGAAATGACAAATAGAGTCTTATTATGAATGTAAAGTACAAATTTGAACAACTGCCAACAAACCAATGAATAAAGGCAAATGATGACGAAGGCAGCAAGAAAAAAATATATCCAAAGCTTTTATGTTTCTTTAAAACATTTGGTTTAAAGCAAAAAGTGTTTTCGTTCCAATGCCAAAAACACTTAACTGAAACAAACTCCTACATTTAGCCTTCCTTACACTAACACAACATTCAAACGAGTAAAAACACACAAACACTCATTATTCTATTCATATTGGAGACGATAATAACATGAGCAAAAAATAAAAAATAAAAATTCAACAAAAAATGATCCAACAAAAATTGTAATTGCATGGCATTATAAAATAAACGCAAAAGGTTTAAATTCAAATCAAAATTTAATGATTTGGAAAATTTTTTCAGAGATTGTATGATGGGTTTTCTTTTTGTTGCTTCTTTTGTCTACATATTTTTATTAAACATCAGTGAAGAGAAACCAGCAAAGTAAATGACAACAGATAAAAGGAAATAAAAAATATTTGGAACTTAAGGTTGTCTGAAAAGAACAATTTGTATATGGTGAGATTAAAAATTATTAAGGCATTTCTGATGTTAATGTCCTTTCCAATCTAATACAAGTTGAAATATATTTGGCTCTTATTTCGTTCAGAATTTAATAGATATTAAAAGTTCAGATCTAATGTGTCTGGATAGTGTATTTTCTTCTGTAATGTTTTATTTGTTTTATTTATATAGTGCAATTTTTCCTCTCTCCCCTCTCTCCCCATTCTCCCCTCTCTCCACTCTCTCCACACTCTCCTCTCTCTTGTACCAGCGACAAAAGTTGCATATATAAAAGGATACATATAGAGCTTCTTAGAAGGCTAAAATGGAATGCTTAGAATGTATGGGAAAACATTAAAATAACATTAACGGTGGCAAGATAATTTTACATCTGTCCTGCAGTCTTCGTTTGGCGTATTACGTCTCCATTGGATTATTGCATACATTGGATCAACTGCTGGAAAGTCGGGTACATGGAAGAAAGGTTTTAATTGCACTTGACAACTAGTAGTCGGTATAAAACGCAGGTGAACGCGTACTCTAGTCTAGTGTTCGAATGTGTTTTAAAACTTAACAGATGTGCCTCGGTTAATGCGATAACATTGGTGGGTTAAAGGACACATAGGCACAGCTGGGAATGAATGAATGAACTTACTAAACCTACAAGGTGGAGGGAAGCTAGTACATGTAGACAGGCTCGAATGGTGCTAGAGGAGCCTCTTGCCAGGAAGACCAGGGAGGTGCTTAGATATAATATAGGGATAACTGCGTTAGTGACAGGTCATGGAAACTTCAAGGATCATCTAGCTAAGATAAAAATCGAAGAAGATGATGCCTGGAAGACATTGAGGTGGTAACTCACATTGTGTAAATGTCCACCACTAGCTAGCATAAGACTTAGAATCACGGGCAGAAGCTTGCTAAATGTGGATGCCATGGAGGAACTAAGCCCTAAAAGATGGCCGACAGTTACCTGTCTGTAATGAATAAAGTCTAGATTAAAGGCTGGTTGTAGCACGTAAGGTTGCCGTAAATTACAATTCGGTTGCCTCTAATCATTCAGGATGGAAGGGTTCTAAAAGGGGACCCATTTAGGAAGTGATCTGCTTCGATATTCCCTCTACATTAATGTAATAAATTAATATATATAAAAAATCACTTTTGGCTTGTAAAGTCGTGTGGGTTTAATATTAAACCTAATCTTATTAAGGAAGTTTTTTGTCTGTATATACCACCAATGGTAAGTTTACAGAAAAGTTTTTATTTTAAAAGTAAATTATATATAAGTTAATTTAATTTAATTAGTTAAATTAATTTTTATCTTAACGACTTTTTAAAGTGACTGATTAATCAGCATTATAAGTATTGCATTTGCATGTGATATTTCCTTTAGTACCCTGTTGTGGGCATTCGTAGTTTTTTTAAATTTAATTTAAAAGCAACTGTAGGAAATGAGGTAAATTCAAAGGATGAACAGTAACAGACAATTCCTTAATAACACAGCTGCAGTTAATTATATTTTACAACACTATAACTCTCATTTATCTCCTTCGCTTAACGGTAAATAAATATTGTAGGATGAATAAAAAAAAACAAGATGAAATGAAGCATAATTCTTAACTGAAACATATGATTTCTCCACTTTATTCACCCTACCCACTTTGGTATATTTCCAAAGCACTTTGTTGCCTTTTATGTTTAAAAAAGTCAGTGTTAATGGGTTTGCTGTGCCTACCAAGCAATTTTGCAAAGTAAATTATTTTCGGTCTTTATTGTATCTTATTTGTTTGTAAGTGTGTGTTAAGCTGGATTGTAGCATTCCATGTTTGTAGTCATATTATAGAGTATTTATGAATTTCAATAAATTATGACTACAATGCAAAATCCTCTTAAAAAGCATTAATGTCTCTGTATCGAGTTAAACAGTACTTAAGATTTAATGCAGTTCACAATACTTTGGAGCAGATATGCCCTTAAATCATTAGTCTCTACACATTGCAGGGTTTCTTGCAGCATGTGTGTGAGTGAAATAGAGGAGAAGAGACTATTAGCGAGTGTAATTCGTTTGAATTTCAACATTAATATGCCACTAGAGAAAAATGCAAAATATATGATGCAAGTTTAAGTGTATGGAAAGTAGCACAACTGACTCAGTTTCAAAGTATCTCTTATTGAAATTGTAGTTATTTTTAATTAAGTGGTTAAATATCGTAATAGATTAAAAAAATTCAATAAATTAAATTTTCTGTAATTTACTTTCAGTTTCAAGCAAAAAACAAAGTTGGTTTTTATAATATGTAAGTGTGGCTTTCTGATTAAAATTACAATTGTAGTAAACCAGTTTGGTTTAACATATTTAAACAAGATTGCGTAATAAATTTTCTTTAGTATTTAACTAAATAACTATTTATATATATAAGTATTTGTGTCAAGAACAACATATCAATTAATGTATGGAAATCGTAGCCTATTAGTAGGTCTACCGTTCCCCAGCAGCCTAGATACCTTCTTCCTGTTGCTGATCATTATTTGTTATAATACTTTCGCATTTTCCTACCACCTTGACATTCGTTAATTTTACTTCACCTTATTTAAAATCACTGAAGGTTATTTCCTAAAATTTTTCCAAAAAAAATCTTTTCCCCCAACAAATAAATTGCATTTTATTATAAAACGTTATGGGTAATTAGCATAATATTATATAATTAATATTTAAATTCCCAAAAATTTTATTAATAAAAAATGAGTTCACTGTGTTGAATTTTACATTTTTATGCTTTAGCCGTTAGCTACAATTGTCGCCATGTAGTCAGCTAATTAATTATATTGAAGACTAGCTGTGTCCATCACGTTATGGTCGTCCTGACAATATTTTGCTCGATTTTGCTTTGAAAGTATGCCACACCAATTGTAAGACTCTTACTTTTATAGTGCTTCAATTATGGTTTATATATTTATTTTATATAAAGGTTCCCATCCCTGTATAAAATTCTAAAATTTATGGAAAATATTAAAAATTATTGTAAAGCTCTGTAAGACGTGTTTAAAACAATGTAATTCCACAAAGTAATAATACAAATTTTATTCAATTAACGCCATCTGTTGCGCAATTTTGTGTAAAATATCCCACTTTTGATAATAAAAGGTGCGTAACTGTGTTATAAATATCTCAGTTTTAAACCAAAAATATCAGTTCTTTTAAACCGGAAATTGCATACTATCACTGCCTTTTCTCCACTTTCTCTTGGAAATGAAATATTTTTGGGGAAAAAAGTATCTTATATTGGAATTAGGAATCTTAAAATTTTGTTAAAATCCATCCAGAAGTTTTTACGTGATGCGAACGCAAAAGAGAAGCATACAGCCAGACAGACGGAAATGAGTTACTATTTTATTATATGCATAGACGACAGCTACATCAATTTATAATTTTTATTTTTGAAATATCTTCTTCTCTTGAATAAGATAAAACTGTCGCAAACAAAAATAGAAAATTAGCCTTAACCGTAGCCATGTCGCTTTGATGGCGATCAAATAATCAATCGTCTTCCTATAAATGTGTGTTTTTTAGTTTTGACAGTTTGCAGTCGTTAGCATGATGTTGTCTATGTGTTTAATGCATTGTTTTATTTGCTATAAAAATATATGTTTTATGTATAAAAACTTTCTAATTTTGAATCTTAAAAAAGTATTAAAATTATTTGCGTTTTGAAAACTATATCTTAATTAAAATTTTATAATATTCTGAGAATTCACAAACATGTAATTATTTATTTATTCGTGAATTATTTACTTATGAGTTAATTAAATACATTTTGCAGAAAATTTAAGTTTTCTAAAGTGAAATATTGTTAAACATTATTATTAATTAATTTGCATGCTTCCTTCACTTTCATTCTTAAAGGTTTCTTATCAATTAATATCAAGTTATTAAATTGAATCTCAAGTTTATTAAATACTTCCTTCCGCTTAAGAAATAAAAGGAGTTCAGCTCATCTGCAACCAATAAAGTATTTAGTAATTTACCACATGTTATACTAGTGTTTCTACTGAAAGATTAAAACACAAAGATAAAATTATTTTAAGCCACAAACATAAAAAATTATCTAATATCCGGCTATAGACAAACACATACATGTTTAACAGCATGGACAGACAGCATCATGTACAAATTCTCGTATTAACTCAGTTATTTAATGCCCACTAAGCATTAAAGTGGAAAACCAATGTTTTTTCTTTAAACAAAAAATAACATGGATAGACATTAAAAAGTGTGAGTGTATTTACCTCAAAGAAAAAAATATACATATATATTTACACTAATAGAGTTTCCTGCAATAAATTAACACTTACAACTTATGCTACAACTGCATGTTACATATACACATACATACCCGTATACTTACAAACATATGTTGGGTCAATAATTCCAAGTGGGTGTGTGTGAGCACGTATTTATGTTTGGGTTTTTGTTTAACAATATTTTTGTATAACACATACAGTTGCAGTATACTGAATGTATTTGAATTTGCTTGTGTGTATGTGTTTAATTTCATATCATATAGATTCTAATGGTTATGGTTATGCTTGAGTGAACATTACAACTTAATATACACCAAAAATGAGTCTCTAGAGATAAAATCTAAGTGTTCAACTAGTTGGCCAGAAATACCAAAAATAAGAATCTTTTAAAAAATAAAATCAAAAAATGAAAAAGGGTCAAGATTTATTTATTTTTTTGTGTTTAAGGTAAAATCTTTAGTTTAAATTTATTATATTTTTCTTGAATTTTAACAATTTTAAATTGAGTAAACTCTTATCTTTTAAATAAGTGCTATTTTAATTCTCTTAAATTCAATTAATTAAATAAAAGTGAGTATACTTTTATATTTCTATGAATAAAATTTATATGAAACATAACTCTCTTTATTTATCTTTACTCATCTTAATGTTTATCTTTTATTTTATTTTATTTCGTTTTTTTTTTAATTTCGTACTGCATGAAGTGCGTTACATTCAAGTCTTTGAAAAATATTTTCACAATAAATTACACTGTCTGGCAGCTGTCACTACTTTGACTATAAAAATACCACTCGTAATTGCAAAAGTAGCAGAAGAATAATAACTATCAAGCTAAAAATAAAATATGAAGAATAGAAACTTAAAAGAGCAGACTTTTATTGTAAAAAAATAATTATTAACTAGACAACATGTGTAATTAGAAAATGAATTGTAAATTAAAAAAATAATAAAAGCTCTTTATAATGTTTAAGTAAGTATGATGTTGTTTTAATTGCACAAATTTAAATATTTTATATTAACATTTCTTAATAAATATATACATTGAGCTTTTTTCCTAATATTTATTTTGTTCGAACTATTTTATTATACAAAATTAATAACAAAAATACACTGACTTAACAGTATAGGTTCGATTCTATTACTAAAATCCTATGCTTTTTAACGAATTTGGTGACCAATATTTTTATAGGTCTCGAAAGATTCTAAAAATCAATGGGCCCTTCAAGAGGGGTGTCATTAGTTTTTGTCAAATATATCATTCATAATAGGTTATGGCTTATGGTTATAATTTATTTATGCACTTTTTTTGAATTAGAAAATTAAAAAAAATATTTGTTTTTTATTTTTTTCATAACAATTTTTTAATAACAATATATGGGAAAATTGTAGCCACGTTAAATCTGAAGACATTTTTTAATTTTAGATCCAAATAACAATTTTTGCTAAAAATGAAATTTTTTGGTAATCTGTGGGTGAAAATATGAATTCTTAAAGAAACTTGTTTTTTTTTTTTTTTGTGAAATATCGGTTTTTAATCAAATTTTAATTTTAGATCGACATAAAAATTTGTTGCTAAGATTTTAATTTTTTGGTTATTTGGTGAAAATATGTTTTTTGCGAATTTTCGATTTTTAATCAAATTTGGTAAATTTTATCGGATAAAAATTTCAACATTTAGGTGAAATTTTGATGAAAAGTGATACCTAGTGAAATTTTAATAGTTGGTTGAAATTCTGATTTTATGGTAATTTTAGATTTTCAAAATCAATAACAAAGTACAAAAAAAAAAAAACAGCTTAGATGTGTAAAAAAATAAAGAAAATGCGAAGCGCTCGCCCTTTTTTAACCATATCGCTATCGTTTATGGCCCAACGGGGCTGAGCTGCAATAACAAAATTTTTGAAACTACGTCTAACGGATTGTTTGTACCTTTTCTTGTTTCTTGGCGAAATCCATTTAAACCCAAAGACGGACATCGCTCTATCAACTTCTTTAACGATTCGGAATATATACTTTATGGGGTCAGAAATAAATATTATAGAAATTACACACAGAATGACAAACTTATTTATACCCTTTCCACCTGTGGTGCAGGGTATAATAAAACACATTTTAATATTAAATATTTTGAATTTTATAATTCGAACTATTTATTTTACGTACAAGACGAAATTTGAAGTCAAGCTTAGGTTCGTTTTATTCTCTCTACAAAAGAATATTTTAAATGGAAAAATTGGGAAAAAGGAAGCTTTAGGTAGTGGCAGACTTCGTTCTCACCAACTGACGATTGATGATTGAATACAGTTTTTCTCGTATTCCTTTATCTGATTAGTTAAATAGATGACGTTTACAACCAATCACTACCCAAAGTAGATAGATATGAAGACTGCTGATGACGGACGTATCTGTCTAGAAAATGCATTCCATGCTGCTGATGTCTAAAAATTTAATGTTTTCAATTTTTTTTTTAATATTAAATTATATAAATTATTCTTTCTTAGAGAGACTAAAATGAACATAAGCTTGACTTTCAATTTATCTTGTTATGTATGATAGCAGAAGTCAAAGTAAGCGGTTACCGTTCTAGTGCCTTAATTTGAAGTCATGAAGACATGTGCTTACCACAAAACGGTCACATAGTTTACGTTACAATGAATTGACTGTAATTAATATTAGTCTAACGTAATCGACCTGTTAGCTGGCCATTTGTTCTTGCGTTTTGACGGCATTATAATATTTGATGGGCTATGTAAAAAGACATGTGTAAACGCCGATAAATCAGTTATAATTGAAAACTAACAAACTAGTAAAAAGCATTCAAAAATTGGAACCTCTGAGTATCCTATGTATCCACCAACGTACGTGGTGCTGACATGTCCCTACTTCAACAATATCTTCCATATAAAATATTTTCTTTTATTTATTTTTTAATGAAAGGTCTTCTGTCCTACCAAAAGCAACTCTTGTCCTTAAAACACGTTCCATTTAAGGTCAGCTGGAGGAATCTATTGACAAAACAAGTTTTTTATTAGATTATTAAACACTTGCAGAATTACTTTTTGTTTGTCATCCAAATAAAATATTCTTGTTTGGAATTATTGTTCAATATTTTCAACAATTTTGTAAATTTTAAAATTTAATTATCTTAAAGTATCTCGTTTACACAAACGTATGTTTGCATCAAGCATCAGCATTCCCGTACTTACATTCTCAACCACTCTGATTTGTTGTTTACCTTAAAATATAAACCATACAATACCGACAATGATTACCACTGTGGTTTTAGCCAAAAACCCATTCAAGCAATTGCTTTTTGAACAAAAACAACAAATGTAAAAAAGAATCTCAAATCACTTTATTACCATATATCTAATATGGTTTCCTCTACAATTCTCTAATGTATTGTATTTACAGTGGAATGCAAGCCAGAATGGAATATAGCCGGGCCGAGTTGAGTAATGAGTTGCTGTGAATGTAGTTTTGTAGCCCACAGGTGTTAAATCTCTGGTATTCTCTAGCCTTGGTCATTTTTTGGTAAGTGCTACGCTACTCCAGATACAAATGCAAACATTTACATTCATAAACAAAAAAGATTTTACACTTACGAACAACACACACACACACATATAAATGTTTTTGGTACAAAATATGTTCGTGAATGTGAGTGGTTTTCAGTTCATAATATGAATTATTTTCTAGTGTGTATAGTGTTGCCAGGAAAGTGTTTTTGTTTAATATTGGAGTTTTGGAATTGTGTCAGTCACTCACACATGTATGAAAAGAAACAAAAAACCTAAAATGTATATACTCACTCATGATTGAGTAGTGAGTGAACACGTCGGTACTCTGGTTATTTCCATATAACAAATACAATGATTGAAGCACATCTCGCTCAATAAGACACAGACTCACATTTTGTCACAAGAGTGTGTTCTGCAGTTAGCAATAGTAGTCTTCATAAACTTATTAATATAAAAAAGAAACAACGCTTCTTGTATTGGAATAATGTTTGCTTTTGAAGTTGTAGTTTTAATACATGGCATCTCTGATCGTTTGTGTATATGTGCAAAAAAATATGCAAAAATATAGCATACATTTAGAAGTTATTATCTGGTCCTCTGTTAGTTCTGGCAGTGCCATTTATAATACAAATTCTTTCTCTTAACATTAAGTATTACTTTGTTTTCTAATAAAAAAAAGACTCAAGAAAAATAAATAACGTAAACTAAAACAAAATTATTTAATAAAATAAAATCTAAAAACTGAACATATTGTGTGCATAAAAGCTAAAAGATTTCAGTTTTTCATTTGTTTTTCATTTGTTTTTTTTGTTGGCTTTTTATTCTATCGTCTAACATTGGACTTTGGTTAGTGTGATACATAAAATATTTGCACAAGTTTGTGGCATAAGTGTTGATAAGTTTATATACATAAGATAACTTTACTGTACACATTCAATGTAGATTTATATCACTGTGTGTGTCTGTGTTAGTACGAATATGAGTACGTTTGTCGTTGGCATGTTTTTATTTCAGAAGTAGACTGTAAGTAAAGATAAATGTGTTTTTAATTGGTTTTTAAGTTTTCAGGGAGAACTGTGCATATGTATTTTTGTACATTTTTATTCCTGCTTTATATATATTTTTCAATTTTACTTAAATAAGACTGTAGCAATATTTCCATTTAAACTTGTAAATTAGAAAGAAATATTATATTCATATTTTTTTTAACTTTTTTTTTTAAATTATTGTTTTAACAAAAATTTTAGTAAACTATTTCCATAATTATTGCTAATACAAGGCAACAAACATATACATATACATATTTTTAAACTAATAAATGAACTTAAGTGATTAATACTTTTTGCTTCAATTACTTATTTCAACTTTTTACTGGGGCATCTTCCCTGCAATGCAGTTACAAAACTTCTGAAATCAAAACAGGGAAAACTTTATTAAATCATTTATGCGTATTATTGCAAATTTACATACTGTGTTCATAGCTATTGTTGAACAAATTAAATTGATAAATAGCAAAAATACAAAAAATAATAATTGTGCAGTTTCAAAGTCAAAACTGTGGATAGAGAAAAAATAATTATAAAACAAACCTGCATTTCATATCAAGTTGTCCAGGAAAAAGAAAAATTAAGAAATAAAAGTCTGTAATTTTATTAGCCTTATTTGTGTTAAGTGCTCGAAAATACATAGAAGTTTATAAAGAGAAATTTAAAAAATTACAAAAAAAAATATATATAAATTTTTGAAAACTTGTTTATTTTTAAATAAAGATATACTTTTAGAAAGTTTTTGTAAGTTTTATATTAAGCTAAAAATTATATATATGTATGAATATATATATAGTTCTTTTAATACATAGCAACAACACTTTAAGACATGGACAGTTTTGCTTATAATCCAGGATTGAAATATAGCATTTAATTTTACAAATAAATATATAATCTTTATGAAATAAAAATTATGCAGTCGGTTCTGTTACGTTTTTTTTGAGTACAATAATGTATCAACTCAGAATTAAGCAAACAAATTTGATAAAGTGTAAAAAGATATGGAATTTCGAAAATTCCGTGATCAAACAATTGTCTTATTGTCATTGATCTGTATTTCTGTTGATGGGAAAAAGTCTCCGCTTACTGTTAGAACTTCTCCTTAATAAACAAGAAATGAAAAATTTCTTGTATTTTTTTTGTAGCTGCATAGTACCAAACAGAAAGATACCTGAAAGTTTCTTAAAATATAATTACAGGTTGTTTTTTCACACATACTTCTTAGGGTATTCTTAAATTCAGAGAGCAAACTGGTCTTACAAATAATTAATTATTTTCATTCTTATTGACATCGTTAAAGAACAAGGAAAACAAAAACAAAACAATATCTGTATCAATTTCAATTTTCAACTATTGTTTTAATATGGAACCGCAAAAAAATAGTTTTACCAACTGGATTCCTAACGACAGAAAGCACTCGCGTAAATTGGCTTAAATTTTAATAACGATAACATTTTTCATTTTATCAGGGTTGTCTTTTTTTTTAAACCGAAGAACCAAGATGAGTGAGTCGCAGCCGATAGTTTTTATTTGTCCTGCACCTGCCTTAAATTGCTATCAGTCTTAACGCCTACGTATGTACTTTGTTTCTATCATGCGTAGAAATTGTTGAATGTACGTGTTATTTTTTTTTGTTTTCTTTTTTTATTTTTTTTATCAGCCGAAAACTTGAACGGCCAAACGAACTTAAGATCTGACACCACAGCCGTCCACATAAAATTGCTTAGCCGACGCCGTTGAATGTCTCATCTCGGCTTGTCCCTTTGCTGATATATTTCATTTTATTTGAAGTGTAATAGTGTGAAAACGAAGTGTTATGTTATGTTAGATTTTTTGACAATCACACTAAATTTCATTTGATTTCTATCTTACAAAATCCAATGAAAATCCAATGATTTCTATTTTAATACTCTTAATACTAAGTATTAAGGGGCTTAAGGACACCAAAAGACGTAGAGCTGTGTCTTACCGATCTATATAAGAACCTCAAATTAGCTATTCAACATGCAAGAACAACCCGTTTACAAACAAGATATAATCGAATTTTTTATGCAGACGTCGTACTACTCTTGACAGAAAACAAAAATTCGAAGAGAGTGGCAATCACACAGTTATCTGGAACTCAAAAAGAGATTAAGGCCCATTATTATAACTTATATAAGGAAAAGTTATAGCAATGATCATTATCGTCATTATTATAACGAAAAACTACTTATCGCTCCAACAAAATCCTAACTTTAGCTAAAGGCAAGTTATAATAATGAGCCTAAGAGAAATCACGTAACAGCTAAGAGAGCTACTACAATAGAATCCCGAAGAATTGTATCAATACAAAAATACTAGGAAGGCCATGACGGTAGCTTACAGTCGGACTAATCATTATGGCCATTATGGCGTACAACAACCTTAAAAGACCTATCATACATACTACGTACCCTATGCGGAGCTTTGACAAGGAGCGATATTGAAAAAGACAGCCTCTTTGTTAATCATTTAAAACCCTAATTTATGGCGAATATATCTTCTACTTTAGTGGAGTTGCCACTTGTAGATATTGAAGCAAAAATCCTCCTTAGATTTCACATACAAGAAGTTAAAAGAGCAACTGCTAGTTTAAACCACAAGAAGGCCTAAGGCTTTAACAAAACAAGTGATATTTAAACTTCCCCAGGTAACAGTTAGAAGCAGTTATTTAGTTTATTTTTAATGTCATCCTACGCCTTGAGGATTTTTCCTCAGACTGGAAGTTTTCTCTTATTACTATAATACCTAAGCCAGGAGAAGATCACACAAAAGTATAATCGTTCAGGTCAATAAGTCTGTTATCAAATAAATCAAAACTCTTTCAGAAAATCTTAAGCACTAAGATGAGCCACCAATTCGGTTTTAGAAGACCGCACAGCAATACTGAACAAACGTACAGATTAGTAAAGCGCAGACTGATAGTCAATATATTCCGGATAGAAAAAATCCATAACATATCTTTTAAAAATTCCTTCCATCTGAATCAAACGTTATTTGACATTAAATTCAAATGTACCTGAATGCCTATGAAATAAGCGTGAATTGTAAACTTTAAAGTGTAAAGTTAATAATTCACCCTACCCTAAACCCTACTTCACTGTAGGGTTTAGGATGTTTGGGATAATTTACATAAAGGCCTGCCAAAATTAAAGAAATAATACATTAACGGCAAAAGTAAAACTAACAAATAAAAGGTGGAATAACAAACGAACAAACAAATAGAAATAAAACAGTAAATGAAAACAAATTTTAATGAATAAATAAAGGAATATGTGAAAGAGTATGCGATAAATAAGTGAATAAATTATTGAATGAAAGAGAATAAGCAAATGAAAATAATAGAAATAAAAACCATACCTGAAATTGTTAAGTTACAGCAACAAAAGAAATAATGAACACAAGAAGAAAAACATTTTAATGAGTTGCTATTCATGACTGTTGTTTCATTACTGTGTGTAATGACAACTAATTAAAATAATAGGAACGAATTGTACAACATAAGGAATACTGAAATAACAAAAATGTTAAACAAGAAATGGAAACATAAATATCTTCCGTAATTTTGTTAATTTGCTGTTAAACATATATTTTAGTATTTCAGTTGAATACAATAATCACAGAACAAAAGACATATAATTGAAATTATACTCAAAATTTCAATGATATGTCAGCATTCTGAGGATGTGTACGGTTAGAGAAGGTTAAATAAGAAAATATTGTTTCGAAATTTGTTTTATAAATTAATAAATAATTATTTATGAGTATTCTTTATGTAAAACGTTTGAATCGAACTTAATCAAAATGTATAATTTTACAATTTTTATTACAATTTATTTTATGAAGCCAAAGTAGTTTTGTATTGCTTTTAAAATGTTTACAATTTCTTGCCAAATATGAGTTTGATGCTTTAAGTGATAAAAATTAAACGACTTTTTTTATTTTTTGCACTCAAATGCTACTTATAGTTTTTTATGTCCTTTTGTTACGCACATTTCTTTTCTTAGAATCTCAATAAAATAAATCGTAAAAACTTACAAATATACACACAAATGTGCAAACAAGGAGGAGAAGAGGAAGATTGGAGAGAAAAAGATACATAAAATATGACAAAAATATTAATAAAATTCTTTAAGAAAAACTCAACATTTTATTATTTTTTCTGTATATAAAAGTTTCTTGTTTTATTTTAGAATTTTGAAGTATGCTGTAAAAATTAAAAGGAAATTTGGATGCCCGAATAGGATAAATAATAGTATACAAATCTATGAAATGGGGTTTTGTTAACAGCCACAACCTATGTTTCGTTTTATACTAATATTATACTATTTTATACTTTCGTATTGTAACATTCCATACATAGACTTACATAAAAAGACAAAGGAAATATTTAAATTTTTTCGAAAAAAAAAAAAAATAAATAAATTTTCACCAGTCGAATTTAATACACTTTTTGGAGCGCTACATGCTCCTTCAGCATTCTTCGATCTACTTTGGGTAGAGGTTAGTTGTAATCCCCATCCATTTAACCAAGCAATTTCTTCAAAAAATTAATCATCTAATTTGTAAAAATTATTCTTCTATGAAGAAGTTAGAGCTAATAAACGAACTTGACTTGACTTAAAAATTCATTTGTATTTTCTCGTATTGTTAAAAAAGAGTGTGTTTGTGTAGCAGTTATGATATATGGATATATGTCCGTATGACTAATAATTAATTAAAATTACTCATACGCACGTTTTAGTGGTTACTGTTGCCAAGCAATTTTAAGTTATTATTAAACAGTAAATTAATTTAAATCAAATTTTTTAGTTTTATTTAATTGATAAAAACTTTTGTCGTTTCATTTACTGCTGTTATAAATTCCTAGTTCCTGATGGGTGGTGCCTATTCAAAAACGATTAGTGGTTGAGAATATTGTCCGGCCTATCAGCATTTTATCTTTAAACTCAAATATTTTACAGAATATTTTAATTTTTCAAGTAATTGAGTATCCTTGCTGATAGAGTATCGCGTAGGGTAAGTGAAAAGGTTCATGGGATTTTCTTTGGATTTATGAAGAACTTTGATCCTATGCTTACTACAATATTAGCTAATAAATTGTTTTACAGCATTAGCTTTTCTTCGTTTGTATGTTGCTTTATTCTTTCGTTTTCTTCTTCTTTAAATACTCAACTATAAATCAACTATAATTGTATGATTAGATTGGAGTATATCGCAAGTTTCTGTTATGAAATTAATATTTCTGAAAATTTATATTTATGCAAAGAACTGAAAGTTCTGTGTCTGTCTGACGTTGTTAACACGATCATGATATAAGCAGATATCATATGTTGATTTAGCACAAATCCAATATAAATCATTAGGGCTTTATATTAAAATTAATTATAGTTACATAGTTTGTGTAACGCTGGAACTTATTTGACTTTTATATTCGTGGAAAAATAGTTCTTACATGTCAATGGTTTTGTATGGCTGCATATTTTAAGTCAATATCTTTAGGCTTTACGTCAATATGATTTTAAAATTTTGTTTTAATTTGGTTGGATCATTTGTAATAAAATGCAATTTATTTGTTGGGGGAAAAGAGCTATTTCCTGTACGTATTTCACTGGTTGCTCAGGCCAGATCATATTGTTCTTATCGAATTGAATTTTTATGTGGTAACTTCGTGTATTTTCTTAAATTGAATTAATTATTCGTCCTCTACAAAAGTTTAGGTAGTAAACCGATATATTTAATGGAAACTTTTCCAATTGGAAATTCATCTCGAACGTAAACTCTACTGTAAGGTAATTACTCTTGTTATTCGTAACCCTTTTTAAGCTTATATAAATTAAATGTGGAATAGAAAAATCAATTGTTACAAAATTTGAGATTAACATCGTTTATACTTTTAGAGTATGAAGAACTCTTCTTCGTCTATATTATTTTAAAGTCATAAAGGCAATATTTGTTTTATTTTGTGGAGTCATTGAAACTTTGCAAAGCTACGTACGATTTTGAACTTATAGTTATCACACATATCACATCATTTCTTATGATATTTTAGATTTGTAAAATTATTAAAATAGAAATAAAATCATATTTTGAGACTTTAAGAAATTTCCCATGAATATGTATTTTTTATATCAATTAATACAGATAACGTATAGGCCTTTTAAATAAACTACGTACAGTCAACTGAACTATAGAAACTTAAACTTTTGTTTGAATAATTAGCACACAGAAAAATTTTTTTGAATCAATTAAAGTGTTAATTAGTTTTAAATTAAAGTTCAATTAATTGTTTAATTGATCAAAATATATATAGTTGTAAAACAGAACAAAAAATCCTAATTAAACAATTAATTGAATCAAATAATTTTATTAAATTTGTAATTTAATTAAATTTTAATCTGAAAACAATTAAAACCTTTAAATGATGAACATATTTTTTTCTGTGCCAAAAAACTAAGAACCGAAAAGCTTATTATCATACTAATTAATATTTATACTTATTTCACATTTATATTTAAGATTTATAAAATTTCATAAGATTTTTCATAAGACTATTTAAATTGAAGGTACCGATATGAGCACAGTGGAAAGTTAAAAAAAAAACAACGAAGACCAAATACTTAAACAACAATATTTACCCAGCCCAATGATGCTTCTACTGCTTTGGTTGTTGTTGCTGTTTTTTTTTGTCTCATCTATGATAAATGAGGCTAATAAACTGTCATCTGTGTGTATGTGATACAATTAGTTCCCTTCTGATATTTTTATGTCATTACTGGTAGTTTATATACCTAATCGGCCATAATATAAAAGGGTTAAACCCTTTTCAAGCTGAATGAGTAGAGGTATTTTTTTTGAAGCTTGCAAGAGGAGATTTGGGGTTTTCAAAAGAATTTTAATAAAAGATTAACTGCGCTAAGTTGTTAGAATATAAAAACTGCAAGTATAAAAAAAAAAAATAAATTTTCATGACTGATGTAATTTATACAATCTATTTACATCAGTTTTACCAACATTTAATTGTCAACATTCACAAACGTAACCTAAAACTACTGAAAAATATTTAAAACAATTTTTATTATATTTTCTAAAACTATAAAAAATGTATGCAAATATTTCCAACCATTTGTTAATTCAATACGCATATTTTACAAACGACTAGTGTAAAAATAACAATAAAAAGGAATCTTATAGTATAAAAAAGGTTTTTATTTTTTATTTTGTCTCTAAGGGTTTAAATAATCAAACATTTTACACACGATTTAAGCCCGATTACATGGCAAATAGACAAGGGTAAAATAAATTTAAAACACCAGAAATGGCTAAAGTTGTAAAGATTAAACATGTAGTTTCAGTCATTAATCATCTACATGGGGTTTCCCCATTATCTACAGATCCCCATACACACTACTCAAATATGAAATTTTATATTTAATGTGAAAGCCATTCACCCAGAAGGGTTATATGACATTGCAGAATTAAAAATCACTTAGATCATGGAAATATTAAAAACTAAAGATTTATTTTGTCTTCTTAAGACATGATTTGGTTTTTTATTTATTTATTTGTTTATTTGAAATAAGTAGACAAATACCCAACTTTAATTATAGTTGAGTACTTTGTTAAATTGATTTCATTTAGCTTTAAGCCACATTTTGTTTGAGTTCAATGCAAATACAGCGACATTTAAATGTTGCACCTTGAAAGTGTCGTCATGCTTTTGAAAAACGAATGCAGTGACAGCCATAAGAACGAAAGAAAGGATGAAGCCAAGACACGATAAGCTACCAACAGACACCCAGGCTGTGCGTGGAATAAAGGGAAAAAGATTTATTCGTTGCTTGAATTTTGTAATTAATTGATAAAATGCAAACTTTTCAGCGAAGGTGTTGACAGACAAACTTTGCAGCTGAAATGTAAATACACATACTAAAGGTAGATAAATACTCGTAAATCAGGCAAAATTAAGTTTAAATAAAATCCAATAAAATGTGATTTGATTTAAATCACTACAAAGAGATTTATATTTTGAATGAATTAAAAGAATATTTTCTTTTTAAAAATATTACAAACGATCGAAATACTTAATTTTTGGCGGAAAAAAGAAATAAATTCCGTATATAAATCAGAATAAAGTAGATTTTACTTTGAAAATTTATTATTTTGAGTTTTTTTACTTTTAGAATTCATTGCTTCAACGTCATTATTTATAGTAAATTAGTAAAAAATAATTTAAATTATATCCCTTTGGTAGTCAAACATGATGCAACCAACGCAGTGAAATCAATAGAATTATAACCGTTTTCCATTTGAGATTTTAGTTCAATAAGAAGTCGAAATCCTATTTAGACTTAGATTCTATTATTCTATATGCAAGTTATCTTTTGTCTAGAACAAAAATGCAGGAAGCGAAGTATTACCTAGACAACCGTCAAACTAATACTATAAGTTGCTATAAGAAAAAATACTTTATCAAAAATATTTAAAAAATTTATACATCTCTGACATCTATGGATTTTTTTTGAAGCAAATATCGTAGGAAATCGTGATCTGATGTTAAATACCAAAATGGTTCTTTGGGAAATAACTTAACTTTCATTAAAGGATAATATTCATTTACTTATTCTTAGTCATTTCACAACCTATTGGACGGGTTGTAAGTCTAATAATGCTGTTATAATAGATTTATTTACAAATCGTGCACATTGGGGGATTTGGTATAAAAATAAATCTTACCACTGGGTGAATGTGATATCCTTGCTTGCTCATACCCCCCTGTTTAGAAGTTGGAGACCATCTAAACTACCTGCGAAATATTTAAAGGAATGCAACACCATACTGGACTAAAAATCGATCTTCCTGTGATTTGGTACAAGCCTCAGCCACAACCCATACGTAAAGGCGCTCAACGTTTGTTGATGTTGTATTGTTAGATTGAAGTCTAGAGAATGTGGCTGATAATATTAAAAGTGATATATGATATTGCAGCAGGTGAAATATAGAAACCGTCTTTATTAGTTTTTCTCCTCAGCATCCTCAGTGAGGGTGCGTATACAGTAGAAAGGGAAATATTTATATTATCATTTACTCTTTCCTTATATTTATCCTTTGCTCTAAAAAGGCAAATTTTTATCTAATATTGACGTAAAGCTGATTATGGAATGGTATATATTTTCCGCAGCCATAATTCCTCTCCCTACTAACCCCTGATTGTTAAAGCCAATATACTAACAGCTGTAGTGTCGATTTTTTGATTTCACCTGATGTGTTCATGTATTCAGAGGATGTCAGTTCAGTATTTTTTAGTTGCAGGTGAAGTTCCAACATTGAACCATCTTTCAGAATGGTTCAGACGTTTTAAGTTCAGAATCTCGTTACTCGTTTTGAGGAGCAATATCCTTGCGTTATTTGCTATCCTGATCCAGCTTCCCACTGGGATTGGGTGCCAAATCTTTCATATACTTGCTGAGGCCGACAGTCTTAAATAGCAATAAAAATATTTTGCTACTCTTAATTTTAATTATTTCTCAAAATTTGTGGGACTATTATTATTATTATTATTATTATTATTATTATTATTATTATTATTATTATTATTTTGTAGGGGGATATCGAAGCAGGACACTAACTTCCTGCCTGAATGATTTCTGGTATCTGACTGGAAATTTACGAATTCCTTACTTTCATTGAGTCTCGTACTGTCACTAGCCTTTTTACTCTCAACTGTAGTGATTTGTCGGCTGTTATATGCCGTTATTCTTCCTCATCACAGAGTCTATGGTAATTGCTAACATTTGCTTAAGGCTAAGGTCTCCACAGCATCTCGATTTAATATGTGTATGCCCATGGGTCCAATGACTTTTTTTATGTTAGCCTATTTCCAAGCACAGTCTGCAAGTATCTTCTTACCTCAATTCTATCAAGTATCTTCTTATTTCAATTTTTGGACAGATAATACTGGACACTCCAGGACCTGTCACTAACGCAATTAACCTTTTGTAGGGTCCCAGATTATATGAAATCTTTATGCAATCTATTTTGAGGTTTTCCTGCCTACTTGTAGTAAAAAAATTCAGAATCTTTGGTGGGAATTAAACCCGAAACTTCGGACTTTTAGACTAGCCCAGCACCGAAGCACCCAAAATTTTCTTATATTTTTATTAGTTTAATTATTGTTTAATTATTTTCGCTTTTCTACAATCACTAAATCAAATTTCTTAAAAAAAGTATTTAATAAAACTTTGCTTAATTTCTACTCGCATTTTTAAATGCAATTAATTATTCTCGTTTTCTGTATTTTGCTTCAAAAGAAGTTTTGTTTTTATCTTCTGCACTTAAAAAGAAAAGTAAAAATAACAACGTTACAATGACTTAAATGTGAAATGAAAATAAAATCATAAAAAATTGACTGAAAAAGAAAGTCTCAACTAAAGAATTTTTTCCGGACGACTAGAAGTCGAAAACAAAATCTGAAAAAATGATAATTTATTTTCAGTTAAAATTAATGAAGCCAAAGACTAATGTTGTAACAATATTTTGTAAAGCAATAATGACAAAAAGAGCAAGCAAATTATTTAAAAAAAATTTTATGAAAAGAAATGACTGGAAAAACATTTTGATGGAATAAAATAAAAAAATAAAAATAAAAAAGTTAAGAATTTGTCGCAAGAACTACTAGACAAAAGATGACAAAAATATAAGTATGAGTTATTTTCTATGAACTTATTAAGAACTTTCGCAGACGCACAGTAAAGATTTCCTTTTTATTTAGTTTCAGTTTATATAAACTTTTTTTTAAAAGCCTTTTGATTTGTTGCTTACAAATAATTTATTCTTAAACTTAAACCAGCTAGTAGCCATTACTATTTTTTATACAATTTTATACTATTTTTTATTTATTTATTTGTTTTTGTAATATATTTTAATTTAAAAAGTCGCATTGAGTTGAAACAAAAAACTAACAACATTATAAAAAACATTTTCCAAAAAATAAAATACGAACAACCAAACTCGAACTAAAATAACAAAAGTAATTGCGATAAAAAAGAAAAACTATCGTAAATAACAATAATATGCGTTGTAATCAGTCAGATGAGTTAGACAAATTTTTTAAAGCAAATATAGAACAAAAAAAAGAAAAAAAAACAGCTAAACTGTTTTCCATGGTCGTGATGCTTTTCAGTGGATCTGGGAAAAATACTAGGTGTGACTGTAATTATCATTATACGCGCCATTACTTGCATTTGGTGAGTATTGTACGGAAAGGAATATAACAATACGAACAAAAAACTCAAAGTTGACGTGTTTACACATACGTTCGGGCATACACATACAATTTCAATGCATGTGCTATAAATTAGGGTTGTCCTTTGATAATATAATTTAAATCAAAGGCCCCCAAACAAAAAAAGTAGTTAAAATGAAAATGCATTGGTTTGCTAAATATTTAGCAAAGTGACACAAACCTACCTTGTTGAAAGCTGGTATGCTACTGATTTTAAATTTTTACGTGTTTTATTCTCTGTGAGATTCTCGTTGAAATTGTGTATATGCTCACAGACCCTTAGGGGTTTGCGTGGGGGCTCTTGATTTAAATAAAAGTTATTTCAATTTCAGATATCAGTTAAACTTGAAGGAAGTTATATCTAAAACATCCTATAACTCTGACAAAAATTTGTTTTTATTATACCCTTCACCACAGGTAGGAAGCGTGTGTATAAATTTGTCATTCCGTGAGTAATTTCTATAATATTCATTTCCAACCCCATAAAGTATATATATTCTGTGTCCTTATACATAGAGAAGTTGATTTAGCGATGTCCGTCTGTGTTCGGTTGAAGAGAGAAGAGATGCAGAATATGTAAGGCCACCAATCCAGCACAGTTGCTTTCGCTTATGTAATTCCGAAATATCAGTCCATTCCATTCGAGGCTGCGGGCAAAAAACCACGCCTACCTATATTTTTTTACATTTTTCAGGATGTTATTATATTTTTTCGATTATAATGATTTTCGTTTTCTTTTTTTTGTTGCTAAATATTGGAAGGTGACCAACAGATCTCATACATATCACGGGTGGCAATAACAACCTAAGCGAAGCGATTTTGTGTTTGTTTTTAGATTGAAAGGGTTTTTCTGTTTTGATTTATATTAAGCGCCTTCGAAGAAAGCAGTAACCATAGAGGTAGCCAATAGACCACATGGTGGCCACTGGGAACCAGGAGCGGACAATATCTGACAATTCTAAGGTTATATGGATTGCAAGACGGTCCTATGGAGTCCAGAGGGAAGGTGGTGGCCCCCTTTTGGGCGGAGGTAGTTGTTTGGGGTTAATATTGAGTTCGATTTTCTTCGGTTTTATCGTTTTTATTTTTATTTTACGTAGGTCTGCCGTTTTAGTGCCAGTGATTTCAGTGCTGACCAACAGGGCTGCCAGAACCCTCCTCTAGTGGTAGGGCAATATTGGATTCGTTTTCTTCTCGTTTTATGCCGATTATGGGCGGTCATCAAGGGGTAGCAGGGTGTTTCAACATAGCGTTCGCTTTTTTAAAGTTCTAATCCTCTATTTGCTCTGATCTGACTGATTGATCGGAATAGTTGAAGGTGTTTTCGTAAATGAGGTTATTTCAAAGTAAACCAAATTATTTTTTGAAAATGCTGTTATAAAGTCTCTAATATTTAGGTATGAAAACTAATACTACCCTTTAGGAATTTAAGACTTAATATTTTTTTGTTGGATCTACTTTAAGAGACATGAGAAATAATAAATTAATAAATTAATGAGAAATAATTTATTTTCAAAAAAGTAAGAAATCCCTTTTTAGTGATTATTTAATTCAAACTGGAACATGTCATTATATGGTTTTTATAGTAACAAATGAAAATAATATTTTAAAAGTAATTAAAGTAAAGCACTAGAAATTTTAATGACTTTTATATGAGTTTTTCTTTTAACTTTCTGTTACCAATAAACCGGTTAGAGAAGTATGGCTTTACACATTTTTTTGTCCTGTTGTTAAGTTTACTTTTGTCTGTTCAGGTGCCTTTCATAAACATGTGTCCAAAAGCATACTGCTTTGAATATTATTATGTTTATGGTGGCTTCTTACTACCTTGAAAAATAAATATAAATATTTGTTACTCTCACTTAACACAACAAAGTTGCAAAAAATTTATCTGGATCCCATTTTCACAAATATTTTATGCATAAGAAAACAAAGTTTTCCTTATTTTAAATAAAATTTATATTTTTGTACACAGCAGGTTATATTTCTAATGGTTTGTAATTTATTTTACATGTCAGAACAGGAAAAAAAAAAAATAAATTAATGTGGATCTAAATCAGGTGTTTTTTTCTTGTTATTTAAGCATAAACAAAATTTTCCTTCTATTTTAAAATCGCACTTTAGACTTCTGTAGTTCTAAAGACTTTATATAATTTTAAATTAAAAAATAATTGACATGTAAAGGTTGTATTTTCTGTAGAAGATTTAAATGTAGTTATTACACTGTACAACAGTACAAACTATTTCTATGATAAGAAGATATCCGTTTCTCTAAAGAGAGTCAAAATTTAAAAATTATCAGTAGTCAAAAAAATTGTTTTTTTTTTTTTAAATATACTTTCATATCAGGAAGTAGATGTGATCACTGTACAAATTTTACGTTGTCTCTCTTTATAGGAAGAAGTGCGATATGTGTATCTTCAATTTGAAGGTTTTAATTTGGGGGGTGAATCTTACATTTTCTGAAGAGGATTTGTTTAGCAGATTTATTTAAAACGAGCTGTTCCCAGCCAATATTTGGTTCGATTTTGCTTTGAAAGACTCTTCCGTATTTACTTTATATAAAGATACCCAACCCTGGCTGAAATACTAAAATTTATATAAAATTGTGTAATTCTAAAAACTATTGTACAGCTCTGTAGAAGGTGTTTAAAATATTTTATCAATATAATCCCACAAAGTAAAATACTAATCAAATACAATATTTTATATATCCCGCTTTCAATTCATATTTTGTCATTATTTTAAAACAGAGATATCTGTTGCGCAACCGTCTTTAAAATATTTCACTTTTAAAAATAAAAGATGCCTTAAAGTATGCGGTAGCTTTAAATCGGTAAAAAATAGGCATACTTTCACTGCTTTTTCTCCACTTTCTCTTGGAAATCAAATATTTTTGTGGAAAAAAGTATTCTATATTGGAACCAGGATACTAAGGTACCTCCTCACAATTCTTTTTTTAAATAGATATAGTAGTTTTTCGTGATGCGAACACACACAGAGAGACAAACAGACTGGAAATAAGTTACTGTATTATTATATGTATAGATTTTGCACAACAACATTATTCTAGAACATCTTAACGCTACCCCCGGAATTTCCAATTGACACTGCAGGAATGGCAAATGCCTTGACGCGGTTCACTCGGGGAAAATAGGGGCACAAGACGCTAGAACCTAAATCTGGAAGAAAAGGTCTGTAGGTATGGTGCACGGTCGATCAAGTGTGCTGTTGCACTCTCAATAGACGGAGTTTGGATAGTCTCCAAACCCCTAAGCAAGAGACTATAATATGGAATCTAGGCTTGCCTTTAGGCTTGCCATATTATATCAATTGCTACTCATTGTGGCTGTATCACACATAATTGCGATACTGGCGGGAACGTCATATCGTGGAGTGTTAATATACAGAGCAATGGGGGCGCTAGTCTACACTCAAATTACACTCGGTGGAAAGACCACCGTGGGATTAGGCCAAGCGGCTCTTAGTCTTCTAGGAAAAAAGTATCCTTTAGACCGTATTCCACAAAAAATACTTGTTATAAAATTCTACTAAAAGTCTTTAAATACACCATTACACCAAAACACTTAAATTTAGTAAAAAAATATTGTTTTTTAAATTTATATAAAATTATTAACTTAATCCATGAACATGCAAAATAAATATTTTGTTACACACAAATTTTAACCACAATTTGGCAGCAAAACAAAGCGAAACAAGTCCTAAAAATATATTTAAAAACAATTTAATGAAAAAAGCATTTTTTTTTTAATAAAATATAGTCATTCCCAATATGTACTCGTATATGTGTTTGTGTGGCAAATAATTATTTTAAATAAAACGTGTATTTCAAAATAAAAACTCAATCAATCATTTCTGAGCAGGATCATAAAAAACCTGCAATTATTACGCCTCTCTTTAGCCGCATTTTACTGTCGCTTTTATACTCTGGCAGTTTTTGTTTTTTTAAATTTATTTAATGTATTTTTTTTATTAAGTTAATTTGTTTTTGTAACACTGGTTAAAATAGTTATGCAATTTTTTTATTTAATCGTATTGTCAAAGCCGTATTTTAGTTGTGTGTAGTTGTACTTGTACTCGTAGTTGTATATGAAATAGTGTTTTGTGTAAGCTTTGGATTATTTCAATTGTATTCAATTCTATAAAGAATTTTGCCTTTTTTCATTCATTCATTCATTCATTCATTCATTCGTTCATTCTCTTTCGATGTTGTTATTGTAAACCATGATTATTAAAGCATATTAAATGTGTGGTTTGTTTTTGAATATTTTTTTCAACGTTTGTCATTCTGAATGAATATTCATGGCATTTTTTTCTCCTTTGAATTTTGTGTTAAATTGAATTTTAATTTGTTAACAAAATTGTTGTTTTTTAACATTTAATTGTATTTAATTATTTACCAGAGTAATTTGCCATACATTCGATATACAAAAAAAAAAAAGAAAATAACTATTGAAATGAGGCTTGTATTTTATTAAATTTTTGTTATTATTTTATTTTTCTATGTATTAATTATTAAAACGTATTAAACAAATAGCAGATGGAAGCTCATCGTGCGTTTTCACCTGCACAATATTGCATAATGTTCAAACAAAAAAAAAAAAAAAAAAAAAATAAATAAAATTAATTAAAACTGTGATTGCTAGTTTGCAAACTTTACAGACTCATTTGTTTCAATATTAAAACATGGTCACTACAAAGAAATTCATAATTAAATTCTGTTCTTGAAAAAAGCAAAAAGGTGTTAAAATATGATTTTATTCAATTTTAATTTAAATTATTGTTAATAAAGAGCTTTAAATCTGAGTGTTAAATTTAAAAGAAATACAATTTGAATTTGTGATAAAAACTTACTTCAAAAGAACTTATCATTAAGATCTGAAAGATTTATTAAAACCAAAAACAAAAAAAAAAAAAAAATTCAGAAATGTCATATACCTCCTCTCAGGAAGAAAGATACAAACAGGTTATGATCTTTAGGTCCAGCTACGAAAAATATAAAGAAAAAAATGTAAAAAAGCCAGAAATAACTTAAAAATGAAAAGTGCAATTTTAGAACGTCACTAAAATTTTTATTTATATATTTTTAATCCTTAGCTCATCATAATCACTTACGTACAGACAGACATACCAGCCATAGTTCATAGTATTATATATTTTCCAGTTAGGCTTAATTTTGTTATTTAATGGGTGATTTTTAAATAATTTATATACTGGGAATAGAACAGAGCTGACTAATTGAGAGTATTTCAGAGCATTCCACAAAATTTCAAAACATTATGGAATATTTTGGGACATTCTGGAACGTTGTGATTTGTTTGGAAATGACCTCAAAAGTTAAGGTACATCCCAGATCTTATTTTAAAACGATTTTTATAACGATTGAATGTTTAGCTTTAGGACAACCTGGAATAACAGGATGACAATGAATGATAGATTATCATGTAGATGATGCTGTTGTTGAGATCTAAACAAATGTTAAATGTTCCAGGCATCGCCGTGTTAAATAACCCAGTAAATTTTTTTGTTCTAAAACTTAAAGGTAAAAAATAAAAATGTTTAGTTTTCTAAAAATATACATATATTTAAATAATATACTAGCTGTGCCCGCCACGTCGTGGGATTCCTGACAACTTATTTTGTTCGAGGTTGCTCTAAAAGTAATCCACACCAAATTTGAAGACTCTTACTTTTATGTTGACTTTAATAAAACTATACCTAAGAAATTCGTTGTAAACTCTGGAATCCCTCACGGAAGCCACCTTGGTCCTTTTTTATTTTCCCTTTGCATAAATGATTTGCCATGTGTAATTAAGTTTTGCAATGTATTAATGTATGCAGATGATGTGAAGATCTTACTGCGTTACAAATTGTTAGCAGATGGAATCTTCTTGCAACAGGACTTGAATAGGTTCTACAATTGGTGTAAAATCAACCTAATGGACTTCAATCATGTGCGTTTTTCACGGAATTTAATGTATACGCTTCAATAGTCCCTGGATGGTTTTTTATTGAGTAACTGAGTTCTTAGATCTTGGTATCATTCTTGATCGTAAGTTAGATTTCCGGCGTATTACTATGATAGTAGACAAAGCTCGTGGTGTAATTGCATTTACCAAAAGATGGGCATTTACTGACCTAAATGTTACAAAATAATTATATACTTCTCTCGTAAGACCTTTTTTTGGAGTATTGATCTGTGGTATGGGACCCAATCAGTAACGTTCAAATTGATCGTATAGAATCAATCCAAAAATCATTTCTCTTATTATGCTTGAGAAATGTATTGCATGGCCATGAATTTTAATCTTCCGTGACATGCAGCAAGGCTAGCTTTCATCAAACATAAACTTTAAATAAATAAATAAAGAAATATTTCTTCAGTTATATTCTTATATTGAGGTACCCATCCCTGGATTAAATTCTATAATATATGGAAAATTATAAAATAATTGTAGAGTTATGGTAATAGTGTTTAAAATATACCGCTATTTTCTCTTGGAAATGAGATATTTTTGAACCGATAGTAGGGGACCTCCTCTCAAAATTTTATTCAATTTATTCAGTAGTTTTTACGCGATGCGTACACAGACAGACAGACAAAAATTGCAAAAATTGCTGTTTTGTATTCCATTTCGATTACTAACTGCACCAGCACCAAAATTTTCAAAATATACATATTTCATGTACAGAAATGGTCCTGTTAGAGTTTTATTATATGTATAGATAATTAGGGTATTCACAACGTGTTATAAAGTAATATTTAAAAAAGAAAAAAGATATATATTTAAAAAATAATAACATGGAAAATATGACTGTTGTTGAGAACCCTTCATATTTGATTGTACCCTTGGAAATATAGAAATATATATTTTTTATAAGAATGCAAAAAATAAGTAAAAAATCGATTATAATAACGAGTACATTTTGGTCGTATAGTGGCTGACTCAAGTAAATATTGCAAACAATTTCGTTTCAGTTTCGATTTATGTAAAACTTTTTACAGGCGAGGAAGGCGAAGAATCTCATGAAACTCTCTTAATGAACATTGCCAGTTTGCTAACCAATCGCAGAATTACAAATTTTGACAAATAACCGATTTAATCAAATAATTGTAAATTATATGTTGGTTTTTTCCAATTTCTAAGCGCTTTTGAAATAATATAATTATATAAATTGCAGCGGCTTGTATATAATACAGGCGTCTTAGCCTGGTTTCTACAAATTTATATGACAAATCAACAAATTTAGAACAAATAATTTTATTATTTTAGGACGTTTTTGGACTGAAACACAACAACAATATTTTTAAATATTTGTAAAATAATAGAACAATATGACATGTATACCTTGTACACCTTGTGAATCTCCCAAATATAGTTTTATAATATATTTTATTGAACCCTAAAAATTATAAAATAATCGAATTGATTTGTAGTAGTTAAGGAAATAATTTTTAAGTTCTGCTAAATATTTAGGTTCACTTTATAAACACAAACATACAATTTTTGAAAAATAAATGATGCTTCAAAATGAATATAGTAAGTAGTATGTCAACATTGTCTGTTCGACATATAAAATTAGTCAAATCAGTAAAATTACTTAACTTATACGTAAAACATTAACATTTGAGACATCTTGACGTCCAAATTTTATCTACTTTAAATATTATTAATACATCTTTAAAAAGATTAATAGCTTACAAAGAAAGCTTTCTTAACGGCACATAATAAAAGTTTCATTTATAAACAATTTCGATTGAAATTTAAACATGTTCATTTAATACCAAATAATTGATGGCTTTAAAGCACAAACTTATACAGAAAATTTACACAAATCTTCAAATTTCTAATAATAATTTATACAATGTCAACGGAAATATTAAGGCTTTAAAAAGTGGCATTCAATTAATTTATGATACTCAACAGAGCTGTAGTACTTTACTTTGTCTCATGCACAGAAACTGTTTGAAGATATAAATTTAATACTTGGATATCAGCACAATATAATTTATAGGAAAAGAGAGAGAGAGAGAGTGTCGTTGTTATTGCTTTTGTGCTTTTGTTAAAGTTGTTTCCACACAAATACTTAAGTAAGTATCAATTAATTTTCTCAACAACAATAACAAATTTACAAACACTCAGCACTTTTGCACTTAAGCCTCAACGTAAAGGATTAATGCGTGAATGCGTTAAATCTAATAAAATAGAGGAAGCCAGACGATAGCGCCGTAAGTACAATAAAATGCCAAAATATGCCAAATAACCGTTCAGGCATCCAATACATACAAAGACAAATACATCGACTGTACGAATATAAGGAAGTTCTCTTTCTCAAACGTTCAAGTTTTGGATTTTAGTTTTAGCAGAAAAGAGGAAATTATTGCTGGCTGATGATTTTGTCCTTGCTGTTGCTAACGACGAGTTGCTGTAAGAACTTAAATGCAATTTAATTCCGTCTTATATTTTAATGATAATAATGCGTAAGTAAAATAAGAAATTTATTAAGAGCAAATTATCAGTGTTTATGATGAGCTCTACTACTCTACTGAATGATGTTAATGATTGTGATAATAATGATCATAGAGCAACAAATTCATTTTCGTTATGAAATGTTTACATTGTAATGGTATTAGTGAAATTGATTTGTTTCGCTTTAAGGTGATACAATTCCATGTCTGTTCGCTCATCTCTTTGCTTTTGGCTATTTGTGTATTTTATTTTGTTTTATCTTGGTTAATCTACTGTAAGGCTTTTAAGAGGACTAACAGCCATGGTTGCTTAAGTTTTTGTGTAGGGGTTTAAGAAGTATCAAATGGAGTTTTAGTTTGTTTGTGAAATACCAAAACTATGATTTATAAATTATTTTGCACAGAGGCTTTGTTTAATACTAAATAAATAGTTTTTATTTAAAATTAAGTTTTTTCAATTAACAAAAAGAAAAAAAGTTTAAATGGAAAATTTTATATATGGAAATTTTTTATATGGAATTAAACATCCATTTAGAAATTTCCTATTAAAATTGCTATCAAATATTTAATTTAATTTTCATACAAATTTTCTGCTTAAACGAACTAAATATTTGGATTGCGTTGGGAGAAAATTGTCGATGTTTTATTTAGAATGATCCAAATTAACAAAATTAATTTATCGATAGAAACATAAATATCATCAAAAATACTAAACAATCACATTTTAAATATACAAACGGCAAACATTAAAAATTAAAAAATAAAAAAAAAAAATTAAAAATGCTATTGTAGATGAAATCAAATGTTCTCGCAATTATGATTTTATGTTCAATTTAATTAAACACATGAAAGATACATTTTAAAATTTATATTACTCTATAAACTTATGGGCTTAAAAATTAATTTTAACATGTTTTATGAAGAAATTAAACTAAAATCTCTTTTAATATATTTGTTTAGAGAAAAACACTTTCTCTTAAGTTTTAGTGTAAAATAGTTTTATTTTTAATTAATTTTTTAAGTAAAATTTAAAACCACTAACAGGAGCTCTGCTGTACATGAAATATGTTTTGAAAATTTCGTTACTGGTGCAGTTAATAATAGAAAGGGAATACAAAACAACAATTTTAGAATTTTTATCTGTCTGTCTTGGCATTACGTAAAAACTACTGGATGAATTTAATTTAATTTTGTGAGGAGGTACCTTAGTATCTTATATCCCCTTGGCCGAAATATCTAACATACTAGGAGAATGGTCGCTAAAGGAAACCACTTGCAGATTGTCTAGAATTCTTTGGCTCTCAATTGACAAAAAAAGGACAAAGGCACTACTGACCCTCGATAAAAGCTCGTTAGCACTTCTGGTAGGTGTTACCACGGGACACTGTATGATTGGACGTATATCGGAGCGTATGGGAATCTATCGTTGAAGTTGTATGGATGAGGAAGAGGAGGAATCAGTTCAACACCTTCTCTGCGACTGCCCGGCTCTGCAAGAACGTAGGCTCAAATTTTTGGGCCAAAGATTCTTTCAGGACCTGGACTGTCTCAGAGATGTGACACTCAGCAGCCATTAGGCTTTGTGAAAAGCTCCGGTTGGTTTACAAGAACCAACGGTATTGGAGTTCTCTAGGGAATGCTGGGGGTAGATGAAAATAGAGAAAAAGCAGTGAAAGTAAAATTTCTCATTTCCCAGAGAAAATAGAGAAAAAGCAGTGAAAGTACTCAATTTCGATTTAAATCTATTGCAAACTTGGCAACACCTTTTATTTTTGAAAGCGGGATATTTTAAATACTATTTACAGAACTCTAGAATAATATTAGAACTTCATATAAATATAATGGGTAGAAAATATACAAACCAATTTTCATGAAGACATATGTCTCTGAATTAATTGTCTTAGATTGTTTTCACTCCATATTCTGCAAAAAAAAATTTCATTCTCTTTTTTAAATTCATCACAAAA
Organism: Phasia obesa; assembly: GCA_949628195.1. Taxonomy (NCBI): domain Eukaryota; kingdom Metazoa; phylum Arthropoda; class Insecta; order Diptera; family Tachinidae; genus Phasia; species Phasia obesa. The sequence continues at coordinate 163,522,073 of OX451216.1, forward strand.
ATTTTGAGTTAAAAAAGTTTACAAAAACTTTTTTCATTTTTCGACTACTTTAATAATTAACAAACGAATTTAGTTTCTCTCTTAAGGTTTATTTGTTCGAATTAATAAATAAATGTCATAGAGTTTTGTACTAAAAGTTAAAAACAATTGTCCATATATTAAAAACAGAAAATGGTTCAACATTTAATTTTAAAAAGAAACTAACTGTGACCACCAGTTCGTGGGCGTTCTAGCAATATTTTGTACAATTTTGCTATGAAATTAATCCACACCAAACTTTAAGACTCTTACTTTTATATTCTTGAGTTATGGTTTATATATTTCCTTTATAGTGTTTTACCCACCTCTGAGTAAAATTCTAAATTTATACACACACGTTGTGTGCGTACCGAAAATATTTTTTATTCGATTTTGCTTTGACTATCCCTTTCCAAAGGAAGTAACACAGTTAATATAGGCATTAAATGCCTGAGTGTTACTTTTCTTAAAGAAAAAAATTAAGACTCTTACGTATTTTTTTTATAAAAATTTATATAAAGGTGCCCATCCCTGAATAAAATTCTAAAATTTATATAAAATTCAAAAAAATTATTCTAAACCTCTGTAAAAGACAGACAGGAAATGAGTTACTCATTATTTTAAAACAGCCATCTGTTGCACCACATTCCCATAAAATATATTGTTTTCAAAAATAAAAGATGTCTTCAAGTATGCAGTTAGGAGCTTTAAATCGGTAAAAAAATAGCGGCGTACTTTCAATGCTTTTTCTCCACTTTTTCTTAGAAATAAAATTTTTTTTGCGGAAAAAGTATCCTATATTGTTATCAGGATACTAAGGTACCTCCTTACAAAATATTATAATGTGATGCGAATACAAGAAAAGAAAGACAGACATACACACAGACAGGAAATGAGTTACTATTTTATTATATGTATAGATTCTAAAATTATTCTAGAGTTCTGTAAATAGTGTTCAAAATATCCCGCTTTCAAAGCTATAAAAGGTATGGTCAAGTTTGTAGTACATTTAAATCGGTAAAATTGCGTACTTTTATTCCCTTTTCTCTTGGAAATGAGATATTTTTGCGGAATTCAGATAGCAAGGTACCTCCTTACAAAATTTTATTAAAATTCATCCGCTAAATTTTACGTGTTGCGAACACAGACAGACAGTCAATAATTCTAAAAATTTCTATTTTGTATTCCATTTCGATTATTGTCTGTACCAGCAACAACATTTTAAAAAAATATTTCATCTAACGAAAGGGTCCTGTTACAGTTTTATTATATGTTTAGATAGTGTGTTTTCGACACACATAACTTTTTAAATTTGAATTTAGAAATTAATTCTGAAAAATTGTTAAACAATTGAGTGTGTGTGTTTGTTGGCCTGTAAAGATAATGGTGTAATCAGGTGTGTGTAGTTGACACGTAGTCGACAAGAGACAAGCAGTCACAGACAGGCCTATAATAGTAAATAAAGTACAGATTACTTACTATTTGAAGTAAATTCTATTGACTTTGCGTACAAGGGCATATCTATCTATCTATGAGGACAACAAAACACCAATATTTTATACGATTGTGTTTGTATAAACCAGAGCATAAATAAATGTACATATGTATATGAAGTGGTATTGTTTTAGGAAAGCATGAGAAGTTTGTTTTGTTATTGTTGTTGTTGTTGCTTATGAATGTACGTCTTTATGACAAGTCAATGTTCCATTTTTTTATGATTATGATGGCTATAAAGACAATAATGATGCAGAGATAATATACAATAAACTTCAGTGATAAATATAAAAACAAAATCAGTAATATGTCGTTGGTTGTGATATTATAACTAAATAATATTTCATATAATATAATATAAATATGTAATATATGTGTGTATACCATATCATGATTTAAATGTTAAATTGTTTGAAAAGTCCTAAAAGCATCTATCAGATTTAGAAGAAGTGCCTTTTCCAATCTGGAAGTGTAAGTGTAAATTAAACGGAGAATGTAACCAGGGATTAATACAAGATATTTTTTGTTGCTTATAAATTGATTTTGCAGGCCTTAACATCACTCCATTATAGTTTAACAGAAGCTATTGATGCAATAATAATTTCCTGGAATTTTCATAATTATGATTTCTGATTTGTGACACAGGCAAACAATTTTTTGTTTTCTTGTCTCTGTGTACATTGGGGTCAATCTTAAACTGACAACAAAATGGAAAAACCTAATCTATTTGCCCAAGCAGCAAGAGGTTAGATTATAAATTTAGTCATCATTTTCGTCATTACCATACACATAAATACTTTTAACGAGTGATTTTTTAACAGCTTGAGAACTTTTTTAAAAAAAAAAACGCATAAAATTTGCAAAATCTCATCGGTTCTTTATTTGAAACGTTAGATTGGTCCATGACATTTACTTTTTGAAGATAATTTCATTTAAATGTTGACCGCGGCTGCGTCTTAGGTGGTCCATTCGGAAAGTCCAATTTTGGGCAACTTTTTCGAGCATTTCGGCCGGAATAGCCCGAATTTCTTCGGAAGTGTTGTCTTCCAAAGCTGGAATAGTTGCTGGCTTATTTCTGTAGACTTTAGACTTGACGTAGCCCCACAAAAAATAGTCTAAAGGCGTCAAATCGCATGATCTTGGTGGCCAACTTACCGGTCCATTTCTTGAGATGAATTGTTCTCCGAAGTTTTCCCTCAAAATGGCCATAGAATCGCGAGCTGTGTGGCATGTAGCGCCATCTTGTTGAAACCACATGTCAACCAAGTTCAGTTGTTCCATTTTTGGCAACAAAAAGTTTGTTAGCATCGAACGATAGCGATCGCCATTCACCGTAACGTTGCGTCCAACAGCATCTTTGAAAAAATACGGTCCAATGATTCCACCAGCGTACAAACCACACCAAACAGTGCATTTTTCGGGATGCATGGGCAGTTCTTGAACGGCTTCTGGTTGCTCTTCACTCCAAATGCGGCAATTTTGCTTATTTACGTAGCCATTCAACCAGAAATGAGCCTCATCGCTGAACAAAATTTGTCACATTTGAACATTTCGAACCGAACACTGATTTTGGTAATAAAATTCAATGATTTGCAAGCGTTGCTCGTTAGTAAGTCTATTCATGATGAAATGTCAAAGCATACTGAGCATCTTTCTCTTTGGCACGATGTCTGAAATCTCACGTGATCTGTCAAATACTAATGCATGAAAATCCTAACCTCAAAAAAATCACCCATTATAACAAAACTAAAATTATTTGTTATTTCCAATATTATTTATATTTATCTTCTCGATTATTGGTTTCAAAAGTAAATCTAAAAAAGATGATATTTATTTGCTAGAATTGACTTTATACTTTATGAATTTTTACATAATTATATGTGTATTTGCACAGATCCACAAATACAAGCAAATAGGAAATTATAAGTAAATGTGTCCGTGCATAATTAGGACACATTCTGTCAATATATTCTTGAATAAACATAAAATTGGATTTTTGTGGTTTTACATTAATTTAAACTAGAATTTATTTATGTGTGTGTGTGTGTGTGTGTGTGTGTGTCTTTGTTGTTTTAATATAGGTTAACTATTTTATAAGATTTATTTGTTTATGGTTAAATAATTGAATTGTTTATGGATGCGAAAAATATTCGTTTCCCATATTTATACAAACCGCAACAATTTTCAAACTTTTTTTTAATTTTCTAATAAAATCTGGGTTAACAAAATAAGACAAATGTTCTTTAGTCAAAAAGTTTAATACTAAAAATATAATGGATTAAAAAATATTTGTGTAAAACTACAAATCTCATTTAAGGTGACGAATATACTGTTCAATAATAATGAATAATAATGAATTTCTTATTGGAATATTTGGCCAGTGTTACTTGGTTTCTTTATTTAATAAATAAGCTAATAAGGCCTGACTTCTTTAATGTAAATAAAACAATGTATTTTACATTTTTCCCGACGTTTCGTCAATTATTTGTCGACTTTTTCAAGGGATATAATGACTTTCATTCATTTTTTTTTACTTTACCATACGTAGTACAAGGTGAAGTAGAGTAATCATGAAAAAATTCGTTGTCGGGATTTTGACGGATTTATACGTTTTAAGGTCTCCTGAATCCATTTTGACTATTTTCGTGATGATGTCTGTGGGTGGGTGGGTGTGTATGCCACTATTTTTGTGGAGTTTGTACAGGTCATACCGTTTGACGCATCAAAATGAAATTCAGTATGAGCCTTTTGTTTATGGAGATGAAGAGCTGTGTAAATTTTGGGTATAATCGGGAAGGGGAAAGGGGTAGTTTACATACTCCAAAATTTTGTAAACGCTCTATAGGTCATTTTGACATATCAAAATGAAATTCAGTACGTGCCTTTGGTTTATGGAGATGAAGAGCTGTATAAATTTTGGGCATAATCGGGAAGGGGCACCCCAAACCAAAAATAACCAATATTTCGATTCGAATATTTGAACTTTTATTATTTATGTAATATATCCATAAAAATATCTGTTTCCATTGGGTATGGTAAAGTTGAGTGTAGGCCACTCCAGTTTTGTTTTATTTTGGATTTTTATACTAAAAGAAAAATTTTTAGTCTGATTTAAATTTAAATTTTTTAAACAAACGATATTCGAAAATAGTTTTTTTTAGTTGTAAAAAGAATTTTTTCCCCTTTTTTTAATAAAAAAAAACTCTTCATTTGTGGTAGTATCCTTTGAATAGTATTTTATATCCATTTTGTAGTTTTTTGAAAATATTGTCTGTGTAGTCACATGCATGTTTTGCATCTAAAGTACCATTTTCAATTTTGTTTTTGCACTTCTCCTCCTTAAAAAAATGCAAAAAAAAAATGAAACAAATGATGGCTGCAACTGTTTTGTATAAATGTCGTCATCACGTATTTGATGACTGTTTTATTTAATATGCATACAACAATCTCCCAAAAGTATGAATAGACGAATGGATAAATGAATGAATGAATGAATGGTATTTGAAAAATGTTTTGTTAGTTTTATATTCATTCCTCTATTTCAGTTGTTGTAAGATATTTTAACATTTTTTTTTGAAGAATTTAGTGTCATTTCAAAATTAAAGTTCAATTGAATTTTTTGGTACAAAATTGAAAACTAAAGATTAATTTATAAATTAAAAATTTTATTAAAAATACTTGAAAGGATTGCCGTCAGAAGAGACAACATTAAACGATTGAAAACACTTGGCTTTAGTCTCCGCATACGATACTAAGCAATATTTATCGAAATTTGTCGTTATCAAATGGATTACATAATAATTTGCAATTATAGCATTCGATAGCGATAATCATATAAATTTTATGATCTGAGCTGTCCTTCGTTTACACTAAATTTAAATCTTTAGCGCCAAAAATATATATGAGGTTTAGCATATCTGAAAACATCTGACTAGTCAATCATAGATCTTTCTCCTCTACTTGTAAGTTAAAAAAAAACAATTTTTTTTATATACGAGAGCAGTTTGATAATTCCGTGACTTTTTGTATTTAAAGCGCAGTAATTTTTAATGCTACGGTGCTGCTGTGTTTTTAATGCTACGGTGCTGCTGTGTTTTTTACTGGACTATTGTCGAATTTTGAGCAAGCTTCGTATATTAGTTTATTTTTGAAAGCCGTCGAAAGCAGACAACCTCGTTAATTTTAGCGTATGTAAATCGAAAAAAATTCGTGTACAGATTAAACAACATTTTTAGTGCTTTACTGAGTTCAGTAGTGGTCTCCTCAACACAAATGAAGCCAAATGTTCAAGTCGCCCCGCCAGCAATAGTCCACATAGACGTAGGCACTTAGAAACCGTCGTACGTGATATGTTGCCGTGTTCGACGGAAAAGGACGTCATTATGACGGATTCTACGCGCCTGTTTTTAAAACCCATGAAATGATATTGGACAATCAGAGAATGGATGTAGGTGAAATGACTGAGCCAATTGGAGTAGCAAACGGTCGAGTATATGATATTTTATATAAATAGTACTGTGTCCGGCATGTCGTGGGCGTCCTAACAATATTTTGATCGATTTTGCTTTGAAATTATTCCACACCAATTGTAAGACTCCTACTTTTATAGTGCTTCAGTGATGGATGGATTATGTGTATACTTAATATAAAGGCACTTAAAAAAATTCTAAAACTTATTGTAAAGCTCTGTAAAACATACATAAGACTAATTAATTAGATGGGGTAATTAATTGACAATTTCATTAGCATTGAATTCTAAATAATGCTAATAATTCTTAATTACTAATGAAAAAGTTTCATTAGTAATTATTTAAAAAACAAAATCATTACCATTAATTAATGATTAAATTATAAAAAAGCATTATCATTATTGGCCACATTTGCAATCAACCTTTTTGTAGTGATGTTTTTAAAGAAGTCCTACCTCAATTCTCTGCTCTCTTATTATGTGCATTTTTCAGATAAAAAGAAACAAAAATCAGAAAAAAATATAAAAAATTTCTGAAAAATCAATTTGTATGAAAAATTTTACCCGTTGGAGAATGTGTAGTACTGATTTTCAAAACTAGAGTGAATGCAATAGTAGTGCTGCAGTTATGAAATTGGTACTTTATTCGTAGTTATTAAAACCAAATGCAATCATAAATTTGTGTTTAATAAAAACAATGATTTTTTCATCAATTATAATTAGTAATTATTCAATTTCATTACATTTCCATTACCATTGGTGAAAACAATTGTAATTTTTCATTGTAAATATTTAAAATAATGCGAATGAAAATTCAATAGTAATGAAAAATCCCAAGTATGCTGTAAAAGGTGATGTAATATTTTAATAACATTGTAATTCCACAAAGTAAAAATACAAATCAAATGCAAATTTGATTGAATTGGCGCCTAATGTTGGGCAATAGTTTTTAAAATATCCCACTTTTAAAAATAAAAAGGTGTGTTGAAAATATAACCGTGTTGAAAATATCCCTGTTTTAAATCGAAAATTATACTGCTTTTTCTCCACCTTCTCCTGGAAATGAGATATTTTTGCGAAAAATTTTTTGTTGAAATCCATCCAGTAGTTTTCACGTGATGCGAACGCAAAGAAAAGCAGACAAACAGACGAAAATGAGTTACTATTTTATTATAAGTATAGATTTTGAGTGCCTCGATAGACCGATTGGTAGCGCGCTAGTCTATCAGTCTGGGGGTTGCGAGTTCGATTCCTGCCAAGACTCTGGGTGTTTTAGGCAGACAAGCAAAAAAGCTTCACAAGTTGTGTTGTCTTTAAAAAAAAAACAATTCTCGCCGTATGGAGATTGCTTACAACTTACCATTCAAGAGAGAGCGTGGTGATCTTAACGTGGTTTTGCACCGTTTTGTAATTGTAGATGAAACATGGATTAATAACAATGCACCATAGACTAAAGAGCAATGTCAGCATATATATAACATACAGCAAAGAAGAATACTAAGCTGCGTCTATCGGTCGTGGTCACAAGTGGTGTCATTCACATCGATTACCTCGAAAGGAGTAAAACGATTACTGGCGAATATTATTCAAAGCTTTTGAACAGCTCCAATATTGATGTGTAGCTAAAATTAACTTATTTAACAAAGAAAAAAACAGTGTTCCACCAAAATAACCTTCGCGGTTGCACACGTACTGCTCAAATCCATGAATTGGTTGCGAACTGTTACCTCATTCAGCTTATTCTTCAGTTTTAGCCACTTGTGACTATATCCTCTTACCAAATTTAAAGAAGAAGATTTATTTCAAAAAGGTAATCATGCAACAAACGTATATTTCGAAGGGTCCACGTCTTTGAGGATCACGGACTTATCATATTTCCCTCGTATTTCATACTAAAATTGTATTTTACTTCTTGTATCCAGGAAGGGGGGAGGGGGGGGGGGGCAGCTAGTAATCGAAATGGAATACAAAACATCAATTTTCAGAATTTTTGTCTGTCTATGTTCGCATTAAGCAAAAACTACTAGATGAATTTTAATAAAATTTTGTGAGGAGGTACCTAAGTATCTTGATTCAAATATATTTTATTTTATTTACAATAGAAAATAGAGAAAAAGTAGTGAAAGTAAGAAATTTTACCGATTTGAATGTATGTACTGTAAACTTGGCAATACTTTTTATTTAAAAAAAAGGAATTTAAAATACTTCTTACAGAACTCTACGATAACATAGGAATTTTATATAAATTTTAGAATTTAATGCAGGGATGAGTACTTCTATATTATAAAAATGTAAAAGTTAACTCGAACAAAATATTGTCAGGATGCCCACGAAGTGGCGGGTACAGCTAGTGTAACATATAATTTTACATGCAATATTACGAGTACTTTGATTAATGTGATAAATCTGTTTCACCGCAATTTACTTTGAAGTTATTTTATTTCATTAATAGCAATAACATTTATGAGGTTTGTTTCCGCCATTTTAAAATGAAACTTACTTTGCGACAAAGCAGCATGTTGCAAGCGTACGGATGTGTTATGTTGCGACAAAATGTATGTCAAATGTAACTGTCATTTGCAATAATCTTAACGCTTAATAACATTCACGTGTAGAACACACTTTACTTTCACCGTTATTGCTGGCATGTATGTGTGTGCTTATTGTAGTTGTAGTTGTAGTTGTATTTGTATCTGTTATTTTTATTATATATATTTTTTATTTTTTATTATTCTTAATGCAGACACCTTTAAGCATTTTAAATACTTACATGCTGTGAAAAGTGTTAAGGAATAAAAAGTGTGTGACAACACGGGAAGTGCATTAATGTTATTTGCACTTAAACTAAATGGAATATGTGTTACTACTGTTCACATTAAAATAGTGTGGCGGTGAGGTTTTCACTTAAGAAGATGATGATAATGATAACGATGATAATTACTAAAACTGATGATTATAGTGATGTTGATAATGATGACTTCAATGTTGAAAATTATGTCGTGAAAGAAGTTATGGGAAGTGGGGGATGCATGGTGCAATATAAAATGTGTGTGTGTGTGTGTGTGATTACATGTTTACAAAACTTTTCGTATGTTGAGAAAGAATCTCTTACACATAAATCACATAAGACCGTGTGTTGTCAAGCGAACTAATAGCTTACAAAATTTAATCACTATACATCAATTTGCGGTTAAACATATTGATAATAAAACAAATTATGCAAATAATTAAATTTACGTACACAAGTGCATAAAGGGAGACTTGTAATTTAACCATCTCTGTATACGTTAATACTCACATAATTTTAATAAGGATTAACTTTTGCAAAAAGGATTTTATTCATATAATTGATGTAATTTTGTTAGATAATTATAATAAATTGACTTGTAAAAGTCAAGTAATTTTATTAAAGATTTAGATGTTTTTAAAGCAAAGTTTTTACTGTTTTATAACTCGAAATGCTTGTACGGCTGTGGAAATTTGTATGGAATTTTCCAACAACACAGCGTTACTTGCTAGAAGGGAAGTTTGGTTTAGCTTAAAATAATAAGCTTTTCTCTATACCACCTGCGTAGAACACTATCCCTTTTCCAAAGAAAGCAACACATAATTGGTAGACATAATAAAAAAAAATTCTTTGATCTTCCAATAGCGATAAGTACTATATTTCATAGTTTTAACTGGAATTTGTTTTATGTTTTTCTTTGCAGTAAATTTTTTTTTCTTTGCAGTAAATTTTATACTTTTATACAGTCGTAATCAACTTAAAGAGCAAACAACAACAATAATAGAGTCGCAGTTGAGCTTCAAGTACATGAAACTTCGTACTCGCTGCCACTCGTCTTTCATCGCACACCAACAAAATCAGGTATTGCAGAACAAATGTTTTAAAGTGTGAAGTGTTGGTTGGTTGATTCTGATTTTTGTATCAGTATTCACCTCTTTCAGCAACGCAGTTTGAGCAACATTTTTTATAGCGATTTTAGTTTACATCAATACAATATTCAGCTTGTTATGAATATGATGCCTAATAACCATCATGATTGCTGTTTGGTCTGATGAACAGTTCAAACTGATCCAATGTTGAGCCGGAAAAACTTGTTTATACAATTAAATAAGATTTGTTACAGGGACCTTGTATAATGCATAACAATATAAAGGACCTGTCTCAACAGACCGCTAATCTGTACCACACAGTCAGTTTTCGGAGGAAGGGAGGTATGGTGTTAATCATGGGCTGTGATGCTAATTCGCATAATACGGTGTGTGGAAGCACAGTAGATAACTACAAAGGAGACCAATTGTTGGAATTTGTAAAAAGATGTGCCCACGTTTGTTAATTCAGAAAGAGATGATAGATATCACTCTGTGTTCTGTCAATATGCTAGACAGCGTTAAGGACCATGTTTGACTACAGAGCTATCCCCAACGACATTATGTATGGCTAAAGACGGAAAAAGGTCCGCAGACGTATAAGAATACCGACGCATACTGATCATACCGGTTACAAAAAGTATCTTTCGGAACAATATGGGTAGTGCTCCATTTCGAGCACCTCTTTACACGGGAGAAATCGAACTGAGGAGCTTTTATATTCCAGGGCTAAGCTAGCTTCCGAACATGCTTGTCCCTTGAAAGTAGTGAATGAGAAAGATCCGACACCCTGGTGGAACGGAGAACTGAATCCATGAAAAAGGACACTAGAAAGGCTTTTAGTCGGTAAATGAAGGAGAGAGATTCAAGGAAAAGAAAAAAGAGCTAAGGAGATCGACGCGTCTCCGGAAACGGAGAACGTGGAGGGAACGCGGAGAATTCTACTCAAATATAAGGGATACATCTGAAGTAGGCAGATTGCAGAAGATAGCATCTAAAGACCCTGTCTCCAAGACCAATGGTCAAATGACTGAGACAGTGGATGAGATATTGCTGTCGCTTATGGACTTTCCTTTTTATGGAGGCTTCAGTTCTAATAACTTATAGACCTACTTATAGAATAACTGGTGTCTGAAGTGCAATATTACCTTTGGACCATTTAAAACGATTGGATTGGATGGAATTTTCCCTGCCCTATTATAGTGTGATATACACACCTTGCTTCAACGGATTAGAAAAATATTCATAGTCTATCTAGCGACAGAATATCTCCCGGTAGCTTGGAGGGAAACTAATATGTTTTTTCTTCCCAAACCGGGTAAAAGGGACTATTCGGTAACCATGTCATTCAGGCCAGTAAGCTTGACATATTTTCTATTGTAGACAATGGCGTGGTGTTGGTCAGCTTCCTAGAGAATCACACGCTACCGGAAAGGCCCAACATGCTTATATAACTTATATAGCAGGTAGATCTACTGATGACTAATTCTTAAGTGATTGGGTTCGATGCTAGTGCAGTCACTTTCTTTGAGAGGAACCTGTCCTAAGAGGGAGTCAGTTATTGCAATACGATACTTTGGGATAGGTCGTATAAGCTGTCAAAGTTAATAAACCTTTTACAAAACAAAATAATGATGAATTTGAAAAATATAAATTAATCGGCAAGAAAATCGCCATGTCATAAAAGAAACAGCTGTTTTACAAGCTGTCACGTTATTCGAAAATTTAAAACCTTGATGTCTTATTGCATTTTACTTGAATATGGTTAAGATTTTATTATATATATTATAAAAAAATAGTTTTTTTTGTAAATTTTAATATCACGGAATGATTAACCTGTTTTGTAAGTTTAGGCAGCAACTTCATTATGTTTTTTTCTTTCTTAAATAAATAAAGTCATTGTTAATTCTTTTCAAAACTTGTAAGTACTGTTTTGTCTGTTGTGTTTAAAAGTACTTCATCATTTATATTATTAATGTAAAAGTTTTATATTTTATTCTTTTAGTTAAAATTTACTTTATTTCCTTAAACTTTCGCAACAGTTAACAATAACCTTTCTTCACAGCCTTACGTTGAGGTAATACCAAGATGTATGGGTTTTTTTTTGGATCCCCAAAGTATTTAAAGGAAAACATTTTTGGAAATGCATTATTTTAAACCACGTTAACGAAAACAATATACAAGGAACTACGCAAATTTTTTTTGTTATGGCATATTTTGGTTTCAATAGTCTGCAAAGTTAAAGAGTTTACAGTTAATAAATCTTAACTTTACTTACCACCTGTATTATCGTTAAGCTCTAAAGAGATTGAATATTTTTTGTAAGAATATTACAAATAATATGATTATATTTTCCATATAATAAAATAAGCAGGAAAAAGGAAATATACGAATACTTTCCTGAAGTTTGTTTAAACAAATGAAGTTGGTATTTGTGGTTCAAACACCTCTTAAATTAAAAAAGAAATTTTACTTCAAATATGCATACATATGCATCTGTATCTATAAATAGCATATGTATGTAAATATAGTTTATTAATTAATACAAAAACACCTTGTTGCTCTATACATTTTTGACGAAATTTAAAAAAAAAATCGATTTTATTCCTGTAGAATATTTAAAATTAAACAAGAGATCTTTTTGCCATTTACCTCCTGAACATCATTAAAAATGTAACACTGTACTTAAAGTTGTGCACTTAGTAGTTGTTCGTTTCTCCTTTATGCTGTCCTCTTTTGTTGTTTTAAAGGTTATTGAAAAAAGTTTTTCTTTTTCCTCTTTTTTGTTCTTCTGGTGGTATTACTTTTTCTTTTCGTGTTAGTTTAAATAACTCTCTGTGGCTGGCTGCTGTTGCAGTTAAATTTATAAAAACGAAACAACTACAACAACAACAGCGAAGAGAAAAGAATGAAGAAACAAAAGACAAAAGCCGGATATCCGGTGTCGTCCTTAAAACTGTTGCAGTTACAGGAATAACGAATAATAAAACAGAATGTAAGTTAACTACTCTTAATTCAAGAGACATTGAAAAATTGTTATTTTATAAAGTTATTTAAATTATTTATTACTTTAATCAGAAAGGAGTGTTAAGTTATAAATTGATTTCCGTTGAATTTAATATTACTGCTTTATAAATGACAATGTAATTTACAACTACACACGTACTAGTAAGAGTTTAAGGTTCATTAATACATTTGGTGATTTTCGGGGAAACTGGAATTAAAAACAAATGGTTTTATTTGGAAAAATTATATTTTAAAATTAGAAGCTTTGAGCACAAAAATAATAAGCTGGATTAAAATATTTATTGTTTTCAGCAGAACACATAATGTCCATTAACTTTTGTAGTTATGTATGTGTGTGGCTTTTAAACTGCAAAAAAAATTAAAATTTATTTATTTAATATTAAATTAATACGGTTTTGTCACACTTACACTTCCCGGTGCATGTACGCGGAAAGAAAAATCCATACCATAACACTAGACAACAACATTTAACTTTTTTTGTGTTTGGCGTTTGCTTGGTTGGACCTTAACATTGAGAAAAATTAACAGGGTTCCTAAAAATATTTGCTTTTCAATAGTAGACATAAAATATTTATATTCTAATCAATTCAAATTATAACACAAATACAATATTTCAAACTTTTTGTATTAAAAAAAATACACTCAGAATTCGAGTGGAAAAAAATGATTTTTTCCACTCGAGCGTCTTAGGGACGTGGAACTCTCTCGAATGAGACGCCACACGTAGTCTCACATCATTTTCTCATTATATTGGCCCTGATATCTTTTCTTAAAGTCCATGATGTGCTGATCGAAGCGTATGCTCTTCTGCACGTCTTCGTCCTTTAATCGTGTCATATAAGCAGAAAGAACAGTTACTGACATGGTCAGTCGGTTTCCACCAAATCTTTGGTTGTGCAAACTTCATGGCACGCTTCTTCTCTTTATACTATTCTTCCAAGTTCTTTTTACAGTTCCCGCAGGTGAAATGTGCGGCTCACAGGTATTCAAAAATATGTTTCATATGCCCTACAAATCTGAAATGCCGCATAAAAAACAAAAACTGTCCGCTACATGCTTGCAACGCCCTCCCATTGTTCCTGAATTCGACATCACTCGCGAATGATTCACAATTAACTGATAGTGGCTCGAGAACTTATTTTTAAGTTTAAGCCAAGCGATAGTACCTTAAATAAAGGACAATGTTCACTCCCAAAACATAAACAAGGCTTAGACCATTGTTGAAGAATTCTCCAGCAATGCGCTCTAAATTTCCCTTATAATTTTAAATGAAAAATAAATTAAATATTTAATTACTGATCCCCTTTTAATGTTTCGGCCAATGAGGAAGCAGTAGAATAATCAGTTGTTTTGACTTTGCAGAGAGGGAAAATGAAATGACATTACAACTATATTAATTAACAACCGTATCAAGAATAAATCTGGATTCTGGATTCTGGCTCTCCCGCCACATAAGCAAACATTCTTCCAAGGGAAGGTCATATTCCACCAGACACAAACAACGAGTTGTATTGTGTAATCTAAGAGCAACTTATTATGATTAAATTATATGGTTGTAGTCATACTACATTATTATTAAACATTATAAAATAAACATATTATGGTTAAATGAAACGATTATAGTGATTAAAGATCATGAAATGTCACATGAGAATATTTTTTATCATAAAATTTTTTTATTTATCATATTTTTTAACTATTTCAGTTTTGCTAAATTATGTATCAATAAATTGTTCATATAGATTTCATTGATACATAAATTAGCAAACCATAATGTTCACTTTATATAAAATTTTAGAAAACAATTGTTTACAAATTTTTTATTATTTTTTATTAATAAAAAGCAGTCAAACCCGATGAAAAAACAGATATTATTTTACATATAAATTAACATATTTTGTTTATTATTAATATATTATGGTTAAAAATAAATATATTATTTTGGAATAGTTCTATAATTTTTTTTTAAGACAACACTACCTGCGTACGTTTTTGCTTGTCTGAAGAAAGCACCCATAGCAACTACCAGACTAATAGACTAGCGCTCTACCAATCAGTCTAGAGAGGCACTCAATCGCTTTGAAGTTTTAGAAAATACTTTATAGTTATATATAAACGCAATTTTTTTTATTAAAAAAGGGCTTTAAGCTATACATATAATAAAACAGTTACTCTTTTCCTGTCTGTCTGTGTTCGCAGCACGTAAAAACTGCTGGATGGATTTTAATAAATTTTTTGATGAAGGTACCTTAGTATCCTGATACAGAATACTTTTTTCCGCTAAAATATTTTCTTTCCAAAAGAAAGTGGAGAAAAAGCAGTGATAGTACGCAGTTATTTTTAATAAGGATCAGACCCTTTATAGAAATATAAAGTAAATAGATGAACTGAAGCACTAACCGATATGCATAGTTTAAGTCGGGAGTTATTTTAGTAAGGATGAGAACCTTTATAAATTAAAGGAAGGGTCTTTGGTGTGGATTTCTTTGAAAGCAAAATCGAACAAAATTTTGCAAAGGCGCTGACGAAGTTGCGGGCACAGCTAGTTTGAAATAAAATACAGAGAAAAGTTGTCAATTGCCATAGATTTTTCTTGATTTTAAATGTAACTCTTTGCCATTTTAATTTGAACATGATTTAATTTACGATCAATTTTGTAGCAAAGGAGGCTGTTGTCAGTGATAATGTGGAGAATGGTGAAAAACTTGTGAATTTACTTGTAAAATTTGAGATCAACAGCAACTTCTGTCTGCAAAATCTTCCATGTAGTGGATGGACACAGCTCCAACAGTTTCTTTGGCACGCTCTGTGTGATATCCCTGTGGTTGCTTGTGTCCTGTAGACTAGAAATGGTGTGAAAATGGTTAATAGAATTATTTTTTGTGATTATGCTTAAAGTTAAATGGATAAACGCCGCAATTAGTTTCTTAAACTTGATCATATTTTCAGTCTGTTTATGATGTAATAGAAAACCAAACATTTTAGCATTTACCGCATTATCTAAAAAAACAGTAGAGGGAATTACGCCTGTAGGTCACAATGCTCACCAAACAGTTACTCTTTTCTGATGTATTTCTGTTTTGTAAATATGCTATGGATTTTACGATCCCCAAATACGGAAATTTTACTTCGATGGTTGTTAAGAAGTGTGCTAAGTTCAAATTGTATTGAGTTAAAATTTTCTTTATAAAAGCGACTTTTATTCATGCACTCATTTCAAAAATATATAATCAGGTATGTGATGAAAATCGATCGGTTTTAAAACGACCGTTTTCAAAGCGTGTGATTAATTTCGAACGATTTTGAGCATTGTTTTTAAGCCCATCTCATAAGATTTGGTTTTGAAAAGTATACCAGAAAATAAAAATCAACCAATAATGAGAAATTTAGCCAAAAATATTAAAAAAATTAAAAATTATTAAAAAAAATTTTTATACAAAATGACAAAGCCGTTTTAAAATCGATTCGTTTTCCTAATCGTTTTTCATCACATATCTGAATGTTTGTCAAAGTAAAACACGTAATATAATACGAAAGCCCCAGAGCCTGCGATCGATAATGATCGATGTGACTTGTTTGTTCGTTATAGATGTTACAGAAGCTAACGTAAATGTACATACATATACCAGTGCCGCGATAGTCTTTTAGGTAGTTTCTGGTGGTTGTGGGTACAATTCGCACTAAAGACTGTGGTTGTTTTACTTATGTATTCGTTACTATGCTCCATAAATTAAAATTGTATTATAAAATTTAAACAAACAAAAAATACAATAAAAAGAACAAATAAATATAGAATTTTGCGAATCAGATTTAATATTTTGTTGAAAAATTAAATGTTAAAAATTTTTATGTTTGCTTACTAGATGCGGAGAATATTCATAGTTCGAGGAAAAGCTAAAATAAAAACGCTTTATTTTTCATTCACGCAAACTTGACTTAACAAGAAACACATTTAAAGTAAATCATTCATGCATGATCTAAAAAGCAAAATGTGAACAAAAAAAAAAAAAAAAACAAAAAACAATGAAAACACTCACCATGACAACAAAAAATAAAAAAATCAACAGGCAAAAGGAAAATAAAAATGATTCTTTTTTAAATAAACATATTTGAGTACAAAGAACGAAATAAAAACTGAACTTAAACTTTAAACACCGATACTCCCACTTCCATTTTCTACATCAATGGAATGTGTTTTGTTGCAAACTGCAAACTACAAATATGAATGTATTTTTTGTAGCAGAAGAAAAGGCGTCTTGAACTGCTTTTAGTCAAAAGAAAGAATATTTATTTGATGTCAATATTGTCTCAATTTTCTGCTGTTGTTTCTGGTGTCATAAAAAAAAATTCAAATTTCATTTTTGAAAAAATGCACAACATTTTCTGCAATCTAATATGAAGAGACAAGTATTTATTTTATCAAAATGGCAATGTTGAAGTTTTAGTGGTATTTATAGCGTTGAAGGCAATTTATTGCATTAAGAGGTAAAAAATGAACCCGCTCAATATAATCAAAGTTAATAAAACTTAAATAGAAAGAATAAAA
This sequence comes from Phasia obesa, assembly GCA_949628195.1. Classification (NCBI taxonomy): domain Eukaryota; kingdom Metazoa; phylum Arthropoda; class Insecta; order Diptera; family Tachinidae; genus Phasia; species Phasia obesa. Next base: position 163,539,499 of record OX451216.1, read on the forward strand.
AATAAAATAAAAATATATTGAAAGAACACCTATGGTTATGGTATGGTCACAGGAACCACATTATGCTATCTTTAACAATATGTGGTTACTATAAAAAAATATCAGTTGTGGTAAATATCAGGTCGTGGTAAACAAGTTTTGGTTAAAATTCCATCATTAAATGGTTACTACGTAGAAAAAAAAATCGGTTTTAACGATATAGTTTTGCTAAACTTTAAACCACAACCAAAGTTTTATAAATACCCCATTATCATAATATATTTATATTAACAAAAATATGTTGAATTTATTCGTACGTAACAAAAGAATTGTTAGAAACAAAAATATTATGTAAAATAATGAATGAAATATTAAGCCTTTTTAAGGTTTTAAAATTCTTTACACATAAATCCATGGACTACATTGGAATGATTGCCATGTGCTAATACCGTGAAATCGATGGTAAAATTTTGGCCATCCTTATGTCCTTCAAACACGACTTGGAATAAGGAAAATGCTATTTCAATGTTATGATCAAATAAACTGATATAATTATAATTGTTTGCTAATTTATATATTAATAAAATCATCATGTTTTTTATATGAAATCATTAATAAAAAATAATAAATAATTGTGTATTTTGTTATCAAAAATGTTAAAAACATGGCTTATCCCATATGATATTTCATAGTGTGTAATCATATTAGAATTTAACCATATAAAGTTTATATTAATAGTTATAATAATATGGTTTAACTACAACCATATAATATAATCATAATATGTTGCTCTTAGATTATGGTTATCTCAACCATGTTTTTTCTTTGCTTGTGTATAAATGATCATGAGAGACCGAGAGAGAGAGAGAGAGAGAGAGAGAAGGAAAACGCTATTAGTCTTTATCTATACATATAATAAAATATTAACTCATTTCTCTCTGTCTGTCTGCTTTTAATTTGTGTTCGCATCACGTAAAAACTACTGGATGGATTTTAACAAAATTTTGTGAGGAGGTATCTTAGCGTCCTAATTCCAATATAGGATACTTTCTTCCTCAAAAATATCTCATTTCCAAGAGGAAAAAGCAGTGAAAAACGCAATTTCTGGTCTAAAGGTGCTGAAATTTTCGGTTTAAAACTGGAATATTTTCAACACGGTTATATTTTGAACACACCTTTTTTTTGAAAGTGGGATAAATATTGCGTAAGATTAGGCGCCAATTGAATAAAATTTTTATTTGATTTGTATTTTTACTTTGTGGAATTACTACGTTATTAATATATTTTAAACACCTTTTACAGAGCTTTACAATAATTTTTAGAATTTGTTATAAATTTTAGTTTTATCCAGGAATGCGTACCTTTATATAAAGTATATAAATAAACCATAACTGAAGTACTATAAATGTAAGGCCTATTATTATAACTTGCCTTTAGCTAAAGTTAGGATTTTGTTGGAGCGATAAATAGTTTTTCGTTATTAAAAGTAATCTAAAAAACAATTTTAACTATCACGTACTATAAGTAAAAGTTATAGCAATGAGCAACAAAATCCTAACTTTAGCTAAAGGCAAGTTATAATAATAGGCCTACAATTGGTATAGAATACTTTCAAAGACAGATCGAGCAAAAGATTATCAGGACGCCCACGACGTGGCAGGCACAGCTAGAATGTAATAATTTTGTTGCTGAAGAAAAATAATTGCTCCAAACTATTTATGAAGTAGATGTGAGCGAAAAGTTCAGCCTTTCCATTTTTGTTTGCTTTTTAGTTTATTCACTTAAATTTACCACGCCCATATTTACGCCCACTTTTTAAGTAGCTAGAGAAGTATAATAGGTGGATCTTTGAAATTTTGCACTAGTAACCCCTTTAAAAATATACATAATTTAGCGAAACACAGGCTGGATTGGAGTATTGAGCGTGGTACCTCCCATACAAAGTGAACAAACATTATCGTCTACCAGATTTGAAATAGGTAGGATCTTGCAACTTTGCATTATTAATCCTCATACTAATGTGCATAGTCTAACGAAAAACAGACTAGATTGGGACATTAGGCGTGGTACTTCCCATACAAAGTGAAAAATTAATATTGTTTACCTTGAGAACTATAATATGTAGAGTCTTGAAAATATGCACTAGTAACCCTCACACTAATGTGCATAATATAGCAAAATAGAGACTGGATAGTAGGAGTGGTACGCCCATACAAAGTAAAATTTTATTATCGCGCTAATGAGCATAGTTTAGCAAAAACAGGTTGGATGCTAACAGTGGGCGTCGAACCTTGCATATAAACTTAAATAGTTGTGTCGTGAGAATACTTTTCTTTAAAGTGTTTATTGTATTATTTGTGCATGGGTGTAGCGAAGTGCACCGGGGCTACGTAGTGCATTTATAAAATGGTTAACAAATATATTGTCTTTCCCGCCCAACTTTTAAAAGATGTTGCTTAAAGTATAACATAATAAATGAAACTAATGAATTTATGAATTTTTTAATTTGAATTTATTTTCCAGAAAATATTTTAATTTAAAAAATTGTGCTTGAATAGCATTTTTGTAATATTTATAACAATTGATATTATATATGTATAAGGAAGAAGATATAGCGAAATATTGTCTGTTAACTTGTAGATATTTTTGTTTATATTTATTATTCTAAGCAATCAAAATGTCTTTTTTTCTAGATTAACATCAAAACATATCAACACGACTTTTATTACTGATGGCGTTTGTAAAGGGTTGACTATAGTATATCTATTTTTTATGATTATTTATATTATGATACTGACATATATTCATATAAATAAGTGTATATGTTTATATTCACACTTACACAGATATAAAATAGACTCTTGAGCCTCATGTAGCATATAAAATAAGTTAAAAATAATTCAACTCTTTTTTTTTATAATGTTAAAGGCCTAAATGTTCCCCTGAGTATTTCATATTTTACGTATGAATATGATGACATTGGCTGTTGTTCTGAATTGTAAATGATTTTTTGTATGTGTGCGTGTTATTGCCTAATAAGAGGAAATTGAAAATGTGGGAGCGTGTAAATGTTTAATTTTGTTTTTAAAGTGTTATGGCGTTAATATAGTGAACAAATTAATTTAGAAGTTTTACAATTTAGTTTTATTTGGTGACAAAACGGCCATGAAATTTGGCCCTTCCCTCATTTTTCTCTGCTTTTAGCTGTCAATGGCTTGAACAAAAATTAACAGAATGCAGTTTTCCCTATGGTCTGACTGATGAAATCAGTAAAATACGTTTAAATAAATTGCGTTTTTATTATAAAATGTTATGGGTAATTAGCATAATATTATTAAATAAATAAAAAATATCTTTTAAAGAAGAAAGCTAATTACTGACGAAATGTTTTTAAAATTAAATTGAAAAATTCTACAACCTGTTTTTTTTGTTTTATAATTGTATAAATAACATTACCTGCCCACTATTAATCTGGTAGTGAGGGACAATCATAATATAATAATTCTTGCAAAAAAAACCGACTTCAAAACAGATAGAAGGGCACCAATTCTAAACTAAATATCTAAGAAGTAATCTGTAAGAATTAGATTTAAACCAAATAAAAGATGCGCCAAAATTAGAGGGAAAAAAATAAAGACTATTGAATGTCAAGCCTCTCCCTATTACTATTTAAAAGTTAAGTTATTTTCACTAGCATCCGTCTTGTATGGGGACACCATTCAAGCCTCTGTCTATAACGGTTTCAAAGATTGGGGCACACAGATCAAATAACATCACCTATTCGGACACCCTTTAATTTTCAATGTTAAATTAAAGACCTGTTGTTATAGAGGACTTGGTCACAAAGATTCTTTGTAAATTTCAACTATCTGTCTATAACGGTTAAAAAGTTTAACCATATATATCAAATTACATGAACTTTTGGGACACCCTTTACATTATACTTCCAAATATTTATATTTGTTATCATACCAGAGAAAGTAGTGGACATTCTGCCTAATTTTCAAGTGTTTGTGTTTAACGGTTAAAAAGATAGGGTCATATAGATCAAATTACGTAATTTATGGGGACACCCTTTAATTTCTAACTTCAAATTGTATACTTGCTATAGTGGACTTTGCAATACAGGTTCCTTGTAAATTTCATCTGTCTGTCTATAACAGTTCAAAAGTTTGACCACATACATAAAATTACATTAACTATTGGGACACCCTTTTATTTCCAAATTCAAATTTTATACTTTTTGTTATAGCGGACTTAGCAATACAGGTTCTTTATAAATTTCAGCGGTCTGTGTACAACTGTTCAAAAGTATGGCCATATACATCAAATTAAATGAACTATTGGAGCACCCTTTAATTTAAAATTTTGAGTATTTATACATTTTATTATAACGGTCATAGTAGTCGACATTCTGTCAAATTTTCAAGGTTTAGTCTATAACGGTTCAAAAGATAGACCCAAATAGGTCATATTATGTCACCTATAGGGACACCCTTTAAATTTTAAATTTATTTTTTTATTAATTTCTGCTGTTGGGAGCTATAGCGGCACGCAATTTTTTAAAATTTTAATTTGCTGCCCTTTACGGTTCTTAATACACGTAAAAAACATGTATGTTGTATGGGGACACCCTTTAATTTTTAATATAATGAACTGTTTTTAAAATGGGACCAACCTTGAAGCATAACCTTTCAAATAAAGCAAAAAATTTTAAAATCAGTTCAGAAATGGCTGAGTTCTGCGGTTACATACATAAAAAAAAGCAACATTCAGACGAATAGATAACCTCCTTCTTTTTTGAAGTCGGTTAATAAATGGTAGAAATTCATTTTAATTAAATGGTGTGTTTACTAAAGTAGGATACTGCTATTTTGATGTATGCTGTTATACCTTGATAATTGAATATTTTTATAAAGAGGTTCTTTCTCAACTAAGAGATATTAAGGCAGCTTCCCTAATATTGGATTACTTCTGGTCATTAATACGAAGAAGATAGGTTTAGGTTAACCCTCATACGGTCTTCGGGTGAAATTTCACCCATTTTTATTTTTAAAGCCATATATCTTTTGCAAATTTTACTTTAAACAAATGAAAATTTTTCTAATTTCCTAAATTAGTATTTTGCATTAAAAAAACGAAAAACTTTCTTTACATAATAAACAATTTCGAAAGTATTTGAAAAATTACGTTGAAGTTCCTCGGGTGAAATTTCACCCATTAATAAAATTGTGTAATAATTATTTTATAATGGCAACCTTTATGACAGAAATTAAATATTTCTGTCAACACATGTTTTCCTTAATGTAAAGCTATGTTTTTCCCCGTTTTAAAAAATTTATTTAAAAACAAGTTCAGGTTGTGGCAATTTTATTTTTGAAAAACTATACTTTCTGCGTTTTGTAAGAAAATACCGAAAATTTCCACAAATAGGATGGTAAATAAAAATATTATTGAGAAATAAAATTGTTACTGATAGCTCGTGATAAATTAGCTCCAGTCAGAGAGCTACGGGGTAAATGGTTAGATAACCAACAACAATATCCCAGATGAAAACGTTACAGTTGATGAGCTACTGTTGGGATTCCGAGGCAGATGTTCATTTAAGCAGTATATGCCGTCGAAACCCGCAAAATATGGCATAAAACTGTGGTTTCTATGTGACAGTGTGACAGTGTGACAAATTTTCTATAGAATTTGCAAATATACACTGGAAAGTTAGCTCCTGATGCTGCACCCGAAAAAAAGCAAGGCCAAAGAATGGTTCTAGACCTAGTATGACATCTAAAAGGGCGAAATGTGTGATAACTACGATCTTGCACTTGAGTTGCTAAAAAGAAAAAATACTATTGTGGGCACAGTACGGTCCAATAAAACGTTTTTGCCGCAATCAACGAAACAAGAACTTCTCTAGCATGTTCTTTTTCAACGACAAGATTTCACTGGTGCAAAACGTTCCAAAAAAGTACAAAATTGTCAACGCCCTTAGTACTCTTTGTCATGAAAAATCTGTATTGAATGAAGGAAGTAAGTTCCGCGAGATTATATCATTTTATAATAAAACTAAGGTAGACACCTTAGATCAGCTGGTGGGTACTTATACGGCAAAAAGAAAAACTAATCGATGGCCCCAAGTTTTGCAATATGATTGACATATTAGCAGTCAAGAAATAAACAAAGATTGCAGTAAAGGAAAACTACACAAAAGGAGGTTGTTTCTTCATGAACTAGGAATGGAATTAATCAAAGCGGAAATTCAGCGGCGTACTCATTTACCAAGGTCAGATTCTGCAATGATGTTGGTGAACATCATACTTCAAACTAGCGATGAGCCTTCTACGTCATTAAATGGGAAAAAAAGAAAACTAGTTCGGCTTCCCGATGTGAGATATCCCGAAAAATGATAGGAAGGCTTATTCGTCATGTGCAACCTGCCAAACATTTATTTGTGGGCAACACAAAATTGCTTATTTTGTATGCAGTAATTGCAACGAGAAAAATTAGTTAGTTTTTATTCTTTAATTTGTTATTTTATTGAAGACTGAAAATTTAAAACATATGTATGTAAATAAAAAAAAGTTGAATTCAATGAAAAAAAAAACAAATATTTTCAGTAAATGTTACACATGGGTGATTTTTCACCCAAGGGACTCTACTGTAACATATTTTCAGGAACGTATGAGGGTTAAGAGAAGATCACACATAACTATATGTGTGTTTATTCATAAGACCATTGTTGATCCATCGTGACTCCTCTGATATTCTCCACTAGTACTAGCTCAGTATTAATTAATTATAATTATAATAAATAATTTTTATTTTTAAATTTTAGTAGTTTTGTGAGCTTTGTAAATTTGACAATCAGCATAGCTTTAACACCTTCAAGTTCTCTTTATTCTGGAAGAATAAAAAAAAACCAAAACGTTAATTGGTACTGTGTGATAAAGCAAGGCATTAACAAAGTTAGTGGAATGTGTTTTCCTTTTCTTCGCCACACCATCTGCAGATTTAGCATCACAAAGTCAAATATATTTTAAGAAATATTTGAAATCATTATGTCATGTTATAATACCTACATACATTCTCAGTTCGAATTTACTCATACGTAACAGCTCATTCTGTATCCCATTACCTTTTTCCTCCAGCATTGTTCCACATTGTTTCGGAATCACGTTCGAATTTTTCTCTTATCCTTCCATACATAGAATCGAGACCAGGTTATATGTCCATACAACGGACACCTATGTCTAAATCAGATCAGCTTGTGCCAGCTTGTCTGCAGCTTCATTGTCTACGATGTAATGACCGGGTACGCGGTACCCAGCACAGTTTAAGTATGTATAGTTCGTTGAGACCTTTTATAGCCGCCTGACTGTCTATGGAAATATTAATATCATTAATATGTTTTTGTAAAAGTAGTTTTATAATTCATTCTTTCACTATTTTGTCACTGCCAGAGCATTCGAGTGCCTTTTTAATTTCACTGGATATCTAAGCGCCTTAGATACCAAGAAAACAACCAAGTTGGAATTCCCCATGATGTAGGTTGCTCTAGTTTTGATGGTAGATCATAGCGGGCTATCTCTATTTATTTACCTTTTAGAATAGGCCTGTTGATCACGTGATCATTCTTTCCGGAGTCTTAAGTAGAAAGGTTTTCAGATTTATGGGTCCATAGTCCCTTTTATCACTTTGCTGAATTTTACCTACTCTCGGCATAAAAACACCTCTCTGACTTATCTCCAGCTTGTTGGTACGTACGAATAGCCAATACAAGCAGTAAAGAGTTTTCTAAGCAAAGGTTCAATAATATGTAATGTCTTCTGTAGCATTATTGGATATATTCCATCGAGTTCGGAAGACTTATATGGTTCCAAGGTGCCTATATCAGATTAAATTTTATCTGGCATGAAAAGATAATATTAACTTCTAGATTGGTATATAAGTATTGGTTGAAGCAAACAAACCGGAAAGTGGGTGGTAAAAAGTGATTCCAAGGTTGAGCAGAATAGGTCCATGTACCATGTCTTATCTTCTTCCGTTACTTAAGACGTGTTTTTGTTTTGACATGATTTTTGTTAATCCGGGGTATATTTGACGGTTTCTATTTCCTTTAACATGTCAACAAAGGATCTATGTTTTGCTTTTCTCATTTGTCTTTTAAGCTCTTTGCTTTTGTCTTAATATACTGCAGAAATCTCATCGGTATTTAATTTCCTTGCAGCATACAAAGCGAGGAAGATATAAAATACTATTCTGGTAGTATCCCTCGCTGCTATTAACTTAATAGTTTAAAGGAAACTTAAGTAAATGTGTGTAATTGTTAGCATTTCCCAATAAATCAGAAAATTTTTGTTAAACAATAATTAATTCACTGTCAAAATTATACCACAGCAATTTATTTAAAATATTAATAATTTGCACAAGAACACATCCTGCTTGCCGACAAATGACCAGAAATTGCAACGGAAACTTAGAATAATTTCTGTGCGATTTTGTGCCATAAAGGGAGGACTGAACGTTATTTTACATAAATGCACACAAATATTATTAAGTGTTTATTGTTTGTGAAAGTTTCCTATTCTCATTTTGATATGCATAAATACATGGAAATTGAATGTTGAATGTGGCATTTGTGTATTGTATACGAAGTGGCAATAGTAAATATTCAAAGTACGCGTGTGATTCGTGTTGGCATTGGTATGTTTGTGGATGAACACTTCAACTACGTTCGCCGGCCTGGTTTGAATTTTTTTTTTTTTACTTATGAAGAGAAGGAAATTAGTTTCAAGATTACTGAGGAGTAATAATAAAATCAATAACAATACGGCTGTTATGTTTATTATAAATTTGTAGCTTTACTTTATTTAAAGATCTGTTAACTTAGTGTTAAATGTATACAAAAATTATTTTGTTTAAACGGGGCTTTGTTTCTCTTATGTTCTTGTGAAGAGACCATATAATAATAGAATATATGAGATTTTTATTACCAATGATTTTTACTACCATCCGCTGTTCATAAATAACAAAATAATGTTTAAAAACATATAGTTTAAACAAATACAACGAAAACATTTTAGTTCCAATACCACTTACTTGCTTCCTCACATTCACATATGGCCACTATTTAAATAAAAGCATGTTAATAAATGTATATGTTTATGGGAAGTACATACATACATACATACTTGCTACAAACATTAAGGTACAGCTTTTTGACTAAAATTATCATAAAAGTTTAACACAGATCATCTGTAGCAAGAATTGCTGTTTAAAAAAAAGCAACCACGAAACTAGACATTATAATGGTTTCATTTAAAGCCAATTTCCATAGATGAAAGATAATTTAAAGTAAACTTAGCAAACTTAACAAATTCCTTTTACTTACTTTTACAAATTCAGATATTTCATCAGATTGAAAAATGGTTTTGAATTTTGGTTGTCACTAAAATTTTTTTAATAAACACCTTTATTTCTAAGTAGCTGGTACTTATCACTGGATAAAATTCTAAAATTTATATAAAATTCTAATATTATTCTAGAGTTCCGTAGATAGTGTTGAAAATATCCCGCTTTCAAAAATAAAAGGTGTTGTTAAGTTTGCAGTACCAATGAATGGGTAAAATTGCCTACTTTTTTAATTTTTCTCTATTTTCTCTCAGAAATGAGATATTTTTGCAAAAAAAACTATCCTATATTTGATTAAAGATATTAAGGTATATCCTCACAAAATTTTATTAAAATTCATCCAGTAGTTTTTATGTGATGTAAACACAGAGGCTGAAAAAAGTTCAAAAAATTGCTGTTTTATATTCCATTTCGATTAATAAATTTAAGTGTTAGAGTTATGTATTTCATGAATGAAATACTTGAGTTAAATGATTCAGCATAAGATATGAAATATTTAAAAGTCTTTCAATTTCATTAATTTTTCAGTCTGTCAGAACTTCTTGCAAAACCTTTTAGGCTAGATAGTGTTGCACTTCTTTTGAAATTCATCGATTTAGCTCCTGTATTTCCAACCACTGCATAGTGTGGTTGATCGCAAATCTTACTGGAAAAATTAATAAAAATACAATTTTTTTAAAGAAGATTTATTTTAAATAAAATGAGGCAAAAAATGATTTTTATTTATTCACTTTCGTATGCATCGTTTAAAGCTTCTTCCTCCTCCAAAGTATAATAATCGGGTATGTTTTGTAATCCGAAACCGAGTGAAATTGAATCCGAATGAAATTTTAAATTGTCATAACTTTTAAGTCTTACATCATTTTGATATTATTTTTTATACATTTGATTAAAGACCATTCACATAACTTCCTTGATTGCTAATGTTTTAAAATAATAGGCGCAACTAAGTTATATTTTTCTTTAAAAATTTCGATTTTAATTTTACTCGGTTTCGGATTACAGAACATACTCGAATAATATCCTGTAATTCCTATAAGAAACAGAGGGCCACCCTCCTCTAAAGCATCAAGAAAAAATAATAAAAGAACTTCTCTTGTTATCAAACCTTGAACTCGAAAGGCAGTGTTACGCAAACTTGCGATAAAAGGATCTGAAGAAATTAAGAGTCAATTGAAAAGTCTGTAGTTGTGCTTGCTCTCGACGTTTTTCTCGTTTCTTCCTTTGTGAGCTTTTTCTAAAAGCTGGCCTATAGCAAGTATACAAGACCTTTTTGCCTTTGTCATACTGGAAAAGTGAAAAAATGTATGCGCAAAATTTTCATTAAAGTGAGCACTTGAAAGATTAACCCAAATTTAGTTTTTCAACGGATCTATCCTAAGCAAACAGCTTTAACTCTACTTGAATTTGCACCTGCTAAACTTCTCACAAAACTTTTTTTTTAAACTTACTTACAATGGAAATAATTAAATAAAAATCGTAATATATTTTCTTGAAATAGAGCTTAATTATATATAATAATAAAAATTATGACAATAAAATCACCGTAACCTTTTTAATCATAAACCTAGGACACACAAAAAATACGTTTCTCTTTGAAAGCGAATGCAAGTGTTGTCAACAACCGACTTTTTCCTAATCAGAGCTTAAAATATAAAAAGAAAACACCTATTGTATTGAGAAGCTCTTTAAACCATCAGGAGGAATGCTGACATCCATTTTTTTTCCAGCTAGATTTGTAATTTACGACTCTGTGCACCGTGCAGAGATTTATTTCCCTTCTTTTTTTTATGTCTTCTCGTGAGAATGCATGAATTAAGGCCCATTGTGATGACCATCTTCCCTCACAGTTCCCTATGAACGGCCAGTTTAAAAGAACTTCTTGCTATCAGGCCGTATATTTTGAAAGTGGCATAAGTCACTTTCGTTTTAAATCGATAACTTTAAGGATTAGAATGTATATATATTTTGGTTTTCCCAAAGCCATTTCTATTATACCAAATTCATGATCATTGGGTAAGTGGGGCTTAACATTTGATTGCAAATTTTTGCAAAAATGCAGAAGTACCGTTAAGTTGTAATCAATGTTATCATTACCTTGGTATTTTTGAAAAGTAACTTAGTCCATTTTTTGAAATAACTTTTGGAAGTTGTTGAACTGAATCTTCATCCTCATCGCGATATCTTCGGCAATTCTCACTGCTATAAAAACCCATACATTTCGACAAGCATCCAATCATATGGTGAACTATTATTACCCCTTTTAGAAGCGCTATCGAAATTTTTCCGAGGGCCACTAAATGGTTAATTCTAAATGAGAAGAATAGTCATTAGCATTTCCAACTCTAGTAGGTATTAAGTGTTCTATTTATTGAGCGTATGTTTTGTTTACTGTTACTGTTGTTGTTTAATTTAATGTGTTTAGTTTCGTTTCAGTGCTTTTAAATTTTATTTATACTTCTGCAACATAAAATTACTTTGGTCAGACAATAATTTAACATAGAATTATAGCTCTCATACGGACGCACTTACAACACACTATTTTCTACATAAAAAGAAACAAAAAGCCATGCTTTCATACAGTCTTCTAGTCATAAAATTTAGTTTTTTTTTCTTCACTTTGCTTCTTCACTCTTACTTAAAAACAATAATATATTATGATCATAGTTTGTTGAGATACTTACACATATGCTTGTGTATGTGTGTTACATGCGTGTATACGTGCATGTGTGTATGTGTTAATATTATACTCCAATATCAGACAATAGACAATTTGACCAAAGTGGGGTATAAAGTATAAAACAGCAACAATGTCATCAATAGCAACAACAGCAAATTAAAAGTGCGAGTGTTCGTCCACACTGACCAGCAAAAGGACTTGCAGTCTATTTCAGTGTGGTGTGTGGAAAAATCTGAATGTTACAGATGCTGTGTAATAGTATGAACTCATTTGTATGTTTTTTTGCGATTGCTAAAATTTATTTTCATGTTTAGTAGTGTTCGTTTTATTTGTTGTTTTCAACACATTCTAAAGTGTTTGCAAAGTGTGTTTTTATTTCTTGAGGTCGCTTTTGTAGCCGTGATAAAGCGTAGATGTGCGTTAAGTACAAGTTGGTGAAAAGAGTGTTTGTCGGTATGTGTATGATATTTATGAACCATTAGCTTTCTGGCATGACTGAAAAAAGTAATTGAAAATTATTTTAAACTTATAAACTAAAGTTTTTAAAAAACAAATAGAATTAGGCAAAAATACAAAAATAAAAACGCGAAAATAAAATTTTTTTAGGACTTTGAAAACTAAATTAAAGCTTTATTTAATACTTACTTTAAATCACTTTTTTGCAGAAATTTCTTTATCCAAACAAAATATTTTAGATGAATTTTAATGAATTTCAAGTGGCAAATGAAACATTTAATGTAAAGTAAAGCAGTTTTTAAAATTAATTTGTTTCTGCCTTAAAAATCGTGAAATTTTTCACCAGTTTATATGTGGAAAACGAAAAATTTTGTCCTTTTCCTTTTGTTGCCATAATAGTTTTCGTTTCATTGTCTTCACTTCATTGCTTTTAATATTATTTTTCATCACATTAACATGGTGATTTCTTTTGTGCAAATAAAAGCTAGAAATGCAAACGGATGTGTTAGAAAATAAAACGAAAGAAATGCATAAAATTACTGTACGGATATCCGGTGATCCGGTAGCAAGTAGCTTTATATTAACAGAGGCCAAAAGTAGCAGAAATGAAGGAAGTTGCAAGCAAGCAAAATGAAAACGACAAAAAATAAAATAAGAAATGAAGTGATATGGCTTAATGTATCCGGCCATAAATGGAGTAATAAAAAGTGAATAAAAAAGGACAATTGTCACTTTATGATTTTTGTATGACAATAAAATAATTTGTACTAAAAGTAATGAATAAAATGAATGTAGTACAAGTACATTGCATGCATTGCATTGTTTTAACTTACGGGGAATATCATATAAAACGGACAGTCAAAAAAGTGTGAGGTTGTGTTCACATTTGGCGTAGGATATAATTATTTTGGAAGAGGACTTTTCCTATTAAATTCGCAGTAAAATTACATTTGCAATACATTTTACATAACGTTATTCACTATTCTTAATTAATAAAAATAAAATTCTCGTAGTTAATTGAATCTCAGCAATTAGCATTTTTATCCCGCCAGTACTCCTCAGAGCTATTTATACTTGTTGTATAATAGCATCTGAGACAACTCGTCAGCATGTGCTGATTTCCCCAGCTTACAGGATTACATATTCCATTTTAAAGGAAAGCTTAGAAGAAGGCTGTCTAGAAAACTTCTTATAATCACATCGAGAATAAGTGCTAGACTTTCTTTTTATCTCTTCATAATTGGATTGGATGCAAGGAAAAGTAAGCTTCTCGAAACTAAATACATTACAGAATGATCATACAGAATAAATGCCGCAGAAAAAGGAGTGTTTTGCGCGCATTCAGGTTTGGACTTAGAACTTGAAAAATCTTACAGTTTATGAAGGGATTGTATTTTATTTTGTTTAGCGATCACAGAAATACGCGATAGCCAGATCAGAAAGACAAATATTGATGTTATAAATATGCAGCTGTGATATCAGGATATGAGTAAACACTCATTGGTAGTTAAGCTGCTATTATGTCATTAAGCACAAGTAATATTATGTCCAAGGTTCATAGCAGCTTTCACATTTAAAATATTAAATATTATTATTTTCTAGGCGCCTGGCTACAAAAATATTTTAGACAGTGAGAAAGGGGTGAATTAGCGAGGAAATGGTGGTTATGGATGTTTTTCCCTCCAGTTCTCTAACTAATACGACAAAAATCAAAGAGTGAGTGGATAGAGCTATGGAATAGATGAGACACTTGTAGATAGGCCAAATAGTTATGGATTGAATCAGAGGTTGAATATAGAAAAAACTTTTAGAAATGAATAGGGGTGAGTTTGGAATAATTATTTTATCATTATGACTTACAGTATATTATCCTTAATAATCCTATGGTATAATTAGTAACTATTCAGGATAATACATGCAATTGGTGTAGGAAAGCTGTTTAAGACTGCTATTTTATCATATGTTAATGGCCTTTTCTATCTAATAAGAACAGATATTAAAGGTACAAATCAGAATACATTGTCGAATTTTATTAAATGAACAAAGTGGATTGTTTAGGACTTATGGAAGAAAATAAAAAGAACATCAACGGTGAGGGCAGTAAGAAAGATGAAATATTAAAAGTAATCATCATGGGCAACAAAACAAATGTTAGAGATACACGTTGATCCGACAACTTTGGTAGAATTTATTAAAAGAAAATGTTTAAAACACATGGGGTAACAAGATAAGAAAACTATTGGTGGTGGGAGAAATGAATAGGAAATATTAAAAATTTATAATCTAACCTATACCCCCAAAAATGTACTAATGCGAAGGACGCTGACGAAAGGGATCTTCTATTGCTAGGACCGAAATTAAGTTTTCTATGTTTTTCGATAAAGTACAGAACTTTGGAAACAAAAAAAAAAAATCAGGAAAAAATCTAAGAAATAAATGAAGTTATGGCGTTTTGAAGTTTTTGCTTTTGAGATAATCGAAGTTAAAGTTGGACAACTAATTTGTGCAAGTTTTTAGTTGTTAAGACTGCCTAATTAAGGCCCGATAAGTAGTTTTTCGTTTTAATAATGAGGATTTTGATCTTTGCTATAACATGTCCTTATACTACGTGATAGTTTAAAGTGGTTTTTAGCTTACTTTTAATAACGAAAAACTACTTCTCGCTCCAACAAAATCCTAAGTTTGGCTAAAGGCAAGTTATAATAATGGGCCTAAATATATTAAATATGAAATAAAATCTATTTTCTAGTTGTTCTTGTTTTTTTTTTGTTTTGTCCCGTACTGAAATTTTATCCTGGCAAGATAAGGTCCCTTTCGTCAGTTTGCGTCATTTATATGAATAAACTTTAAAGCGTCACTTTTTTAAGTATTGAATACTACATATTATAAAACATATCGATATGTATATAACACAATGTGCCATTCTGACCATCATTTATTATTTTTCCTTTAGCAAAGGTAACCTTTTATATTGTATTCGGCTCTGTAGCTTTCAATATAAAAAAATCTACTTCAACTTATAACGCTTAATTATATTATTTTAATGACTTTATTGATAATTACTATTTTGCTAAATATTTCCCAATTTGTTTGCTAATATGATTACATTCTGTGATTAGTTTTTCTTAAAGTAATAATTTAAGTGCTGAATTAGTTTTTATGGTTTTACTGCTTCGCAATATTTTTATTTCAATCTTTTGTTAAATATTTTTATTTTTTACTTTACTAATAATTGTGGGTTTTTTCCATTCGAGCATATTGTTTCCTTACTTTCTTGCTATTCTTTAATAAATCCATTAGCATTACATTGCAGTAAGTGGTGGCAAAAGCCCTTTAACTATTTTTAACTTGCTGCTTCTATGTAAAACATTAACTAGTAACAGCAGCATGTTCAATCAAGGATAAAAGGATAAATGTCGAATAGATTTCAAAAGTGTTTACTTTTAATTAAAATGTTTTACTATTGCTTGTACATTCATACCAAATATTAGTGTGTTTATAAACTTTAGAAATAATAGTGATGATTACTAGTATATTGTATGTGTCTGTGTAAATGTATAAAGGACTAGAATATTTTAGAAACAATATTTTTGTTTTTGAATGAGGTTTTTTTTTTGTTTTTTTGTGAACAAAAATATGTATATGAAATTATATCCTTACGTAGTATTAGAAAGAGATATAAGATTTTTTAGTAGATAAATAATTCGTTTAACCATAAAGATTGAAAGTTGCTGCAATTAGTTGATTTTTACTACGTTATAATTTTTACCAAACAAAAGTATCGCTTATATTGAAATAATTGCCTAAAACAAAAAAAAAAAACAAAAAGTATTACAAAAAATTATTTTTTTTATAAATGAAAAAATAAAACTTTCTTTAGAATGACTGAAGTAGAAGTTAGCGATGCTCTTCACATGCTTAATTGTTCTCACTTGATTGCTTTATTAGCAAACTTTTTTTTTACGTTTTTTGGAGGCAGGTTATAAAATATTATTCTTCGAAATTCTTACTATTTTAATACTTGTACTAGAGTATCCATTCGATCAATCATCGCTCGATTAATCGTAAAATTTAAGTCAATTAATTGTTGAATAGGTTAGGTTAAGAAGGGTTGTGCCAGAAATGGTACGTTCACTCGGAGGGTCCGGTATGATTTCCTTCAGCTAACTAAACTACATGCGTTCTGCTAGATATCACTCAGCGACCCGATTTCCTTGATAAAGCAGACGACATCTTCGATTTTACACCGCGCGATGTCGAAGACCCCTGGAGAAATCTCTCACCTAACCATCTAAGTCTGCGGCTTTGTAATACCGGGTAGTGACACACGGTGTGCTCCACAGTTTCAAACTCCTCCTCGTCCTCGCACATCCTACAAAAGTCCGATGTACCGGCGACCCATTTACTAATTCTTGCCCTTGTGGCGCCAGTGATAACACCTATCACGACTCTCAGAACTTTACTGTCTAAACCTAGAAGTAACTTGTTTTTCGCAGCGTACAGTCTGGGCCAAATTGCGCGTGAAATTCTGCAATCCCCATTACTTCCTAAGACACGTTGGTTGTCTTAATTGTTTGAGTAGAAAAATTAAAAATTTCGATCCAAATATAACTCGAAGAAATTTTATCGGTTGATCGACAAATCGACCAAAATTAATTTTTATTAGGATCTCCAATTTTTTGCTTCTTTGTTGTTCGTTTGAAAATAGTTTCAATCTAGACGCGACTAATTTCAATATATGCTAGCTTAAAATAAAACTAATAGAGAGCTAATATTAAAAGTCTGCTCAAAAAGTAAGTATGTGAGTTGTTGAGTTTACCGTCGACCCTTTGCCTATCCTAGAAATAACTGCACTTTTAAAAAATTTCTCCCTGTTGACATTTTGTTTGTTGGGAATAAGGAAAAGCCAGACAAAATATACATGCGAATACACGAGATTCACTTGAATCATTAAAGACAATAGTTTATAAAAAGATTACAAATAGAGTACAGATAGTCATTCATTCACTTATTCCAATAACAAAGTATAACTGTTACTTAAGCATATATTTAAGCGATATTTATAGCTTTATTATTTATTTTCCCTTTTCTCATACAAACTTTAATAATCATACAAACATATATTTAGTAAGTATGTTTATATAAATATTAATATAATGGTATGCAGCCAAGCTCGTATAACATACGAGACACTGTAGAGAACCATTTACATACATACACACACACACACACGTCTGTTTGATATTGTGCGGGTGATTTATATTTTAACAGTCTTAAAACAAAACAAGATTGATAACACCTTGTAAAGTTGTAGTATTTTTATTTTTCTGTTTTAATATTTTTATAAATTGTTTAATTTTTCTTTATTTTATGTCTCATTTCTTTAACTTGATTTTGTTCTTGTCTTTCTGCACAACAAAAGATAAAACATTTTATTTGATTATATGAAAAAGTCTGTAATCGTGCATGTATTTGTGTTACAAAAGACCTTAAGATGTGTAACACAATATTCTGCTTCAGTGATGTTTTACATCAATCATTCGGTTAAGAATGATTTAAAAGACATCATAAATTATTTTCGTATAAGAAAGCGAATGAGGGCAAGATGTCGCCACATGAGTGGAATTTAATTTATTGCAGCCACATTTCTAAGTTGCTTTAAACATCAATAATTGACATCAAAAGTTTTATTAAAGACTTTTTTCAAATACACAGAAAAAAATCACAAATTTTAATTGGTTTCAGATTAAATGCTAATTAAATAATTAATTGACTCAATTATTTGTTTAATTAGAATATTTTTTGTTCTGTTTTAAATAAATATATATTTGAATCAATTAAAAAATTAATTGAATTTTAATTTAAAACTAATTAATACCTGGTACAAAAATTATAATTTCTGTGCAAATTATAAATTTCTAAAGTTTTTCTTAAAACTGAATTTTTTAAAGCTTTTAATTGGTTTCAGATTATAATTCTTTTTTTCATATTTATTTATTGCATCTTCAATATGTTTGAACTAAAAATAATTACTCATATCTTAATTTTAAAATAAAAAATAAGTCCAGCCAGTGCTAGACAAAAAATGATAATTAATTTATAATATAATTAAATAATTAATTGATTCAATTATATGTTTAATAACGAAATTTTTTGTTCTGTTTTAAACAAGTAAGGGTATATTTGAATCAATGAAAAATTGAATTTTAATTTAAAACTAATTAATACCCTTTGCAAATTTTTTCCTGTGCAAATTATAATTTTCTAAATGTTTCCTTAAAACTAAATATTTTTGCTCTTTTGTGTTTTAAGCAAGAGTTAACTTGCATATCACAGTTGGCAGTCACAACAGGATTTTCATACACATTGCAAAGCAATATTTTCAATATTTAATACTAGAATAAACAAGAATTTTACCTGGATTTAAAAAAAACATCATGTAAATATTTAATAGTGTTGCTTAACATGTTTTGTCTTTAATTTACACAACAAGTTAAGATTTTATTTTCAACAGTTGTCAACTAGATTTCAACAGTAATTACTATCACAGTTACACACTCATGGTGGCAAAGTTGCTACACATCTGCTCTTGTTTTAACTCTTATCAAGGATAAAACCATTAAATATTTTTAATTATATTTAAGTTTGACACAAGAAAGTGAAGCTTAATTGTTTAACAGTTAATGCGATGGCAACAAATAATTGATATTTATTTAAAATTGTATAGAGATAATAGAAAAAAGGCAGATTACACTAAATGCCGTATTTAGAAAAATAAAAAAACGTCCAACAACTGAAGGCTAAATTAATTTATTAAGCTCAAATTAAAAAGTGAAATTAACACAGGCAGAAAGGGAATTAATTACAAAGCAATAAAAAATAAAATCTCACTCACAATTACATTACACAACAAAGACATGAAAAGAAGAACCTGGAAATAATTAGCTTTTAACTAGTGTAATGATAGCAATGCTAATAAGAGAGAAAATATTTACACAATAAACATGGAATGTACATGTGTTTATTTATATAACGTACAAAACAAATACATACAAACAAATACGCACATCAGCTTAACTAAAAGCAAATAAAACAGCATGTCTCATGCAGTATTAGCTGATTCAAATATAAGGAAGGAAGGAAACATATTCACATGTACTCACACTTAATATACACAGTGGGAAAAAAGTTAAAGCGCAGGTGAGTTTGTGATAACCCTACATAAAAAAAAAAATAAAAAAATCTTGATATTTAAGAAACTAGAGCTGTATAAACAAATTTTAACGTAGTTTCGAAAATAGGATGACAATATTTATTTTATCAGATATTGTTTTCGATGCCAAAAATGGGAATTAATCAGAGTACCAAAACGCTCACTCACTGCTCAATCATGTATGAGTATGTACATTTAAGTTTTTGTTGCTTCTTTTCATACATGTATGAGAGACTTGAAAATATTTTGTGTTTGTTCGTTTAAGAGTGAGAATATTTATTTTTTTTCAAAGATTTTAAAAACTTTAACAAGTATTTTCCTGGAAATGTTCTAGGGAAAAATCAAATGATGACATATTTAAAAGACTGTTGATTCCTTCTGATCGCGGGATATCAAATATGAGAAAAAGAAAAAGGAAAACAATCAATAATTTGACAAAGGAATCATTTCCTTTCGTAATATTTTCTTTAAGTCTTAAACATGAAGATCATGCCAGAGATGATGATAAAGATATTTATACTAATTATAAAGATGATGATGATAATTGTTAAGAATTGGTTACGAAATAGATGTTTAAGGAATATATTAATTTTATATTCCATTTTTTTATATTATACAAATTTTTTTTAATAAAAAAAAGAAAAACACATTAATTTGCATTAAAATATACGCAGAAAAAAATAATTTCACCAATTAAAGAATTTAATTGCTTTCATATTAAAGTTTAATTCAATAATTAATTGATTCAATTATTTGTTTAAATAGGAATTTTGTTTGATCTGTTTTAAACAAATATATATTTAAAACAATTAAAAATTAATTGAGCTTTAATTTTAAACTGATCAAAACCTTTAATTGGTGCGAAAAATATTTCTGTGTATTTAACAATTTATAAATTTTAAGTCTTTAAGCTAAACTAAGGATCGGGAAAGCAATCTCGAATTAATTTACAATTTTGGCACATAATTATTAATTACTTTATATCGGGAGTACCCCATCCCAGCACTTACCGCATCACTTGTTAACTTAATTGCATATTCCGCCTTTACATTAATACATAACAAATTTTAAGATGCTTATTATTAAATATTTTGTATGGGGACCACCCCTTCCCTTAGTCCTAATCCACCAATATTTTTCCTAAATTTGGAGTTTATCGCTCTCTAAAAAAAGTCGCAAACAGCGAAGTCATCACGAATCAATTCCCACTTTTCTCATCGAAAACCCCACTGTGCGGTCTGTTACTTTTAAGGAAACTAAAAGCAGTTGTACCTTTATAGGGTACTCTAAGCAAAGTTGTTGAAAAAATCTCAAAACCCCAGCAGTAACAAGTGCGACAGTTTTTTCTTGTTGCTTTAATACTTTAGCTTTTGAATACGTTAAGCAAATAAATAACACCTTTAGGCATATTTGCTTGTAAACACATTCATAGAAATCTTCTTTCAACTTTGGCGCTAATGTGTTAGAGTAGGTGGGTGTGTATGTGTAACAGTGTGTTTATGTGTGAGAATTTACATAAAAAAAGAATAAAAAAAGAACCTCACACAATAAACAAGTATATTTTATTTTATGTTTTCTATTTTTACTATATTCATTTCGTTGCACTGTGAGCGAATACACATGGTCTTGTTTGCGAGTAGTAGTGCTGCAAAATAGTGTTAAAGTATGTATTAAAAGCTAACAGGCTTTCAGCTTTTATAAAATAGTGAAACAAATGCACACTCACATGATAATTCTACTTACACCTTTCTCTTAAATGAGTCTTTCTTCCTCATGGAAATGTGTGTAAAACAAGCAAATAAACAATCATATATTTTCTTCCTCTTGCTCGCTGCATTTTGTTTATCATCAACTACGTCCTTTCAAATCGCCTGTTTGAAATGTTACATTTCATTTTGATCGCATACAGTGAGATATTTTAGCTGTATTAGGATGTTGAATGGTTTTGTAGGCACAGGTTTGTCAGTATGTGAGAGTGGGTAGGTGTGTGTAGGTGTGCGTTGCATGTTGTTGTTGTATAAAATTCCCTATTAATATCTCCCACGCATATTTTCTATATGTTTATGTTTCAACATTGCTGTTGGTTGTGTTCTTTGTTAATATTTTGTCAACTCTCTACAATGACAATACAAATATCAAATAGCAATACAACTACAATATACCCCTGCTATAAAGCCGTTAAAATGTGTGTGGGTCCATATAATTTTTTATCGATATGTGTAAATGCTTGTTTTTATGTTTGTAGGAGTTTAGTTTCTAGATTGAGTTTAATTTCTATTTTATACTCCAGTTTTCTCTTGTTTTTATTTTTAGACATTGATGGAAGGATTTAATTGTACTTTTTTTATTATTATTTTATATAGGAAAATAACAGCCGTAATGGTTTGTTAAATATTTACACTAGTGGCAATGCTAATTGCAGTTTGCAAATTGAATTTTTTGAATATTCTTTCAAAGCATGTGATTTCAAAAGTAAAAAACAAGTTTTAATATTTTTTTAATTTTTTGACTCATTATAACACAGTGCAACAAATCAAAACTTTTCAAAAAATACACGGACTTGACTGCATAGGTTCGATTCTACAACGAAAGAATAGTAAAATCCTACTTTTATTTATTTTTTATTTATTATTTATTTATGGGCCTCGAAGGATTTAGAAAGTTAGTTTTTAACTAATATCTCATTCACACTAGGGATACCGCTTAACTTTGTTTGTCAAGTATGTAGCGGAGGATTCTCTAAATAAATGCTATTAACATTTGATGCAAAAAATGCACTTTTTTAATAAGAAAATTATAAAATATTTCTTTTTTTACTTTTTCAGCGACTCCTCAATTTTATTGTAGCGGGAATGTCGAATCAGACTTTTCATTTTCGACCCCTTCCATTCACAACGATTATAGGCAATCGAATTGTAATTTACGGCAACCAGCCTTTGATCTAGTCTGTAGTAAATTTACAAAGTCTTATACTAGCCAGTGCTGGACATTCACACAGAATGTGTTCTACCGACTCATCGTCTTCCAGGCATAGTCTGCGAGTATCAACTTTTCCGATTTTCTTCTTCTCTAGATAATAGTTGAAGTTTCCATAACCTGTCAGTAACGCAGTTATCTAGCATGAGATACCTTTATTATATCTAAGCAACTTGATAGCTATCCTGCCAAGGGGCTCTTTGAGCACCGTTCGAACCTGTCTACATGTAATAGCCTTTCTCTATCTTTTCAAGTTTCGTGAGTTCAGTCATTGTAGGACCTTTGGCCATTACCCAGTGATACTCTGGATTCTGGTCCACAGAAAATCACAGCAGATCCCCTGTTTGCTAGTTCATATGCTGCTTTGTTTCCAGCTGTGCCTATGTGTTCTTTAAAACACATTCCATCACTAGACTAGAGTACATGTTCGCTTGCCACATGCATTTTATAACCGACTGGTTGTCAAGTGCATCCACCCTACTTTGAGGCAAGTAATCCAAAGCATGCAATAATACAAGCAATTCCTCCTGGTAAATGGAGACGTACTCCCCCAAACACGGACTACAGGACAGATGCAGTCTTTCGACTATTTTTCTTCTACTCATGCGTTCCATCAACATTTGAGCTTCCATAAACTCCTTACTAACTGTGTCGAGGATGCTGACATTGTAGCCGTTGAGCTAATGACTAAGGCCAAAATTGCCTGGGTTGGAACTTTCCACCAACTATAAATGCCAGATCGTCCGCATACTCAACCGTATGGACGCCTTTTGAATCCAGTTTCCAAAGAAGGTCATCAACAGTGATGTGTCCCAAAAGACATGACACAGCTCCTCCCTGGGGGCAACCCCTAACTATCCCGGATTCTGGAATACCCATTTCTAGACCTAAGGATAACGTTGAGCGATTTTATAACATAAAGACGACAATGCAGCGCCAACATTGAGAGTTTCTCTTTTCGCGACTCATACAAGATAAACTTTCAGAACAATATATGGGAAAATTGTAGCCACTTAGAAGTGAACAACTTTTGAAACACCAATATAATCTGACATTCAGGTTTAAAAACTATTTGTGTTTGGGACCATAATCGTTACAATGATACTGGTAAAAAGACGCAATGGAAGTAGACATCCACAAACACACATATGTAGTTCGAAAGTTGCATTGACGAAGTCTGTATATAGGAGTACATATGTAAAGTAAAAGGTTTTTGAACTTTTCAAAATTTTAATTTGAAAGTGTGACAAAATAATTAAAAGTAATTATTTTATTTTTAAAATTATTTCACAACTTTTCACGTATCAAAAATTCATAATCTAAAATTTGTGTTAAATGTTGCCCTGACACAACCTTATCAATAAATTATTTTCCCTCATAATGTACGATAACGTTGTTATGGTTAGAAATTCACAAACTTACTTTTTTAGTGCTGCTTATTTGGTTTTTTTATTTTATGGATTCTTATAAAATTTTTTACTTTTAATGTTTCAGTTTGACTTGCGTCTAAGGTTTATAGATGAATGTTAATAAATTTAAAAGGAAAATTTCATTCTTTTAACTTCTTTCTATCTTTCACCTGTCAAAGGTTTATTAATGCAAAAAATTATTTGAAAAAATTTATTTGAAAATACTGTGTAAAATACATTTTTTCCTGACGTTATTGAGAGCAATTTTTACAACATTCTTAGCGTCGCCCTTTATATCAAACTTTTATAAATTGTAAATACTTGACATACTACACACATCATTTTATATTTTAATTTTACTCCCTCATTTTTTTCGATTTCACTTATATTTTGTCATATTTTTAAGGAAAACGTTAAGTGTTTATTAGGCACGTGCATAAGCTTTAAAGTAAAAATCATTATTGCAAAATATAAAAATATAAATAATAATAAATAAAAAAAATGAAGAATGAAAAATGAAAAATTCCAATAAAGAAACAATTTTTATTTATTTTGAAAATGACTTGAAGCATGAAAAATAAAGTGAAAAATCATTTATAAAACAACAACAACAACAATAATAACAAAATAATGTAACAGAAAATTGTAACCAAATTGTTATAAATAAGTTAACGAAATTGCTTGCCTGTCTATCTGCCACTCAGTAACTTGACTTCGATGAATAGCTGGGTGTTTATGTATGTGTACACGCGCATTGTGTTAATGCTGAATGCTGAAGTGTGTTTTTATATTGAAAAGAAGTGAAAAAAAAGAAAACAATTTTCCCTATAAAGACAATATGATATGCATTTCAATATCGTTATAATGCTTTATCGTTTTTGAATAAGAGACATCGAATTTCTATAAAATGAAACATTGGGTGAAAGAGTAGTTTATTAAGAGAAGTATCAATGAATGGAATGATACCAAATAGCAATTTTTGGAATTTAGTTTGTTTTTATCTTTGACTATTCGTCTACCTATGTTCCGTTCACGTAAAAATTACTGGATGAACTTTACTTAAATTTTGTGAGGAGGTACCTTAGTATCTCGGTTCATATATTGGATACTTTTTCCGCAAAAATATATAATTTCCATGAGAAAATCTAGTGACAGTACGCAATTTTGCCGATTTGAAGGTACTGCAAACTCGACAGCACCTTTTATCTTTGAAAGCGGGATATTTAAAAAACTTAAAACAGAACTCTACAATAATTTTAGAATTTTATATAAATTTATGAATTTTATCTAAGGATGTATAAAGAAATACTAAACCATACCTGAAGCACTATGAGAGTAAGAGTCTTATAATTTTGTTTTTTAAGCATAATAGAACAGAGTATTGCCAGGATACCTAATACATGGCGGGCATAACTACTTCATATATGTTATAAAAGTAAAACACCGAATTAAATTGTTAATGGGGTGCCTCGGTGGCTAGTAGATAGTTTGGTAGTCTATTAGTCCGGGGTAGTGGGTTTGATTCCCACCAAAGACTGGAATTTTTCACTACAAGTTGGTAGGAAGACTAAGAAGGAGCTTAGATATAATCTGGTTGTCTACAAATGATTAACTGCATTAGTGACAGGGACTGTCAAATATTATCTGGAAAATTTAAAAATCGATGTAAGAGGAAACTTTCCGACTGTGCCTGAAAACAGGCTAAAATAAAAAGGCTTTGGACCATATTAAATGGAGATGCTGAATAGACCTTAGCCTTAAGCAAATGTTAGCAATTACCATCGACCCTGTGATGTGAAAAATTATTAATATGTATCAGTCGCCAGTCTTAAATCACTACAGTCGAGAGTATAAGGCTAGTGACAGCACTAGACTCAATGAAATTAAAGTATTCGTAAATTTCCAGTCGGATACCAGAAATATTTGTGGCTTGCTTCGGTATTTTCGCTACAAAATAATATTAATTAAATAATTTGTTAATGCAACAAACTTCTTTCAGAGTCATCGGACCATCCAAGCAATAGCCTTTTAGTAAGATGAAAACCAAAATATATAAAATGTTAAAACAACAATCATTTTTAAAAGTTTAATGACGTTGTAACAACATTGTAAACATAGATCTATTTTAAAGCACACTAACATTTATTGCACAGTGGAGTGTAATCAAAATAGATTGGAAAAATCTGTGACTTATAAACGGCTGCGGTGATTTATATAGAATTTTTCCTAAATGAGCAATCGAGTTTTTAATTCAGCGGCGCTAAAGCACGTAACAGTAAGAAACCAAGTGCATGAAATATTTTAAAACAATAAAAATAAATTTTTAGTTTTCTTACATCCCTTTTACCAGGGGTTAGTTTTATGCTAAATTTTTAGCTCAAGTAATTTTCTGAAAACGCCACTGTATTTTGATTCTGCCATAGTGTTTGTGTTGTTATAAAACTACATTACATTGTAAGGAATGTAATACAAATACTTTTTAACACAAATAATAAACATATCGAATTTACGAATGAAAATCTTCTTAAAAAAATTGTGTTCATCAATTGTTGAAATTTTGTTTTCATCATATTTTATACAACTTTTAAACTACTTTATTATTGTCATTGTTTTATATTTACGCTTGTGTTTTCACCTTTATAAAAACGCTAATATACTTACACACATATATACATGTGAATATGCAAAACCAATTCAATGACTTTGTAATATTATTCGTATTATTTTGTAGTTATTTTAGTCCTGTTTCATGATGGTTCTTTTGTTAATACTTGAAATTCCCAGTGGCAATGATAGTGATAAAAATACATATGACACGTTTTCAGCAAAAGTGTGTTAACTCAAAATTTTAACATTTTCTCTTTTTCGACGTGCAGAGCAATTACTATTCAGTATACAAATCTTTCATAGTTTTGACTGTTTTTGATAAAAAGGAATAATATAAGTTTAATGTGGTCGTCATTTTAAAAAATATTTTTTTCTATTGAAAATTGAAAATTTTTGAGTTAATACACTGCTGCCGTAAATGTGCGACATGAGTAAATATAAACACATATTGTTACCTATAAAAACGAACGACGTTAATATTGTTATTTGTTATTAAAGTTTAAACTGAAAAGCTGTTGTTGACATCTTCTCAAGTAAGTGTTCTGTGAATATTGCTGCGTTATTTATTCTCATATCTCATTGTGTTATTTATTTTTCTTTTAGTTTATTATGAACTTCATCAAAAATTTAATAATAAAATTTCATTATCTCTTTATCGTTTCTTTCTTATGTCTTTATTATTTCTTTCTTTCTTTTCGTTTCTTCGAAAATGTCTTTTAATGATTATAAAACATTGCATCGATGGTGAAATATTTATGCAGAATAATCCATTTGTCAATGACTGACTGTCATAATTACATGAAAAGCATTACATGAATACTATACAATAAACAAAAAAATATTAAGAGAATTACATTATTATCAATACAAATAAGTATTTGTAACGATAAGTATACAATGTGCATGCCGCTAAAGTTCAGAATGCGTCCCACTAAGGTTAAGAGGGTTTTACATGGTGTGTGAACCATCTATCTTTTATGCATGAAGAAGCTGAAGTGCTTGCTTTTGAAGTTTTAAGGGCTGGAAGTTGCATCTCATAGAAATTTGTAGAACATTTCAAAATATTTTAGAGAATTCGAGAGCACTGCAGTATATTCCGGAAAATCCCACACCATTCTGGAATATTGTGATATGTTCAAGAACATCCTAAATCACATATATATAATATCTTTCATAAATCTTTTATCAGTTAGATTATTTGAGATTGCATCTCAATTGCCAAACGGTTTTACCAATCAAAAAACAAATGAGAAATTGATGAATTTTTTTGTAAGAAGGTACATTAAGATATTTTTCAAACTCACTGCAGGTATTTTATTCGTCTGAACTGATTTAAATTAAATTTGAAACATAAATCCTTGTCAAGGATCAGACTTTTTAGACTGAACCCGATTGTTTGCACTATTCCTGCCATATAAACAATTTTTTTTATCTGCAAAGCTATTTATTCGATTTCAAAAATTGTTTCTCTTGTACTTAGAAAGTTCATAGAGTTGATTCCATGCAGTTCTAAATTTGATATAATCCTGTTCTACTTTAGTTCTAGTCCAATTTTAGCTTAGTTCTTGTTCAGCTCTCATTAAAACCCAGTTAAAATTTTCTTAATTTTTTTTTATATTTTGACAAAAATATTTATTAAAAAACTTTAATATCTTAATTGTATTTGCTACTAATCCCTAGTGCGCTTCGATACACTCATTCCCAAATAGTACAAAAAACGTGCAAGGTACCACTGACACTATCCTAATCCAGTATGTATTTTGCAATATTATGCACAATAGTATGAGGAATATTTGTGCAAATTTTTAAGACTCTACATATTGTAGGTATTCCTTTGTATGTGGGGTACCATGCCCACTGTCCCAATCCATTCTAAATTTTTCTAGGATTATACACAATAGTATGAGGAATACTTGTGACGCTACCTATCGTAGTTCTTTAGGCACACGATAATAATTGTTCACATTGTATAGGAGGTACCACGTCCACTATTCCAATCCAGCCAGTGTTTCGCTAAACTAGGAATGTTAATAAGGGGATTACTGGTGCAAAAGTTCAAAGAGATACCTATTACAATTCTCTAGCTACTTAAAAAGTGGGCGTGGAAAATTTTTTCTTTCCATAAAACCTAAGTAGGGTTACGATAAAGATTTACAAAAATGGCCAAATCGGTGCAGCCGTTCTTAAGTGCTGCGATTACCAACATTTAATTTTATTTATATAGAAGACTAGCTGTGCCCACACACGTTGTGTTTGTTCTGACAATATTGTATTCGATTTTGCTTTGAAAGTAATCCACACCAACTTTTAACACTCTTACGTATTTACTTTATATAGAGGTTAAAATTTATATAAAACTCTAAAAGCTCTGTAAAAGACAGACAGGAAATAAGTTACTTATTTTTTTAAAACAGTTACATCAGTTGCACAACATTACTTAAAATATACTGCTTGTAAAAAAGAAAAGATGCCTTAAATTATTCAGTACCTTTAAATCGGTAAAAAATTGGCGTACAATCACTGTTTTCTTGGAAATATTGGAACCAGGATACTGAGTTATCTCCTCACAAAACTTTGTTAAAATCCATTCAGTACTTTTTACGTGATGCGAACAAAAATAAAAAGACAGAAAGACAGGAAATGAGTTACTGTTTTATTATATGTATGGGTATACTCGTATAAATCTTGAATAAAAAATTCCTTTTTAAAATTTATTAAATAAATATTTTATAAACAAATCATAAAATATTTATTTTCAAAAAATATAGTAATCCAAACAGATTAGCTATTTCACTGGTGCTTAACCAGATCGTCAGTGGTCTTTTTTTAATTTTCTGAATAAAAACCCAGAATCTTATGCCCAAAATTTAATAAACCAAATGAGAAGTTTATTAAAGCAAGAAAAAATCCAAATTTCTAAACAAAAAAAAAAGAAAAACAAAAATATAGTAACCATTACAAATTAGAAACTTTACTTTTCTTTTTCTTTCTATTTTCTATTACAAAATTGCTTATTGGGATTTCCATAAAATTCTGGTTGACATGACTTCAAACCCGTTACGACTGGAAATATATAAATATGCAAATTAAGACTAAAAAGATTCTTAAATATAAAAGATGGATTTATTTGTGTAATGTATACAAATAATGGTTTATTAAGCTTGTGTGTTCAAATACTATACATACTTTACATACATGCATTTACGTACATACACAGACATATACATTACTTAATGGAATATTATCTGTATGTGGAAGTAGCTTTCAGCATATTTGTGTGGTCAATGTAATTGAATAATGAAGGGTGTACAAAATATAAGTATAATCCTTGGATAAACTTTAGAGACAGTAAACATTAACTAAATTGATATAAGTGCACTGTGGGAATATTTATTATTATTATTATTATTATTATTATTATTATTATTATTATTATTATTATTATTATTATTATTATTATTATTATTATCCTTTTTTTGGAAGGCATTATGAATAATAAAAATATAGTAAACTCGTACAAGAGCCTCGTAAACTGTATAGTAAAAAAATTGAAATTTCAAAGATAATGTTTTGATGCCACTGTAAAATGCCTACTAAGATTTTCTTAAGATTTAAGGCAGTCTAGTAATTTTGCATTTAATACCTAATGGACAGTAAAACGATGAAAGGCATAATTTAAGAATGTTTGCAGCACAAACTTTTCTTGCCTCGTTATGCTTTTTTAAGTACAAAAACAAATTTATTTTAGATTTAATTTTAATATCATTGTTAGTTTTGTACACACTTAATCACAAGCAAACACCTATATACACACATACACATATACACACACAACAAACATTAACTTAACTAACGAACTATTTTTATTGAACAGAGTTTTCTTGAAATTTGATGCAATAAAAGACATAATGTGAGCTTAATTGAATTTTATAACCCTAAAATTGTTATTCAAAGAGATTAACAACAAATGCACTCCCACACTCCCTTAAAAACTGTGAATATTCGGATATAAAGAAATACAAGTAGAAACATATTCACAATTAAATATAGTATGTACTACAATGATAATTAGAAAGATGACGATAACGATGAGGATGCTCATGATGATCATTACTCTTAACGCATAAACGCATAAACGCAAACATAGAAGCAACTACATACATACTTACATATGTACATTAGACAAACATTATCATTACGTGCACAAGTAAGCATGTTTGTATATAATTTAGTATATGGATAGATACGTAGTATGAATCTGTTTGCATGTACACATACAAAGGAAAAAAACTGTGTTCTCATGTATGAGTATGCATGAAAATCTTTGTGTACAGTATTTGTGATTAAACAGATTAAATGTAGAAATCTTCAAAATTTAAGGAAAAAAAATTCTAAATGACACATCATAAGGCAGACAATCCATTGAGCATCATATGCACGTACAAATACACATACAACATACGTACATACATATGTATCTGCAGTTTACTCTTTCAAAAAGTATTCTTTCTAAATTTTGTATGAACAAAAATGGAAGTGTTGAAAAAACATTTAAACTTAAGCATACATTGTGCAGGAAAGAAAGCTTTTCACAGATTAAAAATTAAACAACAAATTGGGAAGTTTTAATGCCGAGATTGCAACAAAGTGCAACAGGCCATACATCCGGTTTTACTTCTATATCAAATACATCTTATTCGAGTATTTCTTTTTTTAATTTGTTTATTTTGCAATGAACAGCCCCGGGGGGAATTTGAGACAAGTGCTCCAAGTGCAATCGTTGCAAAACTTTTGAAGAATATATGAATAGCGAGAAATTCAGCTGATTTAAAGATACTAAAAATAGACAATTTATCGAATATTATTTTTTTGGTATTTAATATATATTTTTTGAACCGTTAAAGATTTTTATAGATTTTTCCAAAAATTTTAATGTTTATATTTCAGCCTGTCGCAGAGGGTATAATAGACCTGAGCGCTATTGAATACATGTTGTAAATAAATAAACATTTTATTGTAATACGAGTATTATTATTTTATTTACAGGTAATTGCAATTAGCATTTCTGAAATTTTAAATTCCATGTAAATAAAACAATTCCTTTAATTCAAAATTATATGTAATTTTAATTGCAAAAAATGAAATATTAATAACATCTCATTGAAAATTGAAGGTATCGTGAAGTGATAATAAAGATAAAATTGAAAATCATTAGTCATAAAAATTGAAATAAAAATGTTAAAATAATAGGGGTTTTACAGTTGTCAGACAGTGACTTTTAATTAAATGCTGCCAGGCGACAAATGATCTACAAAAATTAGATCTTTATATATCTTCCTTTAATATTTTAATATATAATTAGTAAAAGGGTTTTAATGAGTAATTTATTTATAAAACCTGTTTCTTTCTTATGACCGCAAATATTGAATCTAGCAAGAAAGGAATGTCATTATATAAGAGGTTTATATCTCAAAGCTACATACTAGCTCTGTAATGAAAAATATCTGCATCTAAAGATCCCTGACAGTCATTTTTTTTTGATATTTCAGATTGATCCAAATGATAATGTACCAGCTGTTGACCGCAAAACTAAAATAAGCTGTTCGTCAGACTTAATTTTGTATGCTCAGCATTTTCGAGTGCAGATGTGTAATATATGTATGTACATATATTACCTATATCCGACCTAAAATGGAATACAACTCGTCTGTATGGGCTAGCACCCTAAAATCTATATTAAAGCTTATCGACCGAGTGCAGGAGAGAGCTAATTAGTGACAGTAGCGTATCCAATTCTATTGACTCACTGGAGCATCGAAGCAATTTGGGATGTTTACCGTTAATACAATGGAATGTGTTCTAATGAAATCAGCACATCCATTTGTGGTGGATTTGCCAGTGAATTCCAATACGCATTATAGAGAAAATTAGTTTTTCGCCCATACAGCTCGAATGTGGAATAAAATCCCTGCAGATGTCTTTTCCTGTCGACTTCACTATGAGAAAGTTCAAGTCAAATGTCAATAACACTACTCCCTTCTCCTTTCTATAACAAAATTTTTTAGTTCCGGCATAATGCATTGCATGACCAGAAGTCACCTTCTAAGTGCTGGTCCAAGTCAACAAAAAAAAAAAAAAAAAAAAAAAAACAACAGCGCAGTAGTTTTAAAGCCACTTAAAATGAAAGAACTTAGCAAAACGAGATGTGTTTTTCTTAAAATCTGTTTTGCTTGCAGTCAAAATGAAAATTCTGCAAGCGGATAAAAGGCCGCTATTAGTCTTATCATGAGGGATTCGCACTGAGGGGGATCCAATTAACCAGCCTTGCCTTGAGGTCCTCTATATAATCTAATCTAATCTGTAGATAATCTATAGATAATCTATCAGTCTGGAGGTCACGGGTTCGATTCCCACCAAAAACTCTGGGTGTTTTTTGCAGACAAGCAAAAAGAGGTAGTGTTGTCTTATAATAAAATTAATAAAAATTACATTTCATAGAAGACAAAGTTGCTCAAGTTGTACAGAAAACTTTACTTATCATTTTTATAATTAATTGTGTTGCCTCTGTATCTATGGTAAGGATATGCTTTTCTAGCGTTAATGTTCTCCCTCACATTACAGTCTGCTGCATTACAAATACAATGATTGTAGAGCCCTCGGCCATTAGTACTCTTAGAGCTACGTGCAGCCACTGGAGGAGTTTGGTGGCAGTTCAATTCCCTCTAGGATGATGAAAGTATTATTAAATAAGTTTAACTTATGAAAATATGATGCGAATGTCGGCATACCATATCCAATTAGTTGATCTTGTAATAAAATAATATTTTCGTTTAGCACCAAACACATTTGCAGCCTTGCACACATACATATGTATCTCTCTATTGTATAGATTAAAAGCATTTATTGCATATGAATTACGTTAGTTTTCTTATTATATCAGTTAACACAAGCTTGTGTAAGTATACATATGTGTTTGTGTGTGCGAATGTTTACACAGTAAAATCTTCTGCCAATATGTAAAAGTATTTACTTTAAATTTTGTCATTCTTTATAAATTTTTGTTTTATTATTCCATGTTAAGCTTCGAGCAGCTGTCAAAATAGAAAAAGTATATATTTTTAAAGTTTTATTTTAAAATAAAATTAATTTTTTTTCAATTTCTTGTTTTATTGTTTTCTTGGAATTTTACTGTAGCAAATGAAAATTGCAAAATCAAACTGAGACTTTTCTTTGATGTATGTACATACATACATACATACATACATACATACATACATACATACATACATACATACATACATACATATGTACATACGTATTTCGTCGTATGTAATGGAAAGAAATGAGTAAAAAAATTGTGTGTGCGACTTCTATGCAAAATTGGTTAACGTTTGATAGATGTGCTCTTGGTTCTTATAGTCTGGATTTTAAGGATTCTTAGCAAAAATACATACTCTTTTAATTTGATTTTTTTTCTAAAGTTAAATTGTTGAAGATTGGCAATTTTAATTAAACTGCAATAACATTGTGAAAGGAAATACGACGTTTAAACAAACATTTCCGTTCGAAGTTTGAAGAATTAACATGGATGATTTGAGTTTTGTTTCCCATAATAAAGGAATCACTAACTGTTTTGTTAGATATTTAACGAAGTTCATTGAAGAACAGTTTGTGTTTAATAATTATTTTATTGAGACTAGGACCAATTGCAAAAATGGGACTAGTTTTTCAACTAAAACCGCAATTTAATGTTAACTTTAGAAATATTATTTTTGTATACTAAGATCCCGTTTAAATTATAAAAATAAATTTTATCCGAAAACATTTAAAAATATTTCGAAGTTAATTAATTTGTGTTATATTCAACACTAGCTGTGCCGTGGGCGTCTTGATAATATTATGCTCGATTTTTTTTGCTCTTATCTTACTTAATAATGCTTCTGTTATGGTTTATGTATTTTCTTTATATGAAGTTACCCATCCCTGGATAAAATTCCAAAATTTATAAAAAATTCTAAAAATTATTGTAAAGCTCTGTAAAAGGTGTTTAAAACAATGTAATTCCACAATTTTGTTTAAACGTGTTTAAAATATCCCAGTTTTAAACCGAAAATTTCAGTTGCTTTAAACCGGAAATTGCGTTTTCACTGCTTTTTCTCCACTTTCTCTTGGAAATGAGATATTTTTTCGAAAAAAATTATCCTATATTAGAATCAGGATGCTACCAAGGTACCACTATTTTGTTAAAATCCATCCAGTAGTTTTTACGCGATGCGAACGCAAAAGAAAAGCATACAGACGTACAGAAAGACGGAAATGAATTACTATTTAATTTTAGGTATAAATTTTTAAATTTGATTCAATAGACTAATTAGAAATTAATTGAAACACCGCTTAAAATTTTATCCCCATAACCAGGGTTCAGAATTTTTCATTTATGAGCGCTGAAATTTCAACATGATATTTCTCATAAATGAGATTTCTATTTTTTATATTTTTTTTCCAATCATAATTAAATAACAAAAAATGCTCTGCCTGCTATTTATTTTTTTAGCATACATACAAAACAGTGAATGATAAGTAATGAATTAGCTCATTCTGTTCGAATAAGTAAAAAATGTTGAGTAACATTTATTATCTATTTCACTAGGAAAATTTGACATTTAAAATTTGGTGTCTATCTCGCTAGTCTCTATCCCCTAGTTGGTGATCAGCTGTTGTTTGAAAAATTCCGCATGAAATAATGCCCATTTGCTTTCTTTCACAGCTTTGATAACATGTTGCCAGAGTACCGGGCTTAAATGTTTGTAATTTTGTTTCATTTATGAACGTTATCATTTATGAGTGTTCATTCATAAAATTTTTCATAAATAAGATTTCCAAAACACTTTGTTACTGTATAAGCTGACAGTTTCACATATATATATAAACACATACATACATGCACATATATATAAACACATATATATATATATATATATATATATATATATATATATATATATATATATATATATATATATATTTATGCGAATGCTTAATGCGAACATTTTTCTACGATCTTTTCATTTATACAAAATTAACAAAAATGTAACTTCTCAGATATTTGCACTTTCATGAAAAACAAAATATTTGTTCATTTATTCACTTTGCAATAGAAAGGAAAAAAAAAATATTCCTACTCATAAATGCAAAAACAAAAAATATTTTCTAGTCTCTCACACATGTATAAAAAGAAGCAGAAGAAAACTATAATGTAGATACTCACACATGATTGAGCAGTGAGTGAGCATTTTGGTACTCTGCTTATAATACAACTTAGAAACATTAGCAATGCTATTGTTTTAAATATTAAATTAAAAATATTATTTATTTTTAATCACGCATGATTCCTTCGCAAATTTATTAAATAAATATTTTATGAGTATAAAATATTTATTTCCAAAAAATATATATATGTATATTATATTAAATATTTAAAATGCTTGGGTTAAATTCATTTAAATACTCTTAAATCAAATTAAATTAATAAAAATAAATAGTTAATCAGTTCAAATCCATTTTGCAACTTTTACATTTTTTGACATTTTTGCTGACTTACATTTAATCTCTTTCTGTTCTATGTTATCTTCCCCCTTGAGAACCAAACTAGTGTTAATAAGAGCAGAGAAAAAAATTGTGAAACTAATTTGAAAACCATTTATTTTTAACTTCCTGTTTAAGGTTTGTTTTTATTTTATTTTCATTTCATTGTCTTCTTCTCGTTTCTATTGTGTTTCTGTGACTCCTGGTAATTTAGTGTAACACAAAAG
Source organism: Phasia obesa (assembly GCA_949628195.1). Taxonomy (NCBI): domain Eukaryota; kingdom Metazoa; phylum Arthropoda; class Insecta; order Diptera; family Tachinidae; genus Phasia; species Phasia obesa. The sequence goes on from OX451216.1 coordinate 163,576,039, forward strand.
ACATTTATTACCGACCATAAATCCGCCCACAACATTGGTCATAATACAAAAAATATCATGTATTGTTTTTTGGTTTTTTTTTCTATTTCTTTAAACAGTTTTGTTTTGTAATGTCTTGTCTAGTTTTGCATTTTTTGAGTTTATATTTCTTGTTTGTTTTCGTAGTGCCTTTAACCTAGACTTCCGTTTTTATTTTGCTTATTTTGCCTTTGTTTTGTAGATAAATATACAATTTGCATTTTTTGCTTTTGTCGTTGCTGCAATAGTTCCCTAAAGTATAAGGTACATTAGAAAATGTTGGTTGTTTGAAATGTTGGAGTGGCATTCACACAGATCTCCTTTACTTACAAAGAGACTACAAGAATGCCCAAAGAGTCTAGGTGAGCTACTGGAATCCCGAAGAGTAGCATCCATAACAGTCCTTGATCCTACTCCACAATCATCACGTGGATATAAAAACCCTAAAAGACCAATCATAGGATAGCCTACCTAGCAAGCTTCTTGAAGAGATTGGGAAAAATACCAAAGAAGGCACACCATTTGTTGGACATTTAAAAAATATTTTTACTTCAAATGTAACGACTGATATCGCTGAGTTGTCAACAGTAGATTCTAGGTGCAGCCTTAGATTTAAAACTTGGAATATAGAAAGGGCCCTGGTTGCCTTAAAATATTTTTGTGTATTTAATGTCATTTTGAGTATTTTTCTCCAGAGTGATTGCTAACACAGTAGATGTAGCAAGCATGGAATTACCCATAAGCTGGGTAATTCCATGTCCAATCAACAAAATTTTTAAAATTTATCACTCGCTTTTTAATTGAAACTTTTCTTACTTATATTCGTTGACTGAATCCGCTCAGCTTAAATTAAATTGTAGACGTCTACAGTACGTTTTGGAACTCAGTTATGGAATACTGCCTAAGCTTCGAACTTGAAAAAAATTCAAAGGTGTAAAAATAGTACTCTGATACTCGAAAAAATGTAGAAATTATACTGGTCGAAGCAGAAATGACTAAATAGGCTTTAAGGCATTTGAAGTAGATCGAAAGACAAACAAATCTACTGTCTGAAACATATTGCTTTTTGTGTCCAACCACCAGAGTGATGAATCTAAAATAATTTCGGCTATTAAAAAATGTTTGGCCCAACACTGGCTTGACTTAATTCAGTATAATTTAAATTTCATATGTGAACACTTGTTGTTAGTGCAATATATAAAGATATAATAATTAAGTAAATGAGAAAAAAAGATATCAGGCTATAAATGTTTATCAAACGGAACTTCAAGTGAACACAAAAAAAAATAATTTCACCAATTAAATGTTTTATTTGGTTTAAGATTAAAATATAATTAAATAACTAATTGATTCAATTGATTGTTTAATTACGAATTTGTACAGTTATATATTAAATAAATATTTATTTGAATCAATTAAAAAATTAATTGAACTTTAATTTAAAACTGATGAAATTCATTAACTGCTGAAAAAATTGTTTTTGTCTATAAGAATTGTGCATAAAAAAAAACTTTAGGTAATTTTTAATCATTTAACTTTTTCCAAAATAAGGCTCTGAATAATTTTACATTTTTACCCCTAATACTTATATTTTTTCTTCGTACCATTTTTCTAGTTGAAGCACTTTTTCTTATTTAACTATTACTGACAGTATTCGCCTGCTGCCTGTTGTATATTTACATAAATATTTCTTCTGCTGCTAACCTCTGCCATCATCGTCGTCGTTTTAGTTCTGTTTGTTGTTATTGTTATTGTACAATAATATTGCTTAAAGCCTTGGCAGACATTTGTACATTTGGTTAGCCAAAAACTGTCTGCAATGTCATTGAATAAAACATTGTAAAATGTTTTTTTCTTTATTTTATTTTTAACAGAGAATTATTACAACATTTACTAACACATATGCAAAATTATTATTATTATTATTTAGAGAAGAGTAGAACAGAAAGAATATAAAGTGAAACAATATGAAACAAAATCTCAAAGAAATATGAGAAAAAAATTTCTTAATTTTTTATTTTTATTGGTCGAAGATATTCAACATTAATAAAGTTAAAGAAAGTTGTGGATTAATTTTTAAACGCTCGTAAATGCAATTATTGTGTATGATATGGATGTTGGTTTTTTCACGAAAATTAACAATTATGTACTAAGGACATCGAATTAAGTAGATTTAATTTATAGTTAAATAAATAATAATTGTCATATTGAATACAAGTGCTGGTGCGAGCCAATAAACATTTTGATTTTTAACTTTAGCATTTTTCATATAATTGTGTCATATGAGCCTTAAGTCCACTGTAGTTTTGATTTTAATAAACTTATATTTATGTTAATCGCATAAACTTTTAAGATACAACTGTGTTTTGAAGTCAGCGGTCAAATGAATTAAATCATGTTCCATAAATAATGGGAATATTAAGTTTAATTTAGTACAATTTATTTTTTATTTTTAAAAAGATACCTGTATCTGCAGCACCCGTTACAGAGTAAGTAATCTGTATGAAATTACACATCCTAAGCAATTTATAAGCTGAACTTAAATAATAATTTTCCTTCATATTATCAATATAATTTTTATTTGAATTTTATTTATTTTTTGTATAACAGATTTAATACTTGTAAATATATTTGCTCTGCTGCTTAAAAAAATTCAATTGTTTGCTTTCTCATTTATGTTGTTAAATGTGCTCAGTGCGATATTTAGTATACAGTATGTACTGTATACCAGTCACTGTACTGTATACTAAATATCGCAATAAATTTTCCATTAAATTTAATTTGCATGGTTTTAGGCACATTCGGTTACAATACAAGCTTTAGTAAAGGATTTTTTTTTTAATATGTTTGTTTGTTTCGTATAAAAAATATATAAAAATTATTTTTACTGCTCCTTCTTATTGTATTTGATACTTGCTTGCCACCCACCCACAATATATATTTTTTAAAAATTACTCTCTATGACTTTATTGTGTTACAAATAAATAAAACAGTTTACACTATACAGTTGCGAGCAAAAAAAATTGCAAAATTGTTTACAATTTTAGTACACTCTTCTAAGTCACTGCTAGTTCTGTGTGAGCAATACAAGTGCAACTTCTATTCATTCAACTTTTTTATGTACTAATTGAAATTGTTATTTCTTCTAATATTAATAATATTATGCTCCAAAGGCTATTATCGATGTTTAGGTAGAAGGCATAGAACCAACAAATGATTTAATGGTGTTGAATGATATTTTGTCTTATTGTGATTTTATGTTCTATTTCTCATTTAGGCCACAGAAAAAAATGTTTGCTCCGATTCAGGGTTTAAATTAATTTTCAATACAAATTAAACTTAATGTTTTATTCATTCATTTATATATTTAATTAAAATTTTATTTAGTTTCTTCTTAATTAAGTAGATAATTGAATCAATTAAAAAAATTTGTTAAAATTATATTTGAAACAAATTAAAACCTCTTATTGGTGCAAAACTTTTCTGTGACTAAATAGATTTTTTTCTTTACTAACAGATCTGCAGACTTCCATGGGTTTTCAATACGGTTGAGGTCAGTAGGTTGTGATGGGCAATCCGGAAGATATATTCATTGTCATTAAGAAAGGTAGGAGCTGATATTTTTACTTGCATTTGGAATTCTCATGATATTAAGGTATTGCACAATATTTATTGATTTAATCTCTACAATTTCTTAGTGGACTAAGTTCATAGCCAGAAAAGGTACAAATACAGAGCTTATGTTTATTGATACCATGTGCAATATATATCGCATCTTTCCACACAATGCAGCTATGCACCGTCATATTTTAGTATTGGTAACTACTATCTGGTGGCATAATATGTACGAAATATATTACAAGCAGAGTACCGAAATGCTCTCTCACCGCTCAAACATGTGTGAGGATGTACAGTCTAGTTTTTTCTGCTTCCTTTCATACATGTGTGAAAGACTAGAAAATTTATTGTTTTCCTTTCTATTGAAAAGTAAATAAATGAAAAAATATTTTGTTTTTCACTCAAGTGCTCATATATAAGATTTTACAATTTTGTTAATTTTTCATAAATGAAAAGTTCATAACAAAATATTCGCATAAATGTATGTATGAACATATTTTGTAATGTCCAACTGCCGTTGTACGCAGTAATAAAATGTTTTAGAAATCAAATTTATGAGAAATTTCACAAATGAACACTCATAACTGAAAACGTGCATAAATGAAAACAAAAAATTGTTCGAACATTTATATAAAAGAATTTAATGAGAATGAGCTAATGCATTACATATCACATACATATAAATAATACGGATATTCTTTGTTTTTCACCCTTCATGAATGTATGCTAAAAAAACAAACAGTTAGACTCATTCATGTGTGATCATAGGCAGAGCATTTTTCGTTATTCATTTGTAAACGTGACAAAAATATAAAATTTTAGAAATCTTAGTATGAGAAATAACATAAATATTGAAATTTTAACGCTCATAAATGAAAAATTAATTTTTTGTTAATTCATGCCTTGGTATATTTTTAATTAAATAGGGAATATTCAAGTTTGTGTTGATGAAACTAACAAAGAATATTTTATATTTCTATGCTCCTAATTTAAAAAAAAAATAAAAGGGGATAATATTTGATTGCTGTGCTCAGCGTTGCACTTTTTTGCTCTTAACTGTATAGGTTTATGTTCATTTTTGTTGAAAGTACGAATTGTACGATTTATTTTTTTTTTTCTATTTGTTGTTGCAATCTTTTATGCGTTTAAAGCAAAATTTACAGTGGAAGTTAATCAAATTTTGTGTTTCATTTTTTAGGCAAAACAAACTAAAAAAATGTAATAAAAATATATTTATGGAGAAATAAAAAGATTAGTACGCTAATACCCACGAAGGTATGCTATGGCTAAAGCAACAAAAAGTTGTATTTTTTTGTTGTTGTTAAAAATGGAGATTTGTTTCAATGGTTCCGGTCTTTTTTTTTTGTTGTTTTTGGTTTCAAAAATGAATGATGGCTATTTGTGGGGTTAAAAGGAATTATGAAAATTTAATATTTATTTTTATTAAATTGTACAAACTCGTGCATAAATTGAAAATATTTTTGTTTTTAGGTGAAATATTTTAAGAACAAAGTATTTTGCTGTTGAACGTTTTGCTACTACATTTACACGAGATCAGCAAAACGTTATAGTAACAAAATAAAAGTAATTTTAGTAGCAGATTAAGAAAATAAATATTAAAACCGAATATTTCAAATGCCTCATAAAAAATATTAACATAAAACGTAAAATAATGAAACATGTACGTTAACGTAATGGAAATTTCCATCTGTAAAGTTATAATAAATAAAATAATAACTGCTTTAATATTAGACAGCAATTGAAAATATTTTTATTTTAGACATTCCTGTAAAATTTATTTAAGGCAGTTCTTGCTGGATCCTGAATCTAAGGCCAGACACTCTGGATACGAGCCGGTTGAAAATGTTGCTATTGAATTACAAAATCAAGCAAAATCAACACACAATAACGTTTGTCTACTTTTTTATCTGTCACAAACTAATTGCTAATGTAACAAAATTTAGAATATTTTCCTACTCAATTGTATGTAGATATGTATGACTACACAGTAGAGTATCCACTCGATCAATCATCGCTAAAATTAATTTCTATTTAAATCTCCAATTTGTTACGGATTTTTTACCTCTTATTTGTTCTTACTATTTTTGTTTTAATGTCACAATCTAATTACGAATTAAATTCTAAATTAATTATAAGCATATTAACGAAGACACTTACTCGTTGTAGTGAATTTGGAAATTGAGCCCGCAAACCCCAGACTGAAAGACTACTAGCCTTCTGGTGCACCTAATTCATATTTTATATTATCGAAAAGCTATGAAATAAGGGAGGGAGAAATGAAAATAGTTCTCTAAGTGAAATAAACAAATCAATAAAACATTTTTAAAAATCATCTACAAGTTATCACAAATAAAATTTATTATTAATCTATTTTATATGGTTGTCTTTTCTCATTGAATACAAATTTTAAAATATGAGCGATTAATTCGAGTTATTCGAGTATTTAAAAACTAGAGAACTATAATTGGTGGAGTGTTGAGTTAAAGCTTAATTTTTAGGATGAAGGACTGGGTACCAGCATAGAAAGTAATAATCCTATATCTACAGCACTGCAATAGTGACCAACTCTAAATTAAGGTGAGTTTTAGAGTAGTAATTTTGTCATACTTTTACATCCTAGTATTTATTGTATTTTTTTTGATGGGTGTAGCGAAGCGCACGGGGATAGTTGTGTTACATAATTGTATTTATAGGTGCATTTAGAGAAAACCGAACTAGTAATAAGAAATTAACTTTCAGAGAAAAAAGAACGTAGAACATACGAATAGTATGTCGCCCCTTCGTAGGGGGAGAAACCTTTCCCCCAGTTCTATTCCACCAATTTTTTCTTGAATTCGAAGCTTGCTCTCTTCTTCTTTTGGCATCAAAAATCCCAATGTGCGTCGGTTTTATCCACTGATTTGATTTGATTTAATTTCTTTTTCCGTTTTATTCTTATCATACTCATACCGCGGGCCCTAATGGGTTAAAGTAATATTAATGGTATAATTTTATTTTCGACAAAAAAAAATAATAAAATAAAAAAATATCATTCAAATATCATATCCAACATATCCTTCTCACGACATTGGATCGAAGTTAAGAAATTTTTGTATATTATTTTAAAATAGTGACATTTCTAAATTTCAATTTGGTTAGGGATACACAAAAACATAGAGGTACACATACATACATATGTACAAACAGTTTAAGCCAATAACGCTGTGGTGTGATACAATATAATTTCATCTCATTGTTATAAACAATCAAAATTTAATCTGTAAAACGATCACTAAAATAAACTAATTTTCATCAAAAATTTAATAAAAACATTTAAAAACAATATTTTAGCAGAATAAAATGAAAAAAGAAATACATGCAAAAAATTATTAATTGAATTTCCGTTTATATCCGGTATAATTTTTTATGTGCAAAATATAAAAAAGCAAAAATGAAAAATTGCAAGACACACTTCAATTATTCCTTTACACACATAAAACAGCCAAAAACCAAAAAGCAAAAACAAATTTTGCACTGTTATAAATTAAAGTAGAAGAAAATGTGCAAAAAATGAAAGAGCAGAAAAAAAACAATCACATTATCAGCAAATATGTTCCGACGTTGATGAATGTATTGAAAGGGAATGAGAAAGCTAAAAGTAACAAAATAAAAGTTAGTTAAACACACTTCCTGATACTTGCTGTCTCATACCTCAGTCAACCAATACCAAAGTCAGCAAGTTCAAAAAATCATCGATGTGTTTGCTCTATGTATGTATGTATGTATGTATGTATGTATGTATGTATGTATGTATGTATGTATGTATGTACCCATATACAAAAATCAATTTACGTTACTTTGTATATTCATGTGTTTTGTAAATTCTTTTACAATTACTGAAAAATAGTTCAGTTTATTCATAGATCAGGTTTGTGCAAAAATGTTTATTTAAAGTCTCAATGTTTTTCTGAAATTTTAACTTGATAAGTCATGAGATGAGTGTGGTTGGAACAATTGTCAGCATTACCTGCATGGTAATGTCAACAAAATATCCTGGTGCCATATTCTATAATTCTCGTAGCTAAGCTATCGCTAAAATTTTTAAAATTTTTAAAAAATTACGTATAAAACAAGTAACAAGTTGTTATTTGAGTTGCCCCGCATAGGTCGCACAATTATTCTTTTTGTTTTTATTGCCATCTTAGTACTTTCCCACAGAGTGGGATTGCTAAACCAGAAAAAGACCACACAAAAGGAGAATAATACAGACCCATAAGCCTTTTATCAAATATATCATAGCTGTTTGAGAGTATAATAAGAACTAAGCTGAATTCAATTCTTAGTGCGAAATTCGGTACGATCTAGCAAACACACAGATTAGTAAATATAATTCGAAAGACCTTTGAAGAAAGAAAATACTGTTCTGCGCTATTTATAGGCGTTTCTCAAGCATTCTATAAGGTTTGACACGAAGGCCTAATATATATATTACAGCTGAACTTGCCAGAAAACAGCTATAAGCTCCAAAAAAATTATTTAACAGATCGAAAGTTTTTACTAAAAGAAGGAGATTTTTTAAGCCTGCCGTAGCGAGTCCCCCAAGGTAGTATTTAGGAACCCATTTTATATTTACTGTAGCATCACAACATTTACAAGACCACGTACACAATTTGGAAAAATCTTTGAATAAAGATGAATGATCAAAAATGTACTCACATAACTGCATAACGACTCATGCTCTCCTATTCGCATAACACAAGTGAAATTAAAATTAGTACAACTAAATTGGCTTATTGGCAGAAGCTCTACCCTGAGCTTAGATTGTAAACGTGTAGTCGAACCTCAAACCAATTTGGTGTTATGGGATTCAGTTATGGAGCATAACATCAGCTAGCAATAGCTAGTGAAATTATTATATTTCCTTTGTATCATTTTTGTAAACCAAAAATGTTTGGAAGTTCAGTTTACCTGCGGATAAAAAGGCTAATGTTCACTTTGAACACAAAAAGATTATTTAAATAAAGCATTCAATATTAGACCATGAAGAATTTCAAGTCTCTATGAGTTATTTTATACGATGAAATTACTTCCTTATTACTTTGTTTTACTGGATTAGAAAATCCCAATGGATATTTGACACTGAATATTCTTTAAAGAGCTTATTTTATGCTACATCTAGTATTTTCCTGATGGAATTGAAAGCATAAAGTAACTAACAAAAAAATGTAAAAACAAAATACATTAATAAGAAGCAGTTTTATAGAAGGAATCAATGACGATAACAATGAAACTCATGGTAGAGGAGGATGGATAAAAACTCAGACATGAAATATATACAATAACATTGAAAGGAAAATTATATAAAACCTAAATTTAATATGAAACACTATACGAAGCAGTTGTTAGAGGACAATGAGGAAAGTAAATAAAAATATTCGTAAAATATTAGCAAACGAATAAAATCTCATGACCTATAACACTTAAAAAATCAACAGTCCATAAATGAAGGAAGTTTCATTCCAGCGAATTTCGTTATAAATAAAAAAGTCTATAAGAAGAGAGAATTAGAGAATTGACAGCATCTAAAAGTGGACCAAAGCGAAATAACAGAGCATGCGCTTGACAGGATATTAAAACTGAAATATGAAAATGTGTTTCATTTTCAAGTCCTTTTTGTTAAAGAGACACATTTTTAGTACAAAACTTAATTTTATTTTATTAGTTTTATAGGTGAGAGAGAGAGAGAGAGAGTTCGAGAGTTTGCTCATTTACGTATGATTGTGTAACACTGTCAATTGGTCTGGTCATGGGCTATAAATGTGCAAAATCAGTTTGTTTGATAACGTAGAACGTATAATAGTCAAATATATTGACGCAAATCAAATTTAATAACAATCGCAACTAAATTGTTGCAAAAAATCAAATTACAGGATGAATTTAAAAACTAAAACAAGTAAAACGGGCGTAGGCATTCAGTAAAATAAATACTCAATGGCTTAAATTTATATTAAATAAAAACCAAATCACTTTAACTCTTTGCACAGCATTTGCATAATAAAATCAAAATTAATAGTTAAACAAAAACAAATATTAAAATAATTCTTAACCTAATTTGGGTTGTTTGAAAAATTATATATGTATGTGTGTGTCCACATGTGGTTTTAATGGGTTTGTGGTCTCTGCGGTCGCAGTGGTAACGGTCAATTTACGTACTTTTCCCTTTTATGATTTCGTTGATGTTTCAGTTTTTCATTTTACATTTCAAACGTGCAAAACGTGTAAAAGGTGCAAATAATTACAGTCATGATTGTGTTTTCCATTAAAAAAAATGTTTTAAATAAAATTTTATTTAAGTGCCATCATAAAATAAAATAAACGGCAGAAGTACAGCAGGATTTTATGTTTTACGGTTGTGGTGTTAATGACATCAAATTTAATGAATGAAATACATAAAACCAAGTCTTGCAATTTGCGAACTATTGTGTCAAATTGACTTTAGGTGAGTGGAAAGAAAAAAAATCATTGCAAAATTTCAGTAAATTTAAGCCTAGTTATATCCACAAATAAAGTTTAGGTCTTTTGTTTTACTTCCCCATATACATCAGTAATATTTTTATAACAGGAACTTTTAGCGGTTTTTATAACAAAGTCAGGCAATGCGATCTTCAGTCATAATTGCTATGCTAAACTGAAAAACTTGTAGGTAAAAGTTAAAATACTTGCTGTTTTGAATTTTACACATACACTATCAATTTGATCTATACACGGCCTACGTATGTTTAGAGAACCTAACAGTTTATTATAGATTTGATTTAAGTTTTCTTTTGCGGAGACAATTCGGTAACAATTGTATTACTTCTACACAGAAGTTTGGTTTCATTATTATTTGGTTTCACATTAAAATTTAATTAAATTATTAATTGGTCCAATTATTTGTTTAATTAGAAATTTTTTTCTTCTGTTTTAATTAACTATATTTATTTGAATCAATTATAAAATAAATTGAACTTTAATTTAATTAATTAATTTGGTGCACAAAATTTGTTCTGTAACCAAATGACGTATTTTCCTAAATAAATACTTAAACTATTTAATTTAGAGAAAAGTGACGCTGGTTGCTTAGTATATAATAGTGACCACTAAAAATTATTAAAAAGGAGTCTACAGGCATCTCTAGGTAGCGAACATATATTCTATAAAGCCTAGTACTTTGTTCGAATTTGTGAAAAATGTTGAGCAACATTTATTATTTCACAAACAAAATTTGACACTTAAAATGTGGTGTCTATCGCGCGATTTGAAAGAATTTTACGATTTTATTGTTTTTAAGTAGACCACAATGTTTTAGAAATGTTAACAAAAGCCAAGCGATCAGCTGTTGTTTCAAAAATTCCACATGAAATAATGCCCCTTTGCTTTATTTCACAGTTTTGATAAAATGTTGCCAGAAACATTTCAATGTTTTTCCATAGCAAAAACAGAGTACTACTTCTGCAACATTTTTTCATTACTTTTTCATAGAATATTTTTATGTATGTAATTTGACAGCATTCCGCATGAAAAACTAAACAGAGTACCAACCAGGCTTAAGGTAGGATGTAGATTTTAGATCCAAACAAATTTTAAACTACTGAACAGTAACTAGCTCCAATTTTAATATGCTCGTAGTCATCACAATTTTTCAAAAAGCTACAGGCCGTGGGTTTGCTGCAAGTTGTGTAGGGCGTGCCACTAGTTTTTCGCTACTTTTTTATAAAGGACAAATTAAAAAATATAATTCTAAATATCCTTGCGGTGTAGGCAAAATATCCTTGACACTTTTAATAAAAATTCGTGCACAACTTTAGATTTTATTTGCAATTAGCTTCTAGTATATTTTTAAACAAAATAAACAATATTCGGAATAAAATGAGTAGTTTTGGAGATAAAACATTCGTTAAGATTTCAACAACAGCCCCACCTTTTTCATGCAATATATCAAACCAAGACGTTACTAAAGGTCACAAACCAAAATTTAATAAATATAATAAATATAATAATTAATTTAATAAAAACTGTGATTGAAGCACAAGCAAACAATGATACTTCAGGGATATTCCCGAAAGTTACAGACTATTTCTGAATATTCAAGAATTTTAGGAATCTTCTGGAATGCTCTTGAATAGATACTTGAAAAATTTCTGTAGGGTGAAATTTTATACCTTCATGATTATGATAATAATTTTTGCCGATGGCAAAATCTTAAAAAAATTATATTTTAAAATGAGTGTTTTTGAGACTGCAATAGAGCATTCATTATCTTAATGAGAGATCGCTAAACAGAGTTTTTTTTCTTTTTCATCGCTTAACTAGCCCAATAATGGCAAATAATATTCTCCAACTACTCGTATTGGTTTTCTCTTTTTCAAGTAGTCAGTTTAGATGATTCCCAGAAAACTGCGTTTTTTCGCTGCTTTTACTCCACTTTTTCTTAGAAATGAGATATTTTTGCGGAAAAAAGTATCCTATATTGGAATGCTAAGGATGTTAAGGTACCTCCTCACAAAATTTTGTTAAAATACATCCAGTAGATGTGAATACAAACGAAAAGCAGACAGACAGACTGAATTGAGTTACTATTTTATTTTAAGTAAGATAGATTGGTGAACTGTTTTTATTTAGTTCGTTACTTTTAATCACTTGAAAATTCATATTTCAGCAAAATTATAACTCCACTTTACTTTAATTATATTAACTAAGATTGAATAGTATTGGTTAGTGTGAATAGTGAAAATTTATATAAAAATACAAAAGCAACAACTGTGACCACACGGGTGGTCAGGGTGTTGGTAGTAAATAGGCATTTGATTGCTCCTTCAGAAAAACATGTTAAACAAACCTTATTTAAATGAAAACATAACTGTTTATGAATTTTAATAAATTGTTTCATTTAATATACCGTAAAATAAATAATAATTAGCAATGAGATAATTTTTTATCATCTCATTTTTAGTTGATTTAATATCAAAGTGCAGGGAATTATTAAACATTCATGATATGCAAATATCTACTATTAAAAAAATATTTGTAATGAAAAGCCATCAACAGAGTTTTTAATTAAAACTATGAAATGAAAATGTAGTAAACAACAAAACAGCTTTTATATAAAAAAAATTCATACATATTTAGTTTAGATTAAAAATTTAATTTATTTGAATTTATACAATTTTAATGAATTTGAAGATAACTTCTAATTATTCTTTTTTTGTTTGTTATGTAGACTTAAATAATTTTTTATAAAACCTGACAAATATTGGGTATTTATACCTTTCTGTATCCTTTTCGTTAAGAATTGAATAGGTAATATTTATTTCCTATTAGTACAAGATGTAAAGGATCTGTTTCGCTAGTTTGAATGGTTAAATTAAATTCGATGCACGAATATTTAATACAAATACAATTAATAATTTGTGGAAATTTTGAAGAGCCTGGCTGTTCAGCTACCCTACTTAAAAGAGCAATAAACACATCGTTGGGATTTTCACAAATAAAAAAATTCTAAGCAATGATCACGACTTCAATAGTCAGCCGTGGCAACATTAATTTTTCTGATATGTATTAATTTTTCTTTATAATAATCCATATCACAGTGCCCTCCTTCGCCGGTATTACCACATAGCTCTTAATCGCCGGCGAAGTAAGATAATTATAAATTGGCTATGCTAGCTGCAAACTAATTCGCCTAAATATCACCAGAGGCGTTGCAACACTGTTCTAAAAATAATCACATCGTGCAATTGCAGTGTTGTCAAATGTTGCCGAAGCTTTACTATCACACTAACTATACGTCTTATCTAGTCCTATTCCTTTCAAAGGAAGTAACACAGTTGATATAGGCATAAATTGCTTGAGCGTTACTTCTCTTTAAAATAAATAAATAAAATAAAATAAAAAAAAAAATTTACTGCACATCGTGCCGAGAGGCTTATGCCTCAGGAATGAGTTTTGCAATTAAAATGTTTACTTCTTGATAGGTATTCTTGTTCATGTCTTGCGGCCAAATAAAATCAAAGTTCCTCTTGTCAGGCTTCTTTGTCCATCGCTATAGGATAATCATAGTCCTGTAATAGAGAAAAGATTACAACACATACAGAGCTGCATATAAACAGGTAAACCAATGATAAATAAAGAAAACAAAACAAGAGGTCGACAGGTGTCCGGAGTTCGCTTGACTTGGCCTAGACCAGCTTCCTAGCAAAGACATTATCCAATAAGTCGAATTGCTGACAGTAAAGGCATGCCATACGTTTGTGCCTGCCAGCCGACAGCCAACACTTAATAAGAAAAATATTCAAGTCAGTCCATCTATATGTTTGAGGGTTAGGTTAAAAAGGATTTAAAGATCAATATTCATAACCGAAGCTCAACTACAACTAATCTATAGCCATGTGAAAAAGGTTCAATCAAATCCGACTGCTTGTTTTCGAACTTCATATTTACTATTTAAATTTTTTAAAAAATCCTCCAGTGGGAACAACTCACATTTACTATAACGTAAAAAAGATATTTTCATAAAAATATACATTCGTGCACGTAAACACAGGAATCTTGGTTTTGTTAACGATTTTTATAAAAAAAATCTTATAATGGGTGATTTTTTTGAGGTTAGGATTTTCATGCATTAGTATTTGACAGATCACGTGAGATTTCAGACATGGTGCCAAAGAGAAAGATGCTCAGTATGCTTTGACATTTCATCATGAATAGACTTACTAACGAGCAACGCTTGCAAATCATTGAATTTTATTACCAAAATCAGTGTTCGGTTCGAAATGTGTTTTATCGACAAATTTTGTTCAGCGATGAGGCTCATTTCTGGTTGAATGGCTACGTAAATAAGCAAAATTGCCGCATTTGGAGTGAAGAGCAACCAGAAGCCGTTCAAGAACTGCCCATGCATCCCGAAAAATGCACTGTTTGGTGTGGTTTGTACGCTGGTGGAATCATTGGACCGTATTTTTTCAAAGATGCTGTTGGACGCAACGTTACGGTGAATGGCGATCGCTATCGTTAGATGCTAACAAACTTTTTGTTGCCAAAAATGGAACAACTGAACTTGGTTGACATGTGGTTTCAACAAGATGGCGCTACATGCCACACAGCTCGCGATTCTATGGCCATTTTGAGGGAAAACTTCGGAGAACAATTCATCTCAAGAAATGGACCGGTAAGTTGGCCACCAAGATCATGCGATTTGACGCCTTTAGACTATTTTTTGTGGGGCTACGTCAAGTCTAAAGTCTACAGAAATAAGCCAGCAACTATTCCAGCTTTGGAAGACAACATTTCCGAAGAAATTCGGGCTATTCCGGCCGAAATGCTCGAAAAAGTTGCCCAAAATTGGACTTTCCGAATGGACCACCTAAGACGCAGCCGCGGTCAACATTTAAATGAAATTATCTTCAAAAAGTAAATGTCATGGACCAATCTAACGTTTCAAATAAAGAACCGACGAGATTTTGCAAATTTTATGCGTTTTTTTTAAAAAAAAAGTTCTCAAGCTCTTAAAAAATCACTCGTTATAAGAGTATTTAATGTATTGAGTTCATTTTTTAGTATTTAATTTAACCTTGCTTCTACGCTTTCAAGAAACACTTATTATTATCTGGTTTTAAAAGAGACTTAAAACTTCAAATGAATCTGTCTAAAGTGTGGTAAAATTAAAAAACCAGATTAATTACCATGTCAGGCGTGAGTTTATTTTCATGAGGAGTGTTAAAACAAACTCTATAATCTTTATTAACGGCACCTTTGATGATTTTTTCAAAGAAACAAAGTTGTTTTCGAAAAGTAATCCTTTTTTCTGGATTCCAAACACAAACCTACACTTTTACTTTTTATTAAAATTTTCTTCACTGACGTGTTTGTTTGTGTCAGCGTTTTTCTTTGCCTCACGTTAATGAAAATAGTCTGGGCTTCTTTATTTTTATTTAAATATTACCAGCTATTTGTTCTATGTCAGTGTGTATAAAATTATTTTAAATGTTTAAATTTCCTTAAGTGTGTGTTAATTACTTATACCCATGGAGTTTCCTTTGAACTCAATTTGTTGAAGATTTTTTTTTTTAATTTTTCCGTAGAAAAGAATTTTTCTTATTTGTATTAAAAAGATTGTATTTTTAAAGATCAAAATAATGAAGAGAAAATATTTAATTAAAATTTTTCCTAGAAATAGAAAGTTAATGAGGGACAGATACTTTTTAGGTTGGAAATATTTTAAGGGGGTAACAAATTAAAAAAAAAAAAACAAATAAATTAAGGTCAATAGGTTCGAAACGTTAAAAGGAGTCTAAAGAAAATTCAATTGGGAAAATTTTATTTATTGAACACAAAAGAAACGTTTATTTTTTAATAATTAAAGAGAATCAATTTATAAATACGTAAAGAAACATTCTTGCATTGCTTTTACACTCTAAGCACACATCTGATTTTGACGAAAATTTTAGGAGATACAAGCTATTCACTGATTTACAGATGTGCACAAAGTTCTTTATATTAAAATGATTTTAGTATTTTAGAAGTTATAAGCGTATAGAATTGGAGCAATTACTTACATAAGAACGATAAACCCAGCAAACAATTTGAAAACAAACTAAAAATATCTCTTCTAAATCTTTAAGAATGATTGGAAAATTATAATTTTCTCCACAAAACGGGACATTTTAAAATCTGCTTACAGTGTTTATGCTTAAATTGTTTTAGCATATAATGAGAAATATTGATGTATGTAGGTTAAGCAAAGCAGCAGTACCCAGCAAAAAACTTTAAAAAATGTTTAAAATTACATTTTTGGTGGAACCGACGTCCTAACGGGACTATCGACTTAATAATGAACTTTACAAGGCTTGAGAATCGATTGCTTAATGTACAATACGCCATAAAAGGTAATGCAAATATCCTTTTCTTGATTCTAAATAATTAACTAGGTAATTAAGAAATTTGTAAAAATTATTTTAAATAATAAAATATTTAGTAAATATTTACAAGGCATTCTATTTTATAAAAACTAGTGCAACTACTATTTACCTATTTGAAATTTAATGTAATGTGTTTTGTAATCGAATAAGAAATATGGCAATCACAGAAGTAAGTCATTATTTGCCAAGTTTTTCATTAGGTAATGCCTAATTTTTTCCTAATTACTTAGCATTTACCCACAAAAAACAAATACAGTTTATGTGCTTTATTGGTATAAATTTAAAAATAATAAACAAAATTCACATTTATGTGTATGTGGTGACAAAAGAAACTTAATAATGTGCAAACTTAAAATTTTTATAAACTACGATCAACGCACGATCACTGGGCAATGACCCTTAATGCTTTAAATATGTAACAAAATTTTGTATGTACATTTTCAAGGGAAAGAGTTTCAAATCATAAACTGGCTTTTGTACGTACAGCAAGACGACGTCAATTAAAGTCATAGAGCTCCAATGTAATATTTTGTAAGGAAAAAACTAGCTGACATCAATAAATCATGGGATGATTAAGTCGAAAATATCTTGTTGATATTTTCTTTCTTGTGATCTTTCTCTTGTTGATATTTCTTCCTGATCACTTATTCTCTTGTTACTGCTAGGATCTCTATGATATCAACATTTAACATATGTATGCCCGTGATTGTAAGCCTTACACTAGCCAGTGCTGGCCATTTACATAGTATGTGAGTCTCAGCTTCTTTCAGGCGCAGTCTCTAAATGATTTTCATCTTGGCCTAATGATTCTTAAGTATCTGTCATTAATGCAGTTATCCAGCTTAAGTAATATTTTGCATACTTCATATATTCCAACTAGTTATTGAGTCCACACTTCGACAATTGCGACACAACATTCATGAAAGTTTCCCAGTGCCATAACGATATGTAAAACACTATACATACATATATCCATATATATGTATATAAAGCACAAAATATGTACATTTGTTTGTCGGAAAGTTATAGGTGCCTACTTGCACAGTTTGATACCAGATATGTTGTAAGTTGGTAAAAAGGCTACTTATTTTTTTGATATTTTACGTGGGAATAGTACTTCCTATACAAAGTAAATATTTATCATTGTGTTACTTGGTAACTGTAATAAGCAGAACCTTAAAATTTTGTTGAAATAGTATATATAATTTAGCAAAAAACTGACTGGATTGAAATAGTGATCGTGGTACCTGCCATACGAAGTAAAAAATTATTACCGTATAGCTATAGAACTATTATAGATAACTGGAAATTTTGAATCAGTCCCCTCTATAAAGCTAGAGTATTTATTCTGAGAATAACGAGTGTTCTCGAGTTAAAGCTTGGTAATTAGATCAGGAAGACTGGGAATATACAAAGTAAATATCCTATATCTAGAGAACTGCAATAGTAACCCACTCCAAATTTAAAGGTTTTGCAATACTTTTACTTCCAAGTGTTTATTGTATTGTTTGTTGATGTGTGTAGCGAAACGCGCCGGGGATAGCTAGTTAATGATAAAATATACTTGCTTAACTTTCACACAGCTTAGAAACTCATGTTCTCTTCTCTGAATAATAACCAAATATTACTTCAAACCTTTCACAAATGAAACTGAAAACAGTACAGTACAGTACTTGCTTATTGGCAGCAACTAAACCTTAAACGTAGATTGAAAATTTATACCTTATAATTTAATTCTAAAACCATTACGGTGTTATGAAATTCAGTTATGGTTCAATGCCTCACTTTCAAACTTGAAAAGCGAAGATTCCGTGAATGATCACACCCGTTCTCAGGCTCAGAGATTTAAACGTGCTATTGCGAAATAAGCAGCAACAAGTATATATTAAAGATTGTAAAACAATCCTAAATGATCGTGGTTACATTCTACTAAGGGAGAGGGACATTATGTTTGTTGGGGAAACACCAGAGAGATGAATCCAAATATATTTTAGACTTTAGTTGTGAAATAAGCGCATCTTTAATTATTAAAAACAAGATGTATTTATAAAACTAATATTAGTTTTTAAATAAGTGTGTTTCGAAAGTTTGTTTTAATTAAATTAAAACCAAAAAAGAGATATATAAAATGATCCTGGTATTTTAATGCTTTTTATAAAATGTATATTATACTTTTAATTATTTCTCCCCTAATATATTTTAAATTAATTATTTAGACACATATAAAACATATCTTCACAGTACATATTTTTTGCTTCTTTCTATTTAATTAAAAAAAAGTTTTCGTTAAACTACTTCTAAATACTTACATCTGCTATCTGCACAACACTTTCATGAAACTAACCAAAAATTGCTTTACGCGATTCGTTTCCATAAAATAGCAAAACAAAATGGAACATACATTTATGCTGAGCATACGTTTATGCTGAGTGTGTGCGTGAGTATGCATTAAAATGCCTCACAATTTTATATAAATGAAACCCCTAAAATGTGTAACTTGTACTGGGTACTGCTTGCATCCATTAATACACACATCCAGACATACACACGTACATTACATATAAAACACATGCTTAATTAAAGTGTAATGAAAATCATTATGTGAAAGAGGTAAGAGCTACAACATTTAAAAAGGAAAATAATAAATATTAAAAAAAAAGAACGAGGGAGAAAATAATGTTTACTTTTGACAACAAAACATTAATTTCATTTTCTGCAGTTAGTATCTGATTATTATAGTGTGTATGTGAACGAATGTGCATTTGTATGCTTTAATTTTTAAAAAAGGATGACAGACTGAGCACAAAGCGTAAAAAAAGTTTTAAATTAAATTGTCGTAACGAATAGGTAGAGTTAAAATTACAATTCTTGCAAGCACAAACACGCAATACCCACATGGACAAAAAACACTAAAAACGAAAACCGAAAACCGAATTCCTGTATCATCGACAAAACACATGCCTGTTTACGTTCTCAAGTATGTACATGTATGTATGTTTGTGCAAGTTTTGAGTTGTAAAAGTGAAATGCATCCAAAAAATTGGGTTAAGATTTCAAGAATAAAATTTTATTTTCTCATTTTACTTGTTACATGGTTTAAGGGTACGCACATGATTACGATGTGTACGAACTGCGAAAGCTGAGACACATATACACAAAAATCAGAACTACAAAATATTTATTTTTAATGGTATTTTTAATTAATTAAATCCTCTTCATATTCGTATCGGAAAGAGGAAATGTTAAAAATACATAATTATCAGAAAGGAAATTAAGGATATTAAACAAAAGAAAAACAAAAGGTTAAACAACATATAAATTGAAATCAAATATTTTTGTTTGTAAAATACAAACGAAACCATTGTACAGTTATGCAACCTTGAAAAAACCGAAGATGGAAAATATTATTTTCTTCTGCATTCACTTGGTGTAGAAAATGTTGTCTGACTTAAGTCTCCATCCAGACGTTAAGATTTTGTCTCAGTAATTTTCTTAAATTTTGTTTGAGGTTAAAAGAATATTTTTTTTTTAATTTTTTTTTCAACCCTATTGATTAGTCAGAGAGAATGTACGAACTTGAGCCTTCTTAAGAATAAGTTATTTGTATATTAAAAAATTGCTCAAAGAGTAAATATAAAGCTAAATATTGTTTTCAAACTTTTGATATTTAAGAAAGAGTTAATTTTTAAATTATTCTCAATTGCACGCAGAGAAAAATAATGGTTATGATATGGTCACAAGAACCATCCTATCTCTCTCTTTAACAATAAATGATTGCGATAAACAACTTATAGTTGTTTTGATCGTTACCATGATAAGTTTTTTACTACTTGATCATAATATTGTTACTACGCCCAAAAAATGCAATATTGTTATTTTGAACTATACAATTTTCAAACCACAACCAAGCTTTTATTAGAATTTAAAAATAATATTGTATTTATAACCATAATATATTACTAGTAAACAAATTATGATAACTTTGCTCGTATGTAACCACAATATGACTAAATACAAACAACTAATGTTTATTTTTTTTGAAGTTTTGTGTTTAGCTTTATTTTAAACTAGCTGTGCCCGCAACGTCGTGGGCGTCAATAGTTTGCTCGATTTTGCTTTGAAAGTATTCCACACCAATTGTAAGACTCTTACTTTTATAGTGCTTCAGTTATGGTTTATGTATTTACTTTATATAAAGTTACCCATCCCTGTATAAAATTGTGAAATATATTAAAAATTCTAAAAATTATTGCAAAGCTCTGTAAAAGGTGTTTAAAATATTTTAATAACGTTGTAATTGCACAAAGTAAAAATACAAATCAAATACAAATTTTATTCAACTGGCGCCTAATACTATGCAATAGTGTTTAAAATATCACAGTTTTAAACCGAAAATTTCAGTACCTTTAACCGGAAATAGCTTTTTTTCACTGCTTTTTGTCCACTGCTTATAAACAAATAAGGTATGTTTTTATAAATATTTATTTTACTACATTTATTTTATTTATTTTATAATAAAATTTTATTTTTACAATGTTATTTTTAAGTTAGACAATGATATGGTTCTGATATAAAAATATTCTTATTATATTTATAATAATAAGGTTTGACTACAATCATATCAATCAATCATAATATTTTGCTCTTAAATTATGGTATCAACCATGTTTTTTCTTTGCGTGTAAATATCGAACCCATATGTTTGTTGGGTATGTATGTTGTATATGTGTTTTATGTTCTTGTTGTAGCGAGTTATAACGCTTATAACTGTCAAGAACTGAAAATTTTTTGAATTAAATAGACATTTTCAACATCCGTAATCTTAAATCTTATAATTTCGGTTAAATGCCGTACCAAAGCTGAAGATTAAAGGCGACGACAAAATGTTTCCTTTACGTATTAAAATATAACAGATTTTTTTTGCATCATTTAAAAGGAACATAATATATTTTAAATTTAAAAATCTGACTGTAAAGCAACATTTAGAAATTAAAGAAGAATTAAAGGCCCAACATCGGAAAATAAAAATTAGTGGGACTAAGCAACAAGTCATGTGCTGAAAATTCACGGAAAAATTTTACTTTTGGACTAAAACTAATTTCGTCCTTAAATCATTAGCCACCATATGTGTTAGTTCATGTTGGTCTTTGTTAACGCCCTGAAGTACTTTTTATGTAAATACCGGCCAA
Organism: Phasia obesa; assembly: GCA_949628195.1. Classification (NCBI taxonomy): domain Eukaryota; kingdom Metazoa; phylum Arthropoda; class Insecta; order Diptera; family Tachinidae; genus Phasia; species Phasia obesa. The sequence continues at coordinate 163,597,820 of OX451216.1, forward strand.
AGGACATTACCCACTCATTTAAGAGCTTCATTTTGACAAAGCACTTCGAAATATTTCCTTATAAGCTTTTTCATTTCAATTATCAATAACAATTTTTTTTTTATTTTTTTTTTGGACTAAATAAGTAAGTTTTTCTTTTATACGTAAAGCCAAGTGTTTTTATGAGTCTTTAATTGGTAAAAATATTAAGTTTTAAGTATAAATACCAAGGCAAAAGTATTTAAAAGATTTTTAATATAATATTACTCTTTATGTGCTTTTACACTATAAATAATATTTTGTGTGTCATAAATCCTTTCTTGCAAATAAATGGATAAACTTTTTGAAAACTTGTAACAATTAAGATGATTTCATTATTTATATAAATGAAAAATATAGAAATAATTTTTATATAGTATTAAAGTAACTGAGTTTATCAGTTATGGATAATAATTAAAATGAGGTATTATTTAAATTTGATTTATTCCACCATTAGTAAATTAAATACTGTTATTATGGCTTTTGGTGAAGTCTGTCATCAGAGGCTGTTTGATGGGTTTTGTTGGCGTACGCTTTCGGTATGAGAACATCAAGCTTTTTCTTGGACTTGACTGAAAAGTGAGTAATAATGGTTTTAGTATAAAAAGTAACGTCTACAGAATATTTATTCATTAGCTTGGTGCCTACCTAAACGGTGTTATATAGGTAGATTGCTTGCCGCCTGTCATATTTATGTGAAGTGCTTGTAAAGTTTAGTATTTCTAACTCTTATTATTAAGGAGGTAAGCCTTTCATTTTTGAGAGTTCTTCACCGGCTTTGATGATGTCAAAATTTTGCTGAGGTTCATTTATCTGCTCATTGATAATATTTCCATTAGAAATTCGTGTTTTGTAGACTACCTCGTTTTTGAGAATCTCCAGTCTTTATCCTTTTTTGCTTGAATGTAGTAATATCATACACTCAGCTATTTCTCTAACTGTGTATCTCTGAGCAATAAGGTGTAATACTAAGTTTGAGTCCTCTCCATGCAGCTGACATGTAAAGAAAAAACATGTAACCATAATCTAAGAACAACATGGTTGTAGTCAAACTATATTATTATTAAACATTATATTATTATGGTTAAAAACTAGAAAATGTCATATGGGAACATTTTTCTATTTTTATTTATTTTTTATTTTGAAACATTTGTATGTAGAGAATAAAAAAAATTTGTTTTATTACAAATGGAGTTAAGATTTTTAACCTTCTTTTCTTCTACAAGACCTACAAAGAAAACCTTAATACTGTGACTAAAGTAATGTTACAAACAACTGAAATTTGTTCATTGTAACCATACATTGTTACACAGAATATTATGTGGTTCCTGTGACCATACCATAACCATGTTCTGTGTATCTTAGTTTTAATTTTTATCCAGGTTGTTCTATAAAGATTATGGCGTATAGTGTTTTTTTTTTTTTGACTCAAAATTCTCTTCATTGAAATTAAGAAAAAAAAAGTAAAAATATAATGAACATAAAGGAAAGAAAGAATAATTTTTTAATAGTTATAATTAGAGACTAGATTCTAAATGGCATCTTTTTGCACTATCTTTTTGGATAACTCTCAAACTATTGACCAAAAAAAGAGCCGAGACTCAAGATTTATCATATTTTTTGTTTTAAAATGGATCCATTGAATTCTAATATTCTCTGTAAGGGTATAATTATCTGTGCAATACATGTTCAGTAATTGATTATTATTTTGTTTTTAAGTTTTTGCCTCGAAGTAAAAAAATTGATTACAGTTTTCTACAATTGCCTCGACTTGGTTGAAGAATTTTGATATTTATTCAACCACTTGACAGCGTCAGTTTAGAATTTCCTGTTATTGTGTTTTTATTGTTGTGGTTTATGTGGGTGTTGACAACTTTTCCCTTTTTGTTGCCTAAATTCTTGTGTACAGTTTTTTTTTTTGCTGTTTTGTAGCTTTTGTTAAATTTGATTGCTTAGCTTGTTGACATTATGCTGCTTGAAAGTTTTTTTCGTCGTTGTAAATGCCTCAGTTCAGTTTCTTTTTATAAATAAAAGAAAAAGGAAGACGGAAAATAACTTCCCATGTCATTTTTTTGTCGTTTTATCCGTAAAAAATTTTTTTTTTCATGAAGTCTGTCGCACATAAAGTGATATATGTTTAAGAGTGCGTGAGAAGAAATCTTATATACGGGTAGATTTTTTTATGTTAAATTAAATTCTAGCAGATAAAAAATATTCTTTCACTAAAAAAGACAATATTTTATATAATGAAAAAATTTCTATTTATTTAAAAATTTAAGATTCCCTAAAAGAAAACAACAATCATGCTGTCATTTATTCAATATTAGCCCACTTTTCGCTTCAAAAAGATACCATCTTTCTAAAATGTTTATCAAATTCCTAATACATACAACTTTATCTAGAAAAAAAGAAGAAAATATCATAAACATCTGTTATCTGAAGATTTTATTTCCACTTAGTAGGCAATATACAGCACTAGAAACCAACAAAAAAAAAATTTATAAAAACATGCAAATTTACTTTAGATTTTTATCATATTTTGTTAAGCAAATTTTAACATACCAAAGCAATATACAAAACCACAAAAACAAAATATTCTAGTAGACAAAACATTGTGCATAGAACAAGTGCAAATATAAAAATATGAAAAAGATTTGGGAAAAAAATTTTTATACAAAAACTGAAATTTGTTTACTTTTTACATACTTCTTGTGCAAAAAAATATATATATATAAAAAAATAATAAAAAATACTTTACAAATAAACATTATTTTGTTGAATGTGCAAAACTAAAGTTAACGGCATGAATGCCTGTATAGAAAGTTTTATAAGAAAACTGAGTTATAAGTAAACAAAATATTAAGAAAATCTACAACATTTAGAAAAACTTTAAGAGCAAAATATATAAGTAAGCAACGGAATTTATACATTTAAATAAATTGTTATTAAGCTGTAACGATGAGATTTGTGTTATTGTATTCTCTTTTTAAACTTAAATCGTTTTGCCAAAGGATCTTATTTATATCTTAAGCGAACGAAAGCCCACTTGATCTAGAATTCGAAAATAAATGAACAATTGAGGGGCTAAAATGTCTGGCAAATTACTAAGACTTAATAAATATCATCATTAATAATTTCAAAAGAATCAAAAACATCTAAATATCGATAATCCTTATATTATTAATGTTAGCAATACTGAAGAGGTATTATTTTTCATTATATAAATATTTGATATTTGCATGAAAGCATATTTAAATGTTCAAACGTTCAGTAATAATCTTTTATTAACTCTAACAAATAAATAAAACAAAGACGACTACAAGTAAATAGGCGTGCAGAGTTCGCAATTATTGGCAGAACAAAATTTTACGATGAAATAATGCATAACAGAACTCTGATTAATTTTTGCCATTTTACATAACAAAATATTTTTAATATACTTTTATGATAAAAGAATAATTTGCGAAATATCACTAATGTACTCTAAGTAAAGAACGCAATAAATATCTTTCTATAAATAAAATTTTAAATACAATATGAAATAAATTATGTTTTATTCGACCTTTTTATTTTTTTTCCCACAATATGAAATTTTTAATAAGTTTGTAAATCTTGTTTTGAAAAATAAAACAGATTTCCGCACTAAATTGATAATAAATTTCAAAACCTTATTAATACAATATTTTTAGTTATTTTGGAAATAAAACTATATAAAAATTTTTACAAAATGTTTAATTTTTTATTGTTATTAATATTGAATTTAAACCTTCGAAATAGTCTTATTATCAGCTGGCAGAAACTATGCTAATTTGCTATGTGATTTTGAACATCAGTTTTAAATGTTTAAAAAAATGCTCGAGAAATGCATAAAAATGAATCTAGGCGAAGAGATAATATTAAAAATTATTCTAGTGATTCTATTTGAAGTACCTACCAAGTAAATTTAAAGGTCAAAACTTTTGTAATTTTTAACCAACGAAATTTGTGCGGATTTAGTAAAGAATGCTTGTATTAAGTGAGTACATTGAAAAAAAAAAAATATTTTACTCATACGTTTTGATATTTTCTTTCAAGATAAAAAAGTAAGAAGCTATATTTGGCCATGCCAAATCTTATACACCATCTCTACACCATAGTAATGTTAAATTTTCTACTCCATGCCAAATCTTATATACCCTACACCATAGTAATGTTAAATTTTCTACTCTGTTATGTTTCTCTATTTCACAATAATATACATTCGGGTTTTACTTTTATGATTTTCAATTTTATTATTACAAATATGATATAAAGATATAAAAAAATTTTTTGTAAAAATATTAGCAAAATTTTTTGTTAAAATTTTATCGAAAATTTTTTCTAAAAATTTTATCGAAATTTTTTCTAAATATTTTATTGAAAATTTTTTGCAAATGTTTTCTACAAATTTTATCGAAAATTTTGTATAAAAATTTTGGCGAAAGTTTTTTGTAAAAATTTTACATAATATTTTTTGTAAAAGTTAGGAGCTTCCTGCAATCTATATTGCGTTAGCATGATCAGACTAAAGCACATTGATGTGGACATATTGACCCCCCGAGATCTGTATGCACTCCATGCGATCTTCATTACAACCAAAAAAAATAAAAAAATATTTAAAAATATATAGGTGGGCGTAATTTTTTGCCCGCAGCCTCAAATGGAATGGTCGGATATTGCTAAATTGCAATAATAAAATTTTCGAAACTAGGCCTGGTTGCCTTGGCAAATTTGATTACAACCCGAAAACAGACAGACAGAGGGTGAGATGGTCATCGCTCAATCAACTTCACTATATATAAGGATCCAGCATATATATCCTTTATGGGGAAATAAATATTGTAGAAATTACACACGGAATGACAAACTTATATATACCCTTTCCCCCTGTGGGGGAACTAGTTTTAAACAAGCAATACTGCATAAGTCTCGTGATCGTTTTCCTTGCCATTCTGTATCATTTGCGCGAACGATTAAGCTTTGAAGTGAGTGGTTCGTGTAAACTGGTTTCACACTAGATGACCGAGTGACCTTCTGTGTGCGATAAACACCGAAGAGGGTATAATGCAAACATTAAGAAGTTAGCAGATGTTCGTTGCAACGAACTTTAGTCAGAGATTTGAAAACATATTTCCACACGAAGAGTACAACGCTCACGAATTGTATCCTACTGATCCTCGAACAATGTTAACTTACTCCTATTTTCTGTTAAATTTTTTGAAGAACAAGATGATTTGGTAACATAAGGAAAGACCAAGCCCAAGGAAGATTTGCATTCCTATGGCACGCGAAATAGATCATATCTAAATTATTGCTCTATATGGCCTTTTTAATTGACCCTTAGTTTTTTAGGACCGTAGACAAAATATTTTAGTAAGATATTTAATGAATTTTTTTTATAAGTTGCAGAATTGCATCTCGAAAGTTGTTGCTTATAGCAGGACAGAGTAATTTCCCATTTGGCACTTTTTTGAAATGATCACCCAGCCCATTAGATCTAAAGCCTTCTTTTCTTGGGACTTTTTGGAATCATTCTTTAAACACTAAGAGTCACAAAACTTGAAACTCTTGAAACTGAAATTAAAAAGAAGTTGTTATAAAACAAGCATAAATGTGCCCCCACAAGCTTATTTTTTTTAAATGGTAATCAATTCATGTTATTTATTACTTTAATGTATGTATTTTTGAAATTTTGTATAGTTTTCTTTTACATCAGTGGTTGTAATTCCGTTGTTTTAGATTATTCCGCTTGTAAAATGTTAGAATACATTTCTTCTTGCCTCGTATTTCTAGAAACCAATTTATAGTTATTTTAAAGAGTTATAATAAATATACGTCAGACACGCTCACAACCCTTAAACTCAAGTAATTGAACTGTAAAGCAAAATTATTTTTCTTCTAATCAACTGTACAGATTTGTAATACGTAAAATGTATTACATGTATATTATTCTCTAAATGACGAGGACCTATCAACCAAAGCTAAAAAAGGGCCTTATTATCCTATTTCATCGTATAACATCGAACCACACTTCCCTTAATGTTCTTACCTAAAAAAATAAAATTTTATTCAAACTAAATTAAATTAAAATACAACAACTTAAAGAATGTTTTTTGTACGAGTATTTTTCTTTTCGTATAATCAACTCTTAATGTTGAAAATTTTCAATTCATCTTGTAACGCCTAGAAAAAAAATGTTAATGAATTTGTGTTTTTATTTCGTGTTGTTTTGGTTAAGTTCATTACGAAATCCTGTCACCTTTTTTTAAGAAAAAGGGAATGAAAAAAGGCAGAAAAAATCGTCGTCAATAGCATTGTATTTTAGGGTAAGTAAAAGAATATTGCAAAAACTTTTTAGAACCAACAAAAAAAAAAAAAAATAAGTTCTGTTATATTGAGTTTACGACAACCAAGATAGTTGAAGTAGTTCCGCAAGTAGTTTCCCGGTTGGTATTATACATTTTAGGGCTTAAAGTTTCTAATTTAAAAAAAAAAATTGATTCTTCCATAGTAAGCGATCTGCGATTCAATACTACTACAAATTGATTAAATTTAATAACCCTATAAAAAAATAAAAATTACGTGGAACCCATGTTGCCTCCTTTATTCAGAAAAAATAAGAATAAGAATAAAAACACCTAAGACCAGGTCATAGTTTCAGCACAAAGTCTTATTGACGTTGACTTTTTACTGCCTTAAAACAGTTAAGTTTTTAATAAAAAAAAAAACTTTTTTCTTCCCTTCGTCTATTACATGCTGATGAAGATGATGATGACTTTGTGAATTTTTTTTTAATTCAGGGTGTTTTTTTTTCTCTTATACACTTCATGAATATTGATTGATTGCTCACCAGTTTGCATAATAAAACAAGTAACAGGGTAGAAATATATTCTTAAGGAAAGTGGTTGCCAAAGTTAAGGTGATGGAAATATTGATAAGAAAAATGGAAGCAATCGGTTGGGTAATAGAAAAGCTCATACACATTTACCTGCTGCTTCAGTAGTAGGCGGTTTTTAATTTGATGTTATAAAAAAAGATCAAGTAGCTGATTTTATTAATAAAAATTTCAAACAAAAATGTAACAAAAGAAACAACGTTAATCTGCTTATTTAATTAGTGTTTGTTAAAAAAAGTTTGATAAAAAAATAAAAAAGTTTGATAAATTTATGGTTTTTTTACGAAATAAAAAGAATAAACTGGTGTTTAAAAATTATATAAAAATGCAAACTAACCATTAAAATTGAATAAAAGAGAAGGATTGAAAGAACTGAATAAACTCGATTTAAAGTATTTTCTATAATTTAATAAGAAAGAAAAAAGATTCAAAAGTTAAAAAACATAAGGAAATATATATTTCACTAAGTCCAAATTTTAATTTTAGGTTTTTTTTCCTTCAAAAAATATAATAGTAAAATTCACCAATATATTTGTCTATAAGGCGCGACATAACTGTGGTACTTCCTTTGGAAAGGGATAGTAGTAGAAAAGACAGATGGTTAGTGTAATAGTAAAGCTTCGATTCTGGCAACACTGCAATTGATTATTTTTAGAACAGTAATGCAGCGCCTCTGGTGTTATTTAGGCGAATTAGTTTGAAGCTAGCATAGCCAATAATTATTTTCCTTCGCCGGTGATTTAGTGCTATGTGGTAATACCGGCGAAGGAGGGCGCTGTGATATGCATTATTATAAAGAAAAATTAATACATATCACAAAAATTGATGATGCCATGGCTGAGTATTGAACTCGTGACCATTGCTTAGTAGTCAACATGCTAACCACTTAAGCTACAGCACCCTCATCTTAATCTATTGTTGGAATGTGTTTTAAAACTTAACAGTTGTGGCTCGTTTAATGCATAGACACATCTCAGAGCAAAGCAGACTTAATACTAGCGAACTTCCTACAATGACTCGACTTATTTAACCTAAGAAGGTGTAGAGAAGATACTATATGTAGACAGGCTCGAACGGTGCTCAAAGATCCCCTTGGCAGGATGGCCAGTAAGATACAGTAGAAGTACCTTCAGATGGTTAACTGCGTTATTGACGGGTCATGAAAACTTCAAGTATCATCTAGCTAAGAGGAAAATCGGAGTAGATGATATTTGCAGACTATGCCTGGAAGACGCTGGGATGCTGAGGTAGCGCAAATTATGTGTAGATGTCCAGCACTGGCTTGCATAAGAAAATTGTTTAATATGGATGCCTTTTTTTGTTTGGTGCATTTAGTTGTGATTTACACTGTGTTAAAAATGGAAGTAAAACAAAATAAAATTCAGTTTTTTATTGATAAAAGCGAAAAAGCAAGACAAGCTTCTAAAATTGTAAACGGTGTTTATGGTGCCGATACAATAACAGTTAATTACGTGCGATTTTGGTTTCGTCGATTTCGTTCAGACATTTTTGATGTAAAAGATGCACCTTGCGCAGGCAGGCCTGTCGTCGCAAAAAATCACAGAAATAATCGAAGTTGACCGGCATGTTAGTAGTCGTAGCATCGCCCAAGAGCTAAAGATCAACAATAAAACACTTTTAAACCATTTGCGCATAGTTTGATTCAAAAAGAAGCTCGATTCTTAGGTGCCAACCCAAAAAACATGATATATCTAATTTCCGTCTGGGAAGCCTTGGTCAAATGGAATGAAATCGACCCATTTCTTAAACGGATAGTGACTATGGATAAGAAAGGAGTCAAATACGACAATATTGTGGGAAAAACATCGTGGTCGAAGGGCAGTAAAGTAATTCAAACGGTGGCCAAACCAGGACTAAGGGACATGAAGGTTCTACTGTGTATGTGGTGGGACTGGAAGTGAATCATTTATTATGAGTTGCCTCCGTATGACCAAACACTAAATTCAGATCTCTGCTGTCAACAACTGAACTGAAGCTAGCGATTAACCAGAAATGGCATCAATTGGCCAACAGAAGAGATAATGTGTTTTATCAGGATAACGCCAGGCCACACACGCCTGTTGTGATTCGGCATAAATTTGGTTGGGAAGTTTTGATGCATCCACTATATAGTCCGGACCTGGCACCAAGCGACTGCCACCTTTTTCTTGCATTGCAAAACTGAGTGATAAGAAATTGGGATTAAGAGAAGATTGTGAAAATAGATTACTAGAGTTTTTCGCCAATAAGGACCAAGCCTTCTATGACAGAAGCATTACGAAGCTACCTTTAAAATGGAAAAATTTATACAACAAAACGGTGCATATTTAAACCAAATCGGACAATCCGAAACATGTTAAATGGATTTCCCTTTCCGCATATTATTAAGGATACCTCTTTACTGTGAAAAAGACAAACCAACAGTTGGTATTTAGGTTTTACTTTATTTAAAAGATAAAAAATTAGATGCTTTATGTTTCTAGTAAATTAAATTAAGTCCTCCTCTTTATTTTGGCATACAAATATAATTTAATAAAAATTAAAAGGCATTCTTAATCTTGACTTAACATAAATACCAAATATTTTTAATCTCTTATCTATTAGTCTAATAAATATAAAAAAAAAGTTCTTAGGTAAATGTAAACATGGATTTTAATTTATTTCAAAACTAAATTGTCTTAACGTAAAAGTATGAAAAATAAGTAAAAATTTGTTTCTCCGATATCCCAGTAAAAAATGTTGAGGTTGTAGAAACAGCAAAAACATATTGCGTTATGGGTTCGTGCAAAGTAGAAATCCTTTGAAATGGTTTTTATTTTGAAATAGTAGATGAAAGTAATAAAGTTGGTGGTATTAAAAATATTTTAAAATCAGTAATATCAAATATTTTTTTCTTATTTCAAAATATAGTGCTTTCAAAGGGTAATTTGACATATAACAATCATGCCTCTTGCAAGCTGGTTTGTAAGCTGAAGTCTTCTTAACCTGCTTCATATTTTTATTGGAATATAAACAAAATATTTTAAAATTATTATTATGATATTTTACCTGTTTCCATTTTTTTGTTTTGTTTTTTTTTGTTTGTCATATCGAAACTTGATACATCATACTTTGCTGCTTTTTTAAGTGTTGTTTCTATTCAATGTTCTCTTTTATGATGAAAGGCTTAAAATGAGTATAGAAACGAAAAATAAAAATAAAAAACAAAATAGAAATAGAAATAGAAATGAAAATTGTTTCTAACATACTTTTCGTTTAAATAAAACTGGGTTAACGAAGATGATACTTGAAAGAAGGTTTTTTTTTACAAAAATGTACAAGTAGGTTTGTCAAGTTTTCAATATTTTTACATTTGAATGCCTGACGCAAGTAAGTGTTAAAAGTAAAATTTTAAATTAAAAAAAAAATGTAAATGTAAATACAATATAATTTATAGTATTAAGGTTTATATGCGTACCTTGCATACATTATATATATTTTTTTTTAATTTTTAAGGCTGGCTTTCTGATTTTATCTCTTTTTTTGAAACTTCCTAAAAGATAGATAATTAAAAAAATTGAAAACATAAAAATTTAAAGTTATGTGTATGTGTTCTTCATAAAAGCATTTTAATTTCATTGTTAGTAACAGTTTTTACCAACGCCTTGATGGAGGAGCCACCTGCGATATTAGTGTAAAACTCATAGTGAGCATGCAGGCTTTAAACCAACAAGCTCAATGCACATTTTTAGCCAATAAATACTCTAAATTTTTTACTGGTATAAAATAAAAATTTTATGTTAAAAATTATTAGAATTAAATTTTTTTGCACATTTATTTATATAAAAAATTTCATATGCTTGCTTATATACTTATGCATAAATCTTTATTTTTTAAGTTTTTACTTGTTTTGACAAACCTCATTTAAAGAATTTGCGAAAAATATTTTTTTATTTGTTAATATTTGCAAACAAAAATTTATTTTATATTTATGGTCTACTTTGTTATTTAAAATTATACAATTTTTTTTAAAATAAAATTGTAATTACAGTCGGTAATAAACTAATGGTAAATTATCATGTATTTTTTTAGGAATATTTCTGTAATAAGAAGTAAGACTTGAAGACACATATTGGAGTCGGCAAACAAAGTGTTACAAATAAGAAAAAAAAAAAAAATTATAATATGGGAAAATATTTTAAGCATTAAAGAAAAAATGTTATTATTGTTCGAAGTTGCAACAGTTTTGTCCAGCAAATATTTTGCACAAATCTGGCCTAATCATTTTCTGCTAATTCTCTTCCAAAGTATATAAAAAAAAATTTTTTAAATAAATTTACAACACATTTTTAAAGGGATGTTTTTACAGAAAAATCTTCGAAAAAATTTTCCAAAAAATTAAAAAAAATATATTTTTGCAATTTACGAAATATTTAAAAAAAATCAATATTTCTATGAAAATGAAAATCATTAGTGTGTTACGTTTAATTCTTAAATAGATGAGATCTGTATTTTAAAACCTTGATGCATTAAACAGAGAGACACCATCAGAACACCGACTAAAAACTGTAAAAAATTAAAATACACACGTTTATAGGTAAAAGATTATTTTGCAGGCCGCAAAGGTACATGGCTACACGACCACCGATTTGGCTGCAGTCAACTTAGGCTAACTTCTATTTTAGTAGGCGACAAATTTATTTTATTTAACCAAATAAAATGACACAAAGTTATAAATTACAAATTCATATACAAAAACAAACTTTTGGAGTTAATATTTATATTTAATTTTATAAAAGTAAAATATTTATTTCTACAACAATGTCAAAGTTTACGGTGTAGCTGTCTTCAATATCATTAAGTAGCTGACTACACGGCGACAATTGTAGTCAACGGATTTTGTTTTCAGTTAGCTGTCTTATATTTCTTTAAAGCATTAAAAATGAGTTTTTTCTCATACGACTTATTTATAAAAAGAGTACAATATGGATAATGCTATACAAGTCTGTATAAATAAAATCACCAAGGTGAAGGGTATAGAAGATTCGGCACGACCGAATATAGCACAATTACTTGTTTAGTCAACACTTGGGCTCAAGAATAAGCCCTTAAGAAATGTGGTTGCCATTATTATTATTTCGTAATAAAATTTTATATTTTATAATGTTATTTTTAAGTTAGACAATAACATGGTTGTTACATAATAATATTAATGCAATGTTAAAAACAATATTAATTGACTACAACCCTTTAATTGAATCATAATATTTGGCTCTTTGATTATGGTTGCCTCAACCATATTTAGTCTTTGCGTGTAGTCCGGCCTGTGAAAAAATGAATGACAATTTCTTACTTTTGTTTAAAAAACGAGGCACAGATTACTTTTCACAAATGAATTTATTTAAGTAACTTTAAAGAAAGTCGACATAATGCCAGTCATTTTTATATGATTTTGTTATCCATTTTCCTGAAAACATAAACATAAAAAAATGTTCTCGATAATTTTAGTTCCTCAAAGCCTGCACACATCTCATTAAATTTGTTTCAAGAATTATTTCTATTTAAAAAGCAATGTTCGATTTGTCAGTAAAATTTAGTTTCAACTTTTATGAGTGTAATTGTGTGTGTAAATGTATGTACGTATAATTTCTATCTCATAAAATTCAAATGGTACTGAGAGGTTTTTCATTATCTTTAAAAACACTTTCGCATTTAGAAATCCCCTAAACTCTATAGTATTGGAGTACCAAATAATCGTATACATATGATTGCACAAAATTAAGCCATTAAGGGGCTAAAGAACAAAACTGTAATAAAATAAAACATTCAAAATAACATACATAGAACCGTTCAGCCAAGCGTACATATGCGTATGTATAAGACACACACTCGCACAGTTTATCAAACAGGCACAGAAAAAGTTAGATATATGACAATATTGGTGGGTGTGGAAAAAAGGAATAAATGGATAAACTACAACAGAAATTAACATTTGAAAGGTTATAGAAAAAGATATAAAAAAAAAACAAAATTCAAGGGTTTCGAATAAAATAAATTTTACGAAATTCTAAATCTGACAGAGAATATATTTATTTCTATTTAAAAATGTAAACAAATATTTTAAATTGAAATCAAACACACACACACACATACATTTGTCACAAGTTTTATATTAAATTAATAAAATGTTCCGTTTGTATTTTTAATAAAAGTTTAATGATTTATTTATTTTTCCCCGTCTCTAGTGTCTGTCATAGAGCTGTGGATTCAACTTGAGATTTCATTATTGTATTTAGCAACGACCAAATGGTGTTAAAAATATGAGTATTTTTTACGTTTTGCTTTGTGTTCATCAGATTGAAATGAATTGGCCAATTGTATTGAGATCATATACTCCTCGTATCTTTTATGTTGGACGAATAGTTTAATAAATGTTTGAAAGCAGTAGTACTAAAGCTACAACAGCGACAAATACAATGTTGACGACCATCATTGAATTTATTGCAATTGTGACTTAAACCACTTTATCCACAGTCAACAGCTTGACCAATAAACCAATAAACTTATATTGAGTAATATCTCTGTATGTACATACGTCCTCTGCTTTTACAGATGCATACACACAAATAAAAAAATATAGAAAAGCAAAAAGAAAAAAAATTAAAAAAAGAGAAATCCAAAATATGGTAACAATATGATACTGTAGCAGCTCGCTTGAATTGAAAAAAATATGGGTATTTTATAAAATGCATGAATTTTAAATCCAAAGACTAGTACACACGTATACCATACACACACCACCATTCCATCCATCCACCCATACAAATGTAAAATACTGTCAGCCAAGAATCAATACTCTCGTTTCGATATAAATTTGTTTTGTGTCTACCAGTTGTATTACTGCCACTATGTAACTTTCCAAAACCATCAGCCAGGACACCATTCTCATTTTGGTGTCATTGTTATCGTCAAGCTTTAGCTGACAATAAGCTTATGTATTATAAAATGAAAATGAAATGAAATGAATTGAATGAAAAAAGAAAAAAATTGAATTTTAAGTTCGCTATCTTTTCAATAATAAAAGCACAGTCTTGTACATATTTTTTCATACATAGAAGTATTTAGACCAATACACTTAAACGACATACAGACAAAGATACATTAATACATGTTAAAACATTCAGTTATTTACAGTTCTATTCTAAAAAAAAACCGTCAGAGGAAGGTATATCTTTCCATATCTTACAAGCAAAGAAAAAACATGGTTGAGGCAGCCATAATTTAAGAGCAACATATTCTAAATGTATTACATGATTGCAGTAAAACCATATTATTAACATAATAATTTGAATATTGTTATGTTAAAAACATATTATTGTGTAACTTAAAAATAGCGTTATATAAAATTCTTTTATAAAATTAATTAATTAAATATAGTGAGATATACATATATTTATACCAACATACCTTATTTTTTTATAAAAACATACCTTATAATAAAAGGAACAATCATTTGTTAGTTGTTTCTTTAACCATTTGATATGAGAAATGGCTCAATTCCTAAATTATTATTATTTGAAACATAAACCCTTTATGGATTTATGTTTTTGGTTTCATATCAGCAATTTTATCATAATTTGTTTACTAGTAATATATTATAATTATAAATATTATATTATTTCAAAATACCAATAAAAATTTGGCTGTGGTTTGAAAATTGTGTAGTTGAAACCAACCATGTTGCATGTTTTGGGTGTAGTAACCATTTAATGATGAAAGTGTAACACAAACTTGTTTGTTGTGACCATAGTAATGTTTAAACCAACTATAAGTTGTTCATAGCAACCATATGTAGATACAGAGAAAATTGGATACCATAACCATGTTTTTTCTCTGCGTGCATTCAGTACTTGGTGGCTTTTTTAATTTAATAATTTCATCCTTTACTTTTGATCATTTTTTCTCAATACTACAGGCAATCATTTGCATGCTCATATATTTAGGTTTGGAAACAACTATTTGTCCGGCCCATCATGACTCGAATGACGTTTAATAAGATCTTCTTAAAAAAAAATATAATAGACTGTACTTGTTTTCCAAACTCGTTAATTTCCTAATTTAAACAATCGACTTAAATTTTTTTTCTTTGTGCCCCCTTGGTCACAAATGTAGTAGTACTTTGAGTTGTTTTGATAATCCTTAAGCACAGAAACTACTTACTGAAATTCCAAAATTGTTCTTCTGTGTTGGGCACGCCAGGCTGGACAAAAGCTTTAAGTGGTTCTCCATTTCACTAGTACTTATAAAGACCCCAGGAGTGGACCCAGATGAAGCAGGGTAAAATAAGCAAGTAAAAATTGTTGCGAAAATATATATATATATACAGTTTTCATATACATATATTAAAACTGTAACAGGACCATTTCTGTACATGAAATATTTTTTGAAAGTTTTGTTGCTGGTGAAGTTAGTGGTCGTCAGTTTTTAGAATTTTTCTGTCTGTTCGTGTTCGCATCAAATAAAAACTAATAGATGGATTTTAATAAAATTCTGTGAGGAGGAACCTTGATATATTAGGTCAACTATATGATACGCTTTTCCTCCAAAAAGGTTTCATTTCCAAGAAAAAGTAGGGAAAAGTAGTGAAATAACGCAATTTTACCGATTTAAAAGTACTGCAAACTAGGCAGCACCTTTTATTTTTGGCAGCGGGATATTTTAAACTAATTACATTTAACGTTTTATAAAAAATACAATTTATTTGTTGCGGGGAGACATTGTGTTCTGTAGAATTTTATTACTTATAGAGTATTTTTGGCATCTCTAACATTAGGAAAAAGGTTTCCTGATGATCTGGCCTAAGCAACCAGTGAAATACGTATATGAACTAGCTCTTCCCCCAACAAATAAATTGAATTTTTATTATAAAACGTTATGGGTAATCAGGACAAATTATTGTTAGGACGTCTACGACGTGGCGGGCACAGCTAGTAACAAATATAATTTTTGTTTGTTATGTTTAAGGACCCCTCCATAGACGAATTGCAAACATATTTATAGATTTGCTCTTTTCGATTATCTCATCATTCTACAGTAAAGCTAAACTCTTATTTATTGTTTAATGTAGGAAGAATAGCGAAGCAGACCACTTCCTTAACGGGTCCCTTTACGACAAACTCTTATTTAACTGTTATAACTGACAGAAAGGGTTATGTTTACTATTATAAGGAGTTATTATTTATTTTTTAGCAATTTAAACATTAGTAAGCCAGTTTAATTAAAACATAATTTATTAAATTTTACTGCGAAGAAAAAAGGCAAATAATCTTCAATAAAAATATTGTTAGCAGACTAGTTTAATGTACTGTTTGGCAAAATTTTGTCTTGTGTTTGAGATTTTGCTTAAATTATGTTAATATATAGCCTTTACGAAGCTATAATCCTGTCCCATTTCATATATTTTTATAAGTTATTCCTCTGTGTGTTGTAATAATTTAGTCTTGTTCATTTTTATATTCGTTCTTTGACTTCTTTAGTATCACTTATTTTGGTATAATTTTATTATAAGTAGTTGTTTTGAAACATCAATTTCCATTTTTCTGTCAGTCTTATTACAAGATTATCACAATTTGTTGGTCATTTATGTTTATTTCTTTTGGTTTTGAGGAAGAAATTGCCATTTTAGTCCCCATAGAATGTCTGCATAATTTCTTCATCAATTAGTTGACCATTTTGTAAGCAAAAGGTTCTCTTACTTATGAACTTTTATAAATTATATTATTATCGATGAATTATGTTGTGATAAAGTGGCTGGATTAGTGTTTATCTGTCTATTTTTGCACAGCAGGGCATTTGTCTTTTATTTATTTTTGCTTATGTTGAAGGCGTTATTAAGTTATTGAATTAATCGTAGGAAATAATTTATATTTTATATGATTTTTTTTTTGTGAATAATTGCTTAAGCTTTTAAAATTTATTTATCTTAAGTTATAAGTACTTACTTGTCTTATTAAAAGTTCGCTTTGTTCAAAGAATTATAAAACACTAGATAATGTTTAAGCTCTAACTTATTTGTGTTGCAAATCTAATACCTTTTTTCCAAGTTCCAATAGGACTTGAGATAACTTATTTTGTTGCAGTTCTCTAAACATATAATGAGAAAAGCATAATAGAAACTTCACTAATTTTATTTATAAAATAACATCATTTGTTTTGTTTTAGCAACAAAAAACAACCATCTAACTAATGTTTTTTGCTGTATAAGTTAAGAAGAGATGGCAACAGATACGAATGCAAAAAAAGAAAAAGTCAAATGGCAGAAAAATAAAAGAAACTGAAAAATAATTTGCTCTGAAACAGTGGGGTTGATTTTATTCAACGGAAAAATCATAATGCAAGTTAAGGATTACATAGAATAATTGAGAATATTAGAAATAGGAGGAAAAGAAATTAGGTTTAAAGTTTAAGGAATATTAATTGTAAAAATGTCAATAAATGATCTATATCTATAATGTTACCAACTTTTATTAAGTAGATATTTAGAAAAAAAAAATATTCCTATTGAATATTTAATTTAACTAGTCGAACTATTAATTAACATATAAATGAATTGTTAAAAAAAAATTTAATTAAAAAAAATTAATTTGTATAAAAATATCTTTAACTACGATTAGAGATGTCAGAGAGAATGAAAGAACTCAAGTCTAATTTTAACAATTCATCTATACATATAATAAAATAGTAACTCATTTCCGTCTGTTTATTTTTCCGGATGAATTTTACAAAATTTTGTGAGAAGTATCCTGATCCTAATATAGGATAATTTTTTCCGCAAATATATTATTTCCAAGAGAAAGTGCAGAAAAAGCTGTAAAAAACGCAATTTCCGCTTTAAAGGTACTGAAATTATCCTTTCAACATACCTTTTTTATTTTTGAAAGTAGGATATTTTAAAAACTATTGCGCAACAGATGGCAGTTGAATAAAATTATTATTTGATTTGTATTTTAAATCTATGGAGTTACATTGTTATTAAATTATTATAAACCTCTTACAGAGGTTTATAATAATTTTTAGAATTTTAGAATTTTTTTATAATTTTATCCAGGGATGGGTACCTTTATATAAGGTAAATACATTAGCCATAACTGATGTATTATAAATAAATTTTTCTGTTAATAACAAAAAATAATTTAAAAAAATATTACAAAATTAAAATAATTGTATAAAAATTTGGATTCAAACAAAATAAAATTTTGGCACTCTTTTGTTCTGCCAATAGAAGTAAAAACTACCAACACTTCTAATCTAAATAATATACAATAGTTAAAATTTAAAATGTTTATCTATAAAGATGCAAAAGATGAGGTCATATAGATCAAATATCATTAACTATAGGGATATCCTTTAATTTTCAACTTTATACTTGCTATTATAGCGGACATAGTATTCTGTATAAATTTCTAGCATCTGTCTATAATGGTTTCAAAGAAGGGGCAATATGGCTCAAAGAACATTACCTATTGGGACAGGCTTTAAATTACTATTTTTTAGTTCAACACTTTTTATATGTGGACTTAGATATACAGATTCTTTGTAAGTTTTAACTGTCTATCTATAACGGTTCAAAAGTTTGGCCATATATGTACATCTAATTATATTAACAACTAGGACACCCTTTAATTTAGAATTTTATGTATTTATACTTATTAATATACCGAACATTTTATCTAACTTTCAAGTGTTTGTATGTAACGGTTGCAAAGATAGGGCCATATAATTTCGAAATTCATATTTTATACTTTTTTTTATAGCGGACTTAGCAATCCAGGTTCTTTCTAAATTTCAACCGTCTGTCT
The DNA here is from genome assembly GCA_949628195.1 of Phasia obesa. Lineage (NCBI taxonomy): Eukaryota > Metazoa > Arthropoda > Insecta > Diptera > Tachinidae > Phasia > Phasia obesa. The sequence continues at coordinate 163,616,588 of OX451216.1, forward strand.
ATAACGGTTCAAAAGTTTGGTCATATACATTAAATTACATCAATTATTGAGACACCCTTTAATTTCGAATTTTCTATAACGGATATAGAAGTAACATTGTGCCAATTTTAAACTATTTGTTTACAGTGATTCTAAAGATAGGACCATGTAATTTTTAAGTTTAATTTTGTACTACTTTTTGTTATTGGGAGCTAAAGTTATACGCTGTTTTTTTTTTTTAATTTGACTATGCTGCCCTTTCCCTTTCGGTTTATACTATACGAAAAAAACATGTATGTTGTATGGGGAACCCTTTAATTCTTAAAATTATGAACTTTTTTTAAAAATAGAATCAATCTGTAAGCATGACCTTTCGAACAAAGAAGAAATTTGTAAAAATCAGTTCAGAAATTACAAACTGAGTTCTGTAGTGCGATTCACTATTCAATTTTAACGATTCTTGACTCGTTAAAAAAATTTAACAACAAAACGAAAGACTTTGCTATTCAGAAATGCTTTTTAATAACATTTGATGTTGTTATAAATCAGCTGTTTTTCTTAACAAGTCGAGTATTTTTAATTTAACTGCAACTATTTTTGGGTCGTGTACTTTATTAAAATACCAAAAGATAAAGTCGGCCATTAGATGTATAATGTAAAATATTCTAACCCCCATATTTATCAAAAATAAAAAATATTTAAAATCTATTTTAGAACTAATTTTTCATATAAAAGTTATATTAAAATACATTTCAAATAAGTTTTATTTTTTATAAATATGGGGGTAAATAATTAATATTTATAATTAAAACACATACATATGTATTTTACTTACCTTATAAAAATGAATTTAAACAATTTTTTAGAAATAAAATTAAAAAAGAACAAAAAATGAAGCACTTTTGTGGAAAGATTTGTATATTTTGTTTATTATTTTTCATTCCTCTTTGTTCTTTTCGATATTTTGCCATTTTGTTTAGCAGCATTGCCATTTATTTTTGTTTATATTTTTCATAAGTTAACCATAGGTTAGTGAATCGCAAATGTGTTAGTGCAAGCAAAAAACATGTTGATATATTTAACAAGTGTTAGATCGTTAAAAGTTAGTGAATTGAACTACTGGTGGCACAAACCACCTATTTATAGAAACCCTCGTTCGTTCGGTGACGATTGACGCGACTTCAATGAGGTTTGTTCACCCAAAAAATGCTCGACGCACCTTAAGAAGTTTTCACTTTAAAAAAGTGGAGAAAAAGTAATGCTTATTAAATTTTATTTCCAAAAAAAAAAAAAATATTCGTAAAAAAAACTAACGGGGAAAGAACAATAAAGCAAAATATTACGAAGTATTGCAGGTACAGTCAATTGAGTATTACAAAAGGGTTAATGAAGGACTCACCTCCCAGCGAATATCGTCGTCACTGGCTGTTCGTGAAAGTTCTGTTAATGCTTTGTGTAAATTATTCCTCCATTCCTGAGAGTCAGACAACGCTGGGAAAAAAAAATTTTAAATTTTTTGTAAAAGATTTATCATAAACACACCCACTGTAATCATACTTAATATCTAACAAATTAGCAAAAAGATAAGCTTAAAGAGTTTTATATGAAAAATCTTTTATAAATCTAGTAAAATATACATTTGTCTGCAAGACTTAAGAAATTTTTGCATTTCATCTTTTTATGTTTTAATATTTTACAGGAAGTGTTTGTTTTTGCATTTAGCAACGAATGGCATCTTTAAGTCAAATAAAATAATTTTTTTATTTTGTTATTTTTCAAGTCACCTTACATTTTATTTTAATAAATGATATCATTTGCCAAAACATATTTAAACTTATCATTTTTTTCTTTTTCATCTTTCGGTTTCTATTTCAAATTCGTCTTTTTTACTTGTATCTCTCTTTCGTACACCGGCACAAAAATTAACAGTAACAAAAACCTAATGGTCGTTTTATAATCTTAAGCAGAGGATTTGGTTCTTGTTCTACCTTGTTTAAAAATATTGTGATGTTTTATTTATTGAAACATTTAACCTCAACAATATTGTAGAAAAAAAAGAACTAAAAAAAGTTACGAGTAGGGGGGACATATACATTTTTTATATGAAGTTTTTATTACATTTTGTATTCAAGGATTTTTTCTGCTGACTTTTTTATATTCTCTAACAAGGAATAAAAAGCTTAGTGCCTTTTCTTTGCCTGCTTTAAGCTACTTTTTGACATTGTCCACTTGTCATCTTAAGTCAGTTCATCATTCATTCTGTTTCTTTATTACTTTTTTTATTTTGTCAAGAATCTGTTTTTTTCCTCTTAACGCAGAAATTGATTGTCTTGTTAGCAACTGCCTGCTGGCCTTAAGATTTAGTTTTCAAGTCGCGTTTCACAATGTTTAAAATGACAAGATTTTTATCAATGTTTATTAACAAGAATTTTCAAATATTCGCTACAGTTAGAAAACCAGTTATTGAGTAACCCAAACTAGTGGGTGCCTCGATGGGCTAGTAGGTAGTGAACTAGTCTATCAGTCCGAGGTGGTGGGTTTGGATTTCCACCGTATTCTTCTGGACTCTGGAATTTTTCACTACAAGTTGGCAGTAAGAATAAGAAGCAGCTTGGATATAATCTGGGTGCCAACAAATGGTTAACTGCGTTACTCACAGGTCAAGGAGTATCAAGGCTTTTGAACACGAATAATGTAGTTGCTGTGGAGACGAATTGTTCAGTTGAAATACAGAAGCAGCACATAAGATTTGCGCAAGTAAACTTGCCATGTGGAAACCCGGTCTAGGCTAATAAGATATTCTTTCGAAATTTGAGAAATTTATTTCTTCGTAATGTCATGCCATGTGCATTGATATCAAACGTACAAATTAGTATTGCTTGTTAGCTGTACTACCTGAAACATGGCTTGATAATGATGACTACACATAGAAAGTAATCGCTAACCGTACCAAAGAAACAGCCAGTGACGACGGAGGTGTGATAACAGTATTTCATTTCATATATATATTCCTTTTCTCGAGGGAGCATAGAGCCATAACAATGCAATCTCGAAACTTTTCTTGTCAGTTGCCGCTTCTAGCTAGGCACTCCAGATTCATCTGTTTCCCTGCATGTTCTAATTTAAATATTTCTTGGCAATATGATACGGAGGGTATGACCTATCCAACTCCATTTCCGCTTACTTCTTCTTCTGCTGTCAATTGTGATACCCAGGCATCAAAATGACTTAAAATCAATATCTTGATCACATACGAATAATGGTGCGAAGCGATTTTGTTTTAGGTAGTTTTTATGATACTTTCAATTTTTAGTTAAAAAAAAAAACGTTTTTCAACGTTTTCTAAAAAATATTGTCATAAAAATTTTTATTTCTTTTAAATGATAAATTTATTGTTGGCAGCAAACAAATTTGCTCAGCTTTCCATTGTGTGTTATTCTTAAGCATTTAATAAACGTTTTTATTGCTGATAACATAAAATATCTAAAAAGGAACTTACAATATACTATTGTACATGTACTACCGTCATCACTGTAGTAGTCTTACTTGATAAGCATTTTGAAAAGGATTTTAGTTTATTAAGTATTTTCTATACTTAAAAAATAGTAAATCAGAATTGTGGTAAAAAATAATAAATCATTGTATTGGAATCAACTTGCTATAAAATTTCATTTCTGAAAACTCCATTCAATGTCTAACTTTTATCCATTAACTTCAAATTCTATACTAAGCTAATTTTCTAACAACCATTTCATTCAATTTTTATGTTTTTAAACATTTCGTAATAGTATTTTTTCTTTTTGGATTTTTATCTTGGATGTAATCAATTTTTGCAAGTATTAGAAAAACTTCAATTGACCATACAATATCTAAATGAACGTTAATGTGTATAAAAGAGAGTAAATTATAAAGAGGAAAAATAAAGAAAAAGTTTTTTTAGAATTACAGTTCTAATTTTAATGCAGCCATTTAAGAAGACTTCTCTTTAATAAACTAAAATGCCAACAAAAAGTTTCACACAGACATACTTGCCAGCCATAAACGTCTTTTTAAACATTCATTCGTTGCTTCCGGATTCCTTTTTTTGTAGCATTTATTTGAAATATATAATAAAAAGTAACTACTGACACTGCTGTCAGTACTTTGGTTTCAAAAAAACTATGAATGTTAGTATTTTTAAGCGCAATAGGATGGTTCCGAAAAACTATATAATTTTTTTTGTTATAAAAAAGAAAGCAAAGTTTTATAACAGATATTGTGCCACTTTTGTTTAAAATTTAATTTTTAACGTTTGGAGGATAGGCAAGTCTTTTTAGAAAAGCCAGAAATATGCTTTTGCTCCTATTTTAACTAAGAACTTTTAGAAGTCCTATACAAAATATTAAAGTTTAAAAAGGCCACCCAGAAGTAAACCATGAACCACGATTTCTTAGGATTCCTCCAACGCTTGGTTAGATTAGACTTTGATATTATTTCATGGCCCCATTTCTTAATATTATGCTTCCTTTTGGTGTGCTGAATTAAAGGTAATACAGATCTGTAGTTCTAGAAAGAGTTTCAACAAGAAATAATGCTCATGGCTATTTGAAATTAATTAAGACACTTCTGATAACAGAATTAATATTTACTTTTTGAATTGCTTCTCGTTCTCGTTAGTTAAATAAATAATAAAGGCTTTTAACTCTTACTAGATATTATTGAGGAGCAAAGGGGGTCGCAAAGGAACCTATAAAATAGATATCTTTCTTTATGTAGCTGTTTAAATTCAAAAAAGTACTTTTAAAAAAATTATTATAAAAAGCATGGTTTTATAAAAACTAAACCACATGCAAATGCTTTTAACCACAAGCAAAACTTGTGTTAAAAGATGTAAAATAAAACAATTTTTCACCTCTTTCTTAAAATTATCAATACATAATTAAGATAATAAAATTAAATTAAATTAAACGTTTGGATTATCATATAAAATAATTTCTAAGTTCTAACAAATTATTTTTTATTTTACACAAAAAATCTAATATAATTTTCTCAATATAATGGTTATGAAAAATCGAGTCTTTATTTTAGTATCAGTGTTTTTGGATTGAATTGAATATATTATTAAAATTGTAAAAATGGTAAACTAATATATGTAGAAAAAAAAAATCAAACATAAAAACTGGTACCGTCTTATTCTAAATACTTAAGTACAAGAACATATAATATAATACCACTGGTGCAGCTACTACTCGCATTAGAACATTCATTCATTTAACATTTCTTAAAGTATGAACATATCTTTAACTACAATTTGCAAGCACGTGGCCATTACTTAATGCTGCAATTGTAGTTTTCCTTTGGTTTTATTGTTTAGTTTAAGAATAAGACATGGTTCTCATATACAGTTGCGAGCAGAAGAAATGCAACGCTTTGCCAAATGGAATGCTGTTTCAAAACAACATTCACCAATTAATCTCTTTTATTGATTGTATCTATATTCTCTCAGTTTCGAGTATTAAAACATTGTGCTGTTTTAGTTTTTATCTCACAATGTTCGATGTTTTATATTTAATTAAAAAAGCAAAAATAATATCAAAATCAAAAAAGTGCAACGCAACAGTAGAAGTGATTTAACTATTGTTTTTTCAAGAATTATTTCTTAAAAAATTGTACACATAATAAAATTTATTTTCAAACCAATTGTCAACTGAGAGCCGTAGTACTATATAAATCGCCAGTTGAACCAACTATGAGCATTAGTACACAATCAAGCATGAGTGTTGAAAGGAAGTCAGTTTGTGATTGCCCACGGAGAACTAAGCTCTTCAAGGCCATCACATTATTAAATTGGTCAAAACAACACATGTGGTATTTTTCCTTGTGAACAAATTCCTGGCTCTATTGGCGCTTTCACTCCTTAGATTGAATGGTTTAGTTCTAAACGCAAATACTTTTTTTAAATTTATATGAATGAACCACCATTTGAACAGAGTTTCCCTCTATCTTATGGAGTGTTGTTCACCTAAACCAATAATTTCACAAAATTATTATCGAGCTAAAAATATCAATCAAAACGTGTATTACCTTTAGACCACAGTAGCAAACTGTTATAGCAAATTTCTGAGATATGATTTGGCACCCATGGTTTATCTGGAAAAACTTACAGTTCAAAATAAAGTTTATGTACATATATCTTCCACTTTACTATTGAAAAATGAAACCTTATATTCCTTAAGGATATACTTGCCACAGACATAGCAAAAGTCATGAAGTTTTTCCATACAGTCCGGCACTTTTATTCATACAAGTTCCTATGTGGGACTGTGAAAACATTAAAAAATCAAATTCCCTTACTTCAACTTTAAATGGAAAATAAAGTTCGCACAGAAATGAAGGCATAGTGACTTAGATACAAAATTATTCATTATTTGAGTGTCAAACCTTCTCGGCAGAGAAGGGATGACCTACATACACTTATGCTCATATAATTAAGTAACTAACATGGTTTTACCAAAGATTGCTTATAAAGAACATATTATTCAGGATTTAAAAAAAATTTTAGCACAATATTAAATAAATTTTTAATCATTTCAAACATAGAAACCTATTTTTCTTTTAGATTTAACTCTATACGATATATTGTATTTTTTATTTGCGTGTTTTTATAATTAAGTCATCTGAATAAAAGATAGTTAATACATGAATACAAAAACTTTAATTAATTTTACTTCATATTAAAATAATATCAAGTTGATAAGTCCTTATTCCCTAGCACTTTAGGACATCGTTGTGGCATAGTTTGGAACAATTCAGCACATTGGGCTGGACTTAGTTGTTCCCATTCCACCTGCATCATTTTCATTAAAATAATACCACATTAACTTTCTATAGGATGATTTAATTTACGATTTTGTTCTGGCCAATATAAGGTCTGTATTTTATTCCCAGCAAACTACGTGAGCAGGGCCATTATCTTGTTGAAATGTCCAAACTAAAGGTGAATAATCCACTTAATCAACTTCGAAATGTTTCTCTAAAAAACTACTGTTCATTTCAGTCGTCAGTTTTCCTTCAATTTTTAATTATCTGGACCATATCCTGAACTCCTATATGTGAAAAATAACTAAATTAACCCCTAATGAGCAATCTTGAATTTGAATTTGGTTTTTGATGTATTCTTATTTATGTGCCCAAAATTTTTGTAGATCATTTTATCCCCGCTCTTCCTCTGTTTTGTGGTGTTTTTTTTTACGATTTGTTAGAATAAAGCCACAAAAGGCCGTTATGCGGGCGAGTTGGAGGGTTAATATATATAGATATAATACAAAAATATTTGCCATAACAAATATTCTTATTTATATGGACAACATTTTTGTAGATCGTTTTATCCCCGCTCTTTCCCTTTTTTGTGGTGTCCATAGACATACGCTTAAGATGATGCAAATTAACATATTTTTATCTGGAGTCATACCATTTAATTGGTTTTTATTCAATAGAATTTATATTCAATCATCATGACTTCTCACAGCCATCAGAAACTGGCGTTCGAACCAACGACGAACCCTGGTTTTTTGGGTAGCCCCACTCATCGAAAAATGCTCTCAGTTTTCGACAATGTTTCAAAAGTCCCACAATGATCTATTGCATGTTCTGGGATATTTTGGTCTGTTATAAAAATTTTTAAAGGGTACTACTGCTAACCTTTATATCTATAAAATCATGCCCTCGAGTAAAACGTAACCCCTATACATAGGCAGGGGATAGAGGGTTACTACTCTGTATAATTGTCTTGATCAGACTGGGTCGTGTTTTAGTGGTTTTAGTGTTTTTCGTCGAGTTTTAGTGGTATTGTGTTTAGTGATATTGAACCTTAATAATTATATTAAATATTGTGTTAGAAATATTAAACTATAAGAATTAGGGTTAGAATCTATTTACAATTCTAACCATTAAAATTTTCCAGAGGACTGTAGAAGAAAATAAATTATAGTTTAACCCCTACAAAAAGAAAGAATAAAAGGAAACGTATTTTAGCTGAAATTTAATTTTTCTTTTTAACTTTTGCTGTATATTTTCTTTATTAATACACTCGTACATATATTTTTAGCATGATAAGACTTTAATTTTTTATTAGTTCGGAATTTTTAATTTATTCTGAAAATTCACGGTATAGAAAAAATGTCTTTGTCAAAACTTCGCATTAAAATGATACCGCAAAATATTCTTTAACAACTTCTTCAACATCTCCATTAACTTTATCGACAGTTGTTGTAATATTTTTAAACAGCTCTACCTTCCTTGTACATATACCTGTAACGAGCCAACAGGCGTTTAGTAAAATTTATAACTGTGTGTGCGCTTGTAGCGCGTTCGAATTAGGGAAGCGTTAAGTGGCTTATTAACAAAACCACAAAATTGTTTAAAAGTTAACAGCAACAATTTTCTTGATTGTAGCAGGTACGTACATACGTACGTATTGCTTTTTATGCAGCCCATTTTCATTTTTGTTTATTACGATGCGAGTGTGTGTTTGAAGTTGGCGAAAGGAGAGAGAAAAAAGTTACGTTTAATGTAGAATTTGATAAAGATGAAGTGTATCTAATAAATAACAAAGGCTGTTGCAGGAGTTTTAAAATTAAAATCTAAAACAAAAAGTAACAAAATATGACAGCTAAGACAACAAAAGACCAGGTTCACATAAAGTAAACATTAGAAGGGGAGTTGAATAACTTTTTATGAAAAAGGGACGCCCAAACTACAATTATTTGAAATGGAAGTTATATTGAATAATTAAATTTTAATTTTTGAAATTAGGCTTAAGTTCGTTATGGATGCGAAGAACGCTGATGACGGATGTAGCTACTCAGAAAATGAATTCTATTCTGTTAGCATGTAAAAATAAAATTTTCTAATTTTTTCTTTAAAATTAATCACCTAATTGGTAATTTAAATTTTAATTCTTGGAGAGAATAAAACGAACTTAAGCCTAACTTCAAAAATTCATTTGTATGTTAGAAGTTATATTTTAGTTAGGATTTTATTTCGATAGCGTATGATCTTAAGTGTAATTTTTCCTCTTTTTTGTATATAATTCGTGTACTTAAGATTGTTATTGCTCTCTCAAAGTGTGATATTTTAGTGTGTAAATCACACTTTGATATTTTGTGGGTGTGACATAATCACGCCTCTGATTGTGCTAACTCAATTGCAAATATGGCTTCCTCGCACAATACAATCAGAATGGCAGTAGCCAATTTCATAGAAACGTATAAAACGTATGCTAATGTGTCTCAAAGTAAACCAAATACACAACACCTGCTGTTGCCACTTCTACTTCGGTGTAGCACCAACTAAACAATTCGAAAAAAGAAAAGTTTCAAACATCAAAAACATTTAACCACAGACCTTGTTTACTATAACAACTCAAAGGAAAATCTGTCGTTACGCTCTCAACTTAAAAACAACAAAGAACAGAATTGTTCATAAAATGTTGTTTTTGTTTTGTAAAAACGACTGCGTAATGTTCAAGTGGAGAAAAGTAAACTACAAATATGTAACAATCAATATGTTGCATGCAGAAGTTGTAAGAATTATGGAAAAAATCAAAGCGTAAAGAGAGTCGTCTTGCAGTTGTAAGTTGTTAAACGGAAAAATTCTTAGCGTTAAAATTATTTTTCGTACTTGTTTTCCTTTTTTTTGTGATTCGAAATATTAGTCGTCTTAATTTTCACCTTCAAAGTTGGAAAATATTTAAAAGTTTATTTAAGTGGAAGCAATTCAAATGCTAAACTTCAATACTATTTATGTATGCTACATCTGTGTACTTGCTATGCTTTTAAACTAAAAATATTTGTGAAACTTTTCATGTCAGTTTATTACTTAGTTTATTCTTCAGAATAAAATTTTAATTTACTTCATCAAAGATAGGATCTTTTCACCAAAAAAAAAAAAAAAAAAAAAAAAAAAATTAATAAACAAGACATAATTTGTTTAAAATCTATACATATAATAAAACTTTAACAGGACCATTTCTGTACATGAATTATTTTTGAAAATGTTGTTGCTGCTGCAGTTACTAATCAAAATGAAATACAAAAGAGAATTTTTTTAGAATTTTGTCCGTCCTGGATGAATTATAATAAACATTTTTAAGTAGATACCTTAGTATCTTGAACCAAATATGGGAATAAATATATATCATCGTGTAGCTTGACAACAATAATAGGTAGCGAATTCAAATTTTTCGCCCGTAATCTCTATATTAACATACATAGTTTAGAAAAAGATAGACTGGATTGGAATAGTGGGCGTGGGAACTCCAAAAAAAGTTAAAAAATATTATCCTGTATCTAGAGAACTGAATTAGGTAGCACCTTTGAATTTCGCACCAATAACCCCCATAATAACGTACATAGTCATGCTAAACACAGGCTGAATTGGAATAGTTGGCGTGGTACCTCCCATTCAAAGTGAGTAACTCCTGTTCAAATACGTAAAATCTAGTAAAATACAGAATAGATTGGGGCAGTGGGCGTGGTACCTCCTATACAAAGTGAAAAATTATTATCCTGTACCTGGAGAACTACAATGGGTATAGTCTTGAAACTTTGCACAAGCAAAATACAGAGTGTATTAGGATAGTGGGAGTGGTACCTCTCATAAAAAGTAAAAAATAATTATCGCGTTAATACTATACAAAAAACAGATTGGAGGAAAACAGTTGGTGTCGTATCTCGCATATAAACTAAAACATTTTCGATGTGAGAATAGCGTTTCAAGTTTTCAAGTTAAAGGTTGGCCATAACTTTCTTTCAAGTGTTTATTGTATGTTTTGTAGATGGGTGTAGCAAAGCGCACCTGGGATAGCAATTTTTTATTATAAAATGTTATGGGCAATTAGCATTATATAAATAAATGAAATTTAAATTCCCAAAAAAATTTATAAAAATTTCTATTATTATTTTTAATATATTATTATTTTGAAATTTTGAAATTACGAGTATTTATATTGAATAAAATTACACTTAAATATTGAATTTATTTTTTTAGTAAAAGTTTTTCAATTAAAGATCTCCAGCCAGTAAAGCAAAGCTTCGTCGGTATATTTATTTCTTGCGTTCAAAAATGCTTTTGTGTTCTTTTGCGTTTACAACATTGTTAGAGAAAAAGCTCAAGCAACCATAAAATTGCTATAGTTTTTCATATCTGTAGTTAATGCTGTTCACGAAATACTTCCAGTCCTTACTTGCGAGTGTATGAGTTTGTAAAGAAATAAGTAAAAGAAAAAACTAATGTATGCTAAGGGATAACGGGGTTTTCATAAAAAAATATATTAATACACTTATGCAAACAAACGTGCATACTAACATACATATTAACATACATACATGCAAATTTACAGTGTGTGTCATAGCTCTAATATTGTTATTAATTTTATACCAAGATAGAAAAAGCTTTAGACTATTTTTTACATAGAAAAATATTTTCACCAATAAAAGGTTTTCATTGGTGCCAGATTTATTTTTAATTAAATAAGTAATTGATTCAATTCTTTGTTAGGAATTTTTTTATTTTGTTTTAAACAAATACATGTATATTTGATTCAATTAAAAACTTGATTGAACTTTAATTAAAACTAATTAAACCATTGTCTTGTAAAAAATTAAATGTATTTGGAACTTAATTCTTGCATTAAATAAGTAATTGGATCAAGGAGTACAATTTCTTGTCACAAACAATAAAACTTTCCTCAAAGGCCTGCTGTAGAGATGGCAAAAATCGGATGGATGGATTAAATAATTTTTTTAATGGTCAATATATTAATTGCATTTTTCAATATCAGTTCTTGCCCATCCTCCTTACGAAGTTCACAAAGGATTCTTCCGAATAGCAACAGCAATAATATTGGCTTTATATTGCTAAGGTTCTTTAGGTCCTTTAAATATTAAATTTTATTTTTGTTTAGCAAAAGACTTGTAAAATATAAATGCAAAATGAAGAAACGTTTTTACTCTAACAGTAGTTTGGCGTTTCCTGTAATGTAAATATATTTTTTGTACGCGTTTTGTTTGATATTGAGTTTGCATTGTGTCCTTTGCGTTATTTGCTTAAGTCAATACTATTACGCGCTTATGTAAATGAACACGCACGACAAAAAAAAAAAACGAATGAAAAATTAGAGCAGCCAACAGCAAAGTTATAAAATTTTATAATAAAAGGAAAGTAAAAGAAAAAAAACGAAAAAAAGAAGATGAAAGAAATCCAGCATTAAAGAACACTGAAAGGCAGGTTTAGTAAACTAAAATAGAAAGTATACGGTAGAGATTTCTGTAGACTATATTTTATTTTGTAAAACTTTAAAAACATACACGAAGAAGAAAAAAATCTCGTTTTATATTGAAGTATAAACCTCTACACACATATTCATTCGAATGCATATTTATAGAACACAAATAACAAAGTATTTAGTATATGAATGTAAATTTTTAAAAGATTTTTTTTCTTCTAAGTACATGAGAGTGTGTAGCTTGTAAGCATGTATGCATAAATATCATATACATACGTATTTAGATTTGTTTATAAATACTTACAACTTTAGTGAATCATAGCTAAATCCTTAAAGATCTCACATGAGCCCCAAAAGTTTTATCATGATGTTGATATACTGTAGCAGTTATACGCACATACATACACATATGTATTCTATAGTTAAGCAGTTAAGTATATACATACATATATATATTATACATTAGTGTGTACATAGTGTAAGAACCTTACTGTAAAATGTTTATTTTTAGGTATTTTTACTTGAATAAAAAATTCTGTTAGCACACTTTTCTTTGTTCTTATATTATTTTTTGTTGCTTATTTTAAATTTAAATTAATTATTATACATTTTTTTATAAATTAATTATATTTTGGATTCTTCTTTCAGGCAATGTCATGTAAATAACGATTTTTTACATATTAAGTCTATTTTAGTTACATCTCATTTTTTGTATTCATCAAATATCATTATGTGGAGTTCGAGGAGTTTAGTATTTCAAACAACATTGGTTGTGATAATGATGATCACTATCGTACCGGGTAAGTGCAAACAATGTTTATTTGAATTATTATATAAAATTGTAATTTTAATATTTAAAACAAAACCACAGTTGTAAATATTATGTTCTAAGTTGGTGTTGTTTAACTTTAAAGTTTGAAAAAGAAAAATAAAAAAAATTTAAATTCAAATAACAAAGTAACTTGAATAACTTACTTTTGTTCTGATTAAATAATTTATATAAAAATTTATATTTGCTTTTGCCGCATATGCTACTCGTTAACAAGGATAGAAAATGGAATTTTCACTGTTATTAAAAAACATTCAACTATCGATTATTTGAGTAGGATATTGAGAAATAATAAAATATGTATGTGATTAAATTTTGTCATAATAAAAATTATAAAAAATAAACAACTATTATGTATGGTCTTTTCTATTCCTGATGAAAACGAATTTATACAACTTTTTGAAAATTCCGGCCACTTATCACACATACAGAAGGCTTTGAAAGGAGCAATTTTTATTTCCCATTACGGGAATTATTTATTGGTTTCCAATATAGTCGGTTGAGAGACCGACTCAACTTGAATAGAGTTTATATGAATTTTATAAACTGGATCCCATATTATTGAGCCATATTACAGAACCGGACGTACAAGTAGTTGTTTTTTTATATATGAATCCTCAAATACCTTTACCCTGGATAAACCTTAGCAGGATTCGTGCTTAGTTTTAATTAAATTAAAGTTATACGTTGTATAAAATTATATTTAGCGCCATGTAAATTCCAAAATTAAAACAAAAAAAACTTTTTTTAAGTTCACTTCATAAAGTTTAGGCTGCACCAACAATAAATCTAATCTAAATCTTCCTGCAAAAAGGTATGGTTTGTATATATGCTGATGGAAAAATTTGCTGTACGGGGCAAAACAAAATTTCAGGGTTTCTGATATTTCTGAAATACGATATCTTGAGATCAAGAACAAACTAGATTTTATTTCATACTAGTTATACCAGGTGCGCTTCGCTACAACCATCCACAAAAAAATACAATACTTGGAGAAAAGTTGGCCAACCTTTAACTCGAAAACGCACGCTATTCTTGTGACAAAAATGTTTTAGTTTATATGTAAAATATCATGTCCACTATTCCCATATAATCTGTTTTATGCTAGACTATGCTTATTTACACTATAATAATTTTTTAAATTGTATGGGAGGTACCACTCCGACTATCCTAATCCAGTCTGAATTTTGATATATTTTACACATCAGTATATGAGTTACTTGTGCAATGTTTCAATACTATACCTATTGTAGTTCTCTTTACTCGCTAATACTTTTTCACTTTGTATGGGAGGTAACACCCTCACCTCACTATGCAAATTAGTATGAGATTTACTTGTGCAAGTACCTACTGCAGATCTCCAGGTAGACGATAAGAATTGTTTACTTTGTATCGGAAGTGCCACGCCCACTATTTGAATCCAGCCTATGTTTCGCAAAAAATTGTATATTAATAAGGGGGTTACTGGTGAAATATTTTAAGGATCTACCTATTATAGTTATCTATACATCTAACAAATGGACGTAAAAAAAGGCGTATTAATTTTTTTTAACCTAATTTGGGTTACAATAACGATTTAAAAATAATTGGCAAAATCACCAATTGATTTTATGATTTTATTTCTATAAGAAAATATTGCAATTAACAACTGAAAACTTTCACAAATTACTTGTCCAACTTTAACCTCGATTATCTCAAAACTATACTTTTGAACTAAAAGCTTCGAAACGCCATAACTTCGTCAATTTCTTAGATTTTTGCCTAATTATTTTGTTTGTGTTTGTTTAATAAAACCACGATTAACTAGAGTTGTAAAAGGTTGGTAATAGTTGAACAGCTCTTAATGGAAACCATGTTGAGAGGGAGATAAAGGAGATGCTACATGACGATAAAAATATTCACAGGAATAATCGAATTGAAATATTTTTAAATAGTAATTTTTAAAATTAATTAATTCTTAATTGCAGCTTGATGCTTGACCACTTAAAATTTTCTTAAAAAGTAGTGAATATTATTAAAAAGTCTTCTTCAATAGCTTGACAAAAAACCCTTGATTGGAAAACAAGAAATTATTAAAATTCTCTAACATTAAGATTTTTCAGAAGTGTGGACTCAATTGTGCGATAATTTTTTTAGTACTTAAAAACACATATTTAATGAAATTAGATTTAATTTTCTTTTGTATTTATATATCTTATTATTTCTACACTCTTGTCTCGAACACATCAATTTTGTGAAGCATTTTTTCCTAAACGTCAACCTTCAAGCACATTTATGGACTCACCACAACGCAGACAAGTATTTATTTCCAAAAGTTGTGGATAATTTCATTTTTAGTTTAATAAACTTTTAATGTCACCATTTCTTATTTTATTGTAATCCCACAGGAACACTAAAAACTAAAGTTACATAAAATCGTGCTCACACATACACACACATAAACAATCATTAAGAGAAATTGCAAAGAAAGTTTTCCTCAAATTGTGTCATCAATTTAATGATTGCAGAGAAAAAAGTTTTCAAACCTATAATTTATTCTTGGCACAAAGAAGAGGGAAAAAAACAATTGAAAAAATAGGAAATTTTTTTCTTGTTGCCTTTTATTATGACATTTTGTATGTTGATCAATACTAAAAATCAAATTAGCGTCACACAAATGTGTTAATGTTTGGCTTATAGATATAAAACTGTTAAATCTTTTTACCTAAAATATTACTAATGCAAAAGTAAGGCCAACAGTAAGATTATTTTTTCTTTGTCAGTTTGAGGGAAAACATTAATTTTTCTTACACATACATAAATATCAATTCAGTGACTTTTTGACAGCAGTCTATTCTAAATCAGACTAACCAACAATCATCATCATGGTTGAGAAATGTATTTCTATAGAAAATTTGTCAGCAAACTCCAGTGACGCCACATTAAAAATAGTTTTGTATTCTTTGTTTGATTTCGTTTTGACACAAAATAATTTTCTGGTTAAGATGCAAACATTTTTACAAATGTTTCCATTTCTATTCTTCTTTATAAATAATTTCGTTTTTATATGACTTTAATATAATTTTGACTTGTGATGAAAGTATGATTTTTTTTATATATAATTTTCTGCGTATTCATCATAATTTTTATTATGAGCAAATTTCACAATACGATTACAATTCATACAGATTCTAGAACACGTAAAGCTTTTAGTTGCGTTTACTTTCTAGGGGAATAGTGTAATGGATGTTTCGTACAGATATTCATTTGTATTAACCTTAAGCATGAAGTTATTAAATAAATTTGCACACACTTATGCAAAATTATTATTGCAAATTGGTACAAAAATTAAGCAAATAGTACTTTTTACAATTCCCTAAAAATCTATAAAATAAATTATCATATAAATTAATAATTAAAATTAATTTATATCAAAAACAACATTTCTTTTATAGCGGCACTCTTTAGTTTATTAATTAGTTTGTTAAATTTTTATTATTTGTTTCTGTAGCGTCCGCGAAAGTAATACTTATAAAAAGAAATCAACCCGAATGAGACGGACGGACATCACATCAATATCCATAGATAGGGTGTCGTTCGCACACTTTAAATATTAAATTCTACAAATTCTACAGTATCGGTTGTGTTCGGGTTCAAATCAAATTTGCCACCAGAAGAGATATAGAAAATTACCAGGCATAGTTTTGAAAATTTCGCTATTGTAAGCAACATCAGACTATTTTATTCGAGGCTGCGGGTAGAAAACCACGCCCAGCTACATTTTTTGACGTTGTTTTTATTTTTTTTTCGGTTGTAATAATTTTTAGGTAGATTTTTGCGTTGATAGGGTTTTCTTGCTTTGATTTGAAAAGAGCTTTATAGAAAGCAATAAACATAGAGATAGTCGATAAACATACAGAGTGCCCACTTGGAACCAATAAGCACATTTTTACAAAAAACAATTTTCAATGAAATTTTAACCAAAATAAATCGACAAAATTTTTCTAATGAAAGTTTAACAAAAAAATTTCGATAAAATTTTTACAAAAAATAAATTCTAAAAAATTTTTACTAAAAAAAAATTTTATTTAAAAAAATTCTATAAAATTTTTACAAAAAAATTTCGATATAATTTTTGCCAAAAAAAAATCGATAAAATATTAAAAAAAAAATTCTATAAAATTTTTACCAAAAAAAATCGATAAAACATTTAAAAAAATTCGTTAAAACTTTTACAAAAAAATTTCGATAAAATTTTTACAAAAAATTGTTAATAATATTTAAAGAAAAAATAATTATATCTTTGTATCATTTTTGTAATAATGAAGTTGAAAATCATAAAAGTATAAACCGAATGTATATTATAGTGAATTTGCGGAATATAACAGAGTAAGGGAATATATAATATTACTATGGTGAAGGGTATATAAGATTTAGCGTGGCCGAATATAACACTGTTATTTTTATTTTGTTACCATTAACGTGTAATTGTGCGATACACAAACATTAACAAGCAAATGTCGTAGCACATAGTTACTTTCAAATTCCATTTAAACAAAAATTTAACCGGACCGCTTAAGAATATAGCTATCTCTATAATTCGTGCAAAAAAAACCGACTTCAAAAGAGACAAACTTAAAATCATGTTTCTGTAAGACGGTAACTATTGCGACTCCCTGTAATTTCCGTATACAAATTTTATACTAGTTATAACGGTCGTAGCAATACAGGTTCATTGTAAATTTCAATCATCTGTCTGTAACGGTTTAAAAGTTTGGTCATATATATCAAATTACATAAACTATTGCGACACCCTGTATTTTATAATTTTAAATATTTATACTTATTATAACAGATATAGTAATGGACATTCTGTCTAATTGTTAAGTGTTTATCAATAACTGTTTAAAAGATAGGGTCATATATATCAAATGACGTCACCTATTGGGACACCCTTTAAATTCAAATTTTAATATAAATACTTTTTAAAGAAGACTTTTTCATACAGATTCTTTTTAAATTTTAACTTTGTGTCCATATACATCAAATTACATCAACTATTGGGACACCCTTTAATTTCTAATTTTAAATATTTATACTTGTTGTTATACCAGACATAGTAGTGAACATTATGTCTATTTTTCAAGTGTTTGTCTATAACGGTTCCAAAGATGGGGACATAGTGCTCAAATTAAATCAATAATGGGGACACCCTTTAATTTATAGATCCAAATTTTATACTTGTTGTAATAGCGGACTAAGCAATATAGGTACTTTGTAAATTTCAACTGTCTATCTATAACAGTTTAAAAGTTTGGCCATATATATTTGTTTAACATTAACTATTGGGACACCCTTTAATTTCCAAATTCATATTTTATGATTGTTATTTTAGCGGACTTAGCAATACAAGTTCTTTGTAAATTTCAACTGTCTGTCTATAACGGTTCAAAAGTTTGGCCATATATATATCAAAATAAACCAACTAATGGGACACCCTTTAATTTTAAATATTTATACTTATTATAACAGACATAGTAACGAACATTCTGTGCATATTTCAAGTGTTTGTCTATAACGGTTCAAAAGATAGGAGAATAAAGGTGAAATTAAGTCACCTATGGGGTCACCCTTTAACTTTTAATTTAATTTTTTAATTACTTTTTGTTATTGGAAGCTTCAGCGATACGCACTTTTTTTTAATTTTAAATTGGTGACCTATAAAGTTCATAATACACGTTAAAAACATGTATGTGGTATTGGGACACTCTTTAATTTATAAAATTTTGAACTTCTTTTAAAATGGGACCAATCTGTAGCCATAGTCTTTCTAATAGTGCAAAAATTTTTAAAATCGGTTCAGAAATGGCCGAGTTCTGAAGGCACAAACATACAAAAAAAAAGCCACACAGACGAATTGATAACCTCCTTCTTTTTTTGAAGTCGGTTAATAATTAAGGGATTTAAGGATTAATAGTTTTGAATTTAAAGAATTTTAAAAATGTACATAATTGTTTATCCCTGATATACCAGCTCTGTCTCACAGACTTCCTTCTGTTGTCATTTTAGCATTTAAACGAAAATTCATCTTCCTTCCCATCATGTGTAATAAATAATCATCCATGATTAATGTGGCAAAAATTATTCTCATGTGTAATCATTTGTGTGTTTGTGTTTGTGTATGAATAAATGTATTTGCTCAGTAAAAGTTTGCAACTGTGCTTTTATATTTTGCTCTGCCATTCTTTTTTGCTCTTTTATGTTTCATATTCTCGAACGTGTATCTTTTAACATTAAATTTGTTTCCTTAACTACAACAATTGAGAATCGTGATTAAATATTTTCTGAGCGATGTCCTTTTTATCTCATTATTCGTGTTTAAACTTTTTGTTTTGTTTTAGTTTAAGCCTGTTTGCCACATGCCATGTGCTTTTTGCTCATTTTATTTTTGCTTTAGTTAAAAGTTATGTATTTGTTTAAATATTTTTTACGTTACCATTTTTATTTGGGGAAATAAATGCGGGAGTAGTAAAAATGAACATGTTAATTATTTTGTTGATTAGATTGATATTATAGCACACTCCTAAATATATTTATATATGTAGCTTTATATTTATAAAAAGTTTTTTTTTTAACTAAGCTGCTAAGGGAACTCTGCAAGTTATAATGTAGAATAATTGTTTATTTTTTTTTTTTGCATTTGTCGATTTTGTGAATTACATATAATTAGTTTAAAATTTCTGCCAAGTGATTTTTAAACTATTTTTGTTATTTGAAACTTCGTTAGACATTTTATTCTCAAATTAGGCATTTATTTTCAATGTCCATCGGAAACTCATCGAAAAAATATTTTACTTTTCTTTTGCAGACTGTATGATTTCCTTAATTAGTGAGATTTTTGTTGGATTTCGTTGGAAAACGATTGTCGTTTTCTTATTTCTTGTTATTTATTCATGTAGATGCACATCAGTTTACAAATTCAATCCAAAAGAAATGTTACATCACAGATGCTAACATGTATAAAATTTCATATATTTATTAAACTTACGCAATTTATCAAAACAGAATTTCATTTTTTTTTTTGGAACACAAAATGCTTTAAAAATACATAGACGACAGCAGGCTACCGGCTACAAGCCGTCAAAACTGAAATACTTACGTTTTTATAAAGACGTTTAATTTATACACGACCACCGTTGTAGCCAACTGAGGCTAATTTTTATTTTTGTAAACGACAATTTTATTTTATTCAACAGAAGAGATACGCCCTTGATTGAAAACCCTGTATATTTCTTTAAACAAAATTAGTATAATTCACTTGATACTATTTGTGTTCATAGGTAACTTTTTGTATAATTACCAAATCCACAGTGTTGGAAAAAAGATCAAAAATGTTATACAACTTTTAAAACAAACTAATTTACTCATTTCCATTTTACGAATTTTAAAATTTGGTTTTAATAATCACTTGTGCACACTCATGTTTGTTTGCATATGAAAACTACTAACTACTAGATATACATATACATACGTATATATGTAGTTATATAAACAAAGTAAAAGCAAACAGCACATTATTAAAACATCATATGCATGTTTAAACATGCCAAAAGAGAGGATAAACTTTTTTACTCAGTTTGTTGGTTTCAAAAAGTACCAGCATAAATTAGTTAGTTTCTCCAACTATTTTTTAAACAATTTTTCAATTGAACTTTAATTGAATTTCCAGGTATAAATATGTAATATTATCAAATTTAACTACTAATATATGTATACACATATATACATACATACATATATGTATGTATGTATGTATGTATGTATGTATGTATGTATGTATGTATGTATGTATGTATGTATGTATGTATGTATGTATGTATGTATGGATGTATGTATGTATGTATGTATGTATGTATGTATGTATGTATGTATGTATGTATGTATGTATGTATGTATGTATGTATGTATGTATGTATGTATGTATGTATGTATGTATGTATGTATGTATGTATGTATGGTCGATTGTTCATAGGTAAGTGGTCTAATTTACATGTAGCATCAAGGAACTTCACATACATATATATATATATATATATATACTTACATACATATATACATATGTATATTAAATGTTAAATGCCTGCCTTAGTTTGAAATTCTTTCCTAAAAAGTTTCCGACATTTTACAGTTTTTTATCGTTTGACTATTAGAAAATATTTTTATGTGAAAATGAGTATAGAATACAATGTTTTAGTAAAACTTTTAGTGCTTTTCTTAAGCGCACAAGAATATTGAAAGAAGTATATGTATGTGCTTAAGTCAGGGTTTATAATTTTTCATTTTTTATTTCTCATAAATGAGATTTCTAAAATTTTATTGCTTTCACGGCCATACCAACTAAAATCCTCTGCCAACGATCACATACGTATTATTCATATGTGATAACTAATGAATAAGCTCATTCTCATTAATACTCTTTTACATAAATGTTTGTGCATTTTTTTGTATTTATGAATGTTTTTACTTGTGACTGTTCATTTATGAAATTTCTCATAAATGAGATTTCTAAAACACTTTGCTACTGCATACGCCGCCAGTTCACATTACAAAATATTTGCATATACATACACACATACACACATACATACATACATACATACATACATACATACATACATACATACATACATACATACATACATACATACATACATACATACATACATACATACATACATACATACATACATACATACATACATACATACATACATACATACATACATACATACATACATACATACATACATACATACATACATACATACATATGCGAATACCTAATGCGAACATTTTTCTACGATTTTCTCTTTTAGGAGAAATTCAGTAAATTCTCAGTAAAAAGCAAAATATTTTTTCATTTATTAACTTTTAAATAGAAAGGAAAAAAATAAATCATCTCACTCATAACTTAACAAACACAAAATATTTTCTAGTCTCTCACACATGTATGAAAAGAAGCAGAAAAAAACTTAAATGTTCATACTCACACATGATTGAGCAGTAAGTGAGCATTTTGATACTCTGGTTCCAAAAAATATTAATACAAATTTTGGAAATTAAAAGTTAATCTTAATAAAATGTTTGTATATTGATTTACATACATATATTGGCTTTATAAAACAGAAGCTATAGTGTGGTTGAAGCGTAAGTACTTTGTAAGAAAAAATGTTTCTTTCCATTCTACTACAAAGATCTTCGCAATTAATGTACAAAGTTTAACAGAAGATGCCATGCATTTTCCTTTGCTTTTTCGAAATGAAACAAAACAAATAAAATTACCGCAGCATATACATACGTACTTAACAAGAGTGCAACACCATTCTGATGGTTTCTCTTGGTCTTTTTAATTTAACAGTAAGTGCAGCCATTTTAACAGACAATTTGTACATATTGCCTGTAATAAGGTAATAAATCGCATACAGATTACAATCATTGGCCCTTCAATAGACATGCAGCAAAGAAAAGTGTATAAAGAAATATATGTACTATAGAAGGAAAAATCAAAGCACACTTATGTATAAAAAAAACATGCAACCACAAGCAACAGCATATTAAAGTATGAAGTGGCTCTTGTTTTCCTAAAAAAACCCAGTACTTTGATGGTTGTTCAATTGTTGACTGATTTTTCTGCAAGTTTTTTTTTATCAATTTTCAATTTTACAATTTTTCCTTGCGTGTTTATGGCAGAGTGTGGTTATGGGTATGTAAGAAGTAATGTTAACATTTCTTGCTGTTAAATAAAAGCTAAAGTTGTATGGGGCTTTTCCAAAAAAAAAAGAAAACAAAATCCCATCAAGTAATTAATACTGTACAAAAGAACAAAGTTATATGGAGCTTAGCAAATATAAATCTTTAAAAACCAATTAAACTTTCAAACTATATAAAAAAGCAATTTACCAAGCTAAGATTTTTGATATGATTAAGATATGAACACTTTCCACGCTGTATTAAAATTTGCACAATGAATTGAAAGTTTCAAATTTACATAAAATACAAATATTATAAAAAATTACGATAGGAAATGATAAGTATTATTATTATTTTAATGTAAGGGGAGTAACGACACCGACCACTTCTTTAACGTGTCCCTTTTCGACCCGCTTCCGTCCCCTATGATTATAGACAACCGAAATGTAATTACGGCAACCTTACGCTCATAGAGTCGCGTGCTACAACCAGCCTTTAATTTTGACTAATAATTTCAGATTGTCGACTGCTAACTGTGGATTGTCGATGATTGAAGCAAATCATTGATTTCAAAAAGCATTTAAAAATCTTTTTTAAAATTTTACTAGATTTTTGACGGATACCAACAAATGAAAAAAAAATGGGAGAAAATAAAAAGGAAATTTTTTCCTAATTTCCAATTTGGCGTGGAGTGTCCCGTACATATAATACATATGTATATCTATCCGTGTTATAGATACTTTAGCAGTTATATATTTACTTTAACAATTTTATGCAATAGTTGCAATTTAAATTGCATGCTTTCAGGCGTTAAATGTATAAAATACCATTATTCTTGATATCAAAACCAACAACAAAAATTATAACATTTTCAATGGAAATTTATGGGCGTTTACAGTTGTAACAACAACTATTGCTACCATTAAAGCTAAAGTTGCTGTTACTCGAAAGGTGACGACAACATCGACTACTCAGATACGTAAAAAAGAGCTGTTTGTCTTCTTGTTAATAAAGCAAAAATAAATATATTTCTTCTCCACTTGTATATAAATTTACACTCGAAATTATTTACAGACTTCTCTTTTTAGTTTAAGAGGTAATGAAGTAGAACGTTATGAGTAAAATTTGACTAAAGGTTTTCATAATGTAAGTTTTTAAATATTTAATTTTTTTTTTATCAAATTAAATAAAATATATGCAAATCAGAGTACCGAAATGTTCACCCACTGTTCATTAATGTATGAATGTGTGTACATTTCATATTTTAGCTGCATCTTCTCATACATGTATGAGAGACTATAGAATATTTTGTGTTTTTTCATTTATGAATGCGATGATTTATTTGTCTCTTTATGTTCGAAAGTGAATAAAAAAATGTTGTTGTTCACGCAATGTTCATATTTAAGCAGTTACAATTTTGATAATTTTACATAAATGAAAATATTGTAGAAAACTGTGCGCTAAGCATTCGGATGCATAAATGTACGCACATATTTTGTAATGTACATCTGCCGCCGTATGCAGTAACAAAATTTTTTCTTATTTTCTTTCTTCTGCATGTTCGATCGTAGGCAGAAAATTCTTATATGTTCATTTTTGAGAAATTTTATAAATGTTTAAAGTTCATAAATGAACATGCATACGAAAAGAACATTAATGAGAAGAATTTATCACTATTCATGTATGTATTTATAAATATATGTATGTATGTATTTATGTATGTATGTATGTATGTATGTATGTATGTATGTATGTATGTATGTATGTATGTATGTATGTATGTATGTATGTATGTATGTATGTATGTATGTATGTATGTATGTATGAATGTATATTACAAAAACAAGCAGGTACACGCATTCATGTATGAACATAGGCAGAACATTTGTTGTTGTTCGTTTATGAGCGTGAAAAATATATATAAAATTTTAGATTTCTCATTTATGATAAATATCATGAATGTTGATTTTTAAATTTTCATAAATGAACAAATCTGAATCCTGATTTGATTCAAATATAAATCAGAATATTTTCTTTCCTACTTAATCAGTGTAAGCAGAAGTGGTAGATAGCATCACTCTTGTTTACACTACTTAAGTAACTTATTTTTATTTGTGAGTGTATTTTATATTTTCCCCCCCCATCGCATAAGGTAACAGATATACACTGACTTCACTTTTCGGCCACCTCGGCTTGTTTGTTATTAATTGAAATAAAAGTGTAGGAAATGTTTTTTATAATTAAATAATGAACATGCCATCTCATTTTTTTGCAAATAAATATATTCGTAAAAAATTTATTTCGTCTTTTACACAAGGAATGGAGTTAAATGGAGTTTGACAAATAAATGTTGATTTTATTGTTTCACAAATACTCGTACCACCAAATGATGTTTACTGTGGTGTGATATGTTTCCAAATGAATTACCATCATTAATCAATAATTTTATATAATCCAAGAAAGTGTACAATGTACGTGCCTCTAAAATCCCAAGAACAAGTCCCAAGTACTATGAAGGAAGTAATGTGGTTTCGATGTCTTTTATCCCCCCAATCCGTGAAAGAGGTACATTTTTTTTTATTATAGAAGGAGTGGTTTTGAGGATTTAAGGGATGGGAATTGCGTTCTATATAAATTCCTAGAATAGTATTCAAGAGCGTTTAAAAAATACTATATCGTATGTATAAAAAAATCTCTTTTTAAATTGAAACGTTGATATACAGAAGGTTTAGTAGGTTATGTGTTTCTCGAAATGGGAAGAAAAGGGAGTAAAACGGCTGACCCGTGAATATTCCAAGATAATTAGATTTTTTTCTATAGGGTGCAATGGCCTATATTAAAAGCGCTAATAGATAAGAAAAGGAGTAGAGGATAATTTTTGTTAACTATTCTTTCATATGATATTAACTTAAAATCTGGACAAGCGATTTCAAAAAAATTGTGATAAATTTAAACCGATAGGTGGTGCTGTTGTTGAGATCTAAACAATTGGTTTATCTCCAAGGCAACACATTTGATTTCAATATTAGTTCCTTTTACGTTTAAAGGGATCCAAGAAGTATGCTCAGGCAATGATGGGTAAAATGAATTCGTATGGATTTTAATGAAACATGACTAATTTTTTCTTTTTAAATATTTGCCATTATTCGATTGGGATAACTACCGATTTGAAATCTTTTATTACTTCTAAAAAAACCAAAAATTGTTTTTTTTCGCCAAAAATACCAAATTATCCCCGAAAAAAGATTTTAGTATATATGTGGTGCAACATTCTTTAATTTTGACAAAACAGTTTATGCTTTTTAGCTCTCTTTTTTGTATTACATTATAGTACTAGCTGGGCCCACAAACGTTTTGTGTGTCTTGATAATATTTGGTCGATTTTGCTTTGAAAGTAATCCACAACAAATTTTAAGACTCTTAATTTTTACTTTATATAATGGTACCCATCCCTGGATAAAATTTTAAAATTATAAACATTTTTGTAAAGCTCTGTAAAAGACAGACAGGAAATGAGTTACTGATTATTTTAAAACGCCACCATCTGTTGCGCAACATTGCTTAAAATATACTCCTATCAAAAATAAAAGGTGCCTTAAATTATGTAGTACCTTTAAATTGGTAAAAAAAATCGGCGTACTTTCACTGCTTTTTCTCCATTTTTTCTTGAAAATAAGATATTTTTGCAGAAAAAAACTATCCTATATTGAAATCAGGATACTAAGGTACCTCCTCACAAAATTTTGTTAAAATCTATCTACATAGTATTTTTTACGTGATGCGAAAAAATACTATGAGAAAAAATAAAAGAGAAAGACAGACAGACAGGAAATGAGTTACTATTTTATTATATGTATGTAAAGATATAGATTTTACTTAAAAATCTTGGTGAACTTGCTTGATTAATCTTATATAAGTGCAAATTATTGAATGTTAGCGATAAGCAGTTCAAATACTGAATTTTTTATAAAAGTGATTCACACTGTACCTTATACCCATTCCAATCAAACTTTAACTCGTTGAAATAAACAAGACCACATACATACATACATACATACATACATACATACATACATAAATACATACATACATACATACATACATACATACATACATACATCCATACATACATACATACATACATACATACATACATACATACATACATCCATACATACATACATACATACATACATACATACATACATATATGTATGTATGTATATATGTGTATACATATATTAGTAGTTAAATTTGATAATATTACATATTTATACCTGGAAATTCAATTAAAGTTCAATTGAAAAATTGTTTAAAAAATAGTTGGAGAAACTAACTAATTTATGCTGGTACTTTTTGAAACCAACAAACTGAGTAAAAAAGTTTATCCTCTCTTTTGGCATGTTTAAACATGCATATGATGTTTTAATAATGTGCTGTTTGCTTTTACTTTGTTTATATAACTACATATACCTACATATAACTACTTATACCCATTCCAATCAAACTTTAACTCGTTGAAATAAACAAGACCACATACATACATACATACATACATACATACATACATACATACATACATACATACATACATACATACATACATACATACATACATACATACATACATACATACATACATACATACATACATACATACATACATACATACATACATACATACATACATACATACATACATTCATATGACTGTGTGTAAACCAAATCTTTTGTAAAAAGGAAACAAATACAATTAACGTTATACATACATACATACATACATACATACATACATACATACATACATACATACATACATACATACATACATACATACATACATACATACATACATACATACATACATACATACATACATACATACATACATACATACATACATACATACATACATACATACATACATACTTACATACATACATACATACATACATACATACATACATACATACATACATACATACATACATACATACATACATACATACATACATACATACATACATACATACATACATACATACATACATACATACATACATACATACATACATACATACATACATACATACATACATACATACATACATACATACATACATACATACATACATACATACATACATACATACATACATACATACATACATACATACATACATACATACATACATACATACATACATACATACATACATACATACATACATACATACATACATACATACATACATACATACATACATACATACATACATACATACATACATACATTCATATGACTGTGTGTAAACCAAATCTTTTGTAAAAAGGAAATAAATACAATTAACGTTATACATACATACATACATACATACATACATACATACATACATACATACATACATACATACATACATACATACATACATACATACATACATACATACATACATACATACATACATACATACATACATACATACATACATACATACATACATACATACATACATACATACATACATACATACATACATACATACATACATACATACATACATACATACATACATACATACATACATA
Source organism: Phasia obesa (assembly GCA_949628195.1). Classification (NCBI taxonomy): domain Eukaryota; kingdom Metazoa; phylum Arthropoda; class Insecta; order Diptera; family Tachinidae; genus Phasia; species Phasia obesa. The sequence goes on from OX451216.1 coordinate 163,644,979, forward strand.
CATACATACATACATACATACATACATACATACATACATACATACATACATACATACATACATACATACATACATACATACATACATACATACATACATACATACATACATACATACATACATACATACATACATACATACATACATACATACATACATACATACATACATACATACATACATACATACATACATACATACATACATACATACATACATATATACATTCATATGACTGTGTGTAAACCAAATCTTTTGTAAAAAGGAAACAAATACAATTAACGTTATAAAAATATGATATGATATGATAGAGTGAATATAAGTTCTGACAAGTACATGCTCTACAATACCACTCCATTTAGAAGTTAAGTTTTTTATGCCGGATATAAAGTTCACAAGTGAACAAGATACTTGATTTTTGCCTGAGTGGTGGCAAACATTCATTGCGATTAATTTTCTTTTTGTTTTAGTATTTTACATATAAAAATGCCTATGCAAACACAACAGGGTAAAACTTAGAAGGCTTTTACTCTGCAGGACTTTTTAAGGCCTGCAGTTTTTACCTCTTAAAAATGTACGTAATTTTTAGTGTACCCTGACTCTTCTAGGATTGCCTTGTTTTGAAAAACGATTCCTTATAAATGAAAGTTTTCGCAATGGAATTTTAGTTCTTTGTTGTAGAATGTCATTTTGTCATTTAAAATATGCAGCCTATTAAAATTAATCAAAAGAAATATTTTTATTTATTTTCTGGAAAATTTTCGAGTTTTGCTTCGGTGAAATCTCATTTTTTTTTTAAATCAGAATTTTAGCTGAAGTATAGATTTAGTTTATACACAATTTTTTGGAAAATTTTAGACTTTGTAGATCTATTTCATATTGTATGTATTTAATTGTACATTCCCCATTTATATTATAGCACAATATTGATGATAAAGGTGCTGTATTTTCCCCAAATGTTTAAATGTTTTGCCACTGCTATTATGATCGGAAGTATTTACTGAGAAATAAGGCTTTTTGAAAGGCCCTTATTACCCTTTACCTTTGGAAATATACGTTGAACACATAAAAGACTGCAAGTACTGTTTTTAATGTGTATGAGAGTAAATTATAAAAAGATTATAAGTAACGGCGCCGACAAGTCCTTCACATCATGAATTGGTTGGCATTGTTCCTTGCTTTTCTCAGTTATATTTTTTTTCATTATTTCTTTTTTTTTAATATTCTACATTTGTAGTGTGTGTACGGTTTTAGTATAATTGAATGGGGTGTATTTTTAACATATAAAAAAGTATATAACGATTTAATTATACTTACCTCCTTGAATAGAACTTGAGATTTTAATAATAATTGTGGTGGTGGTTGAATTAAAATATATTTTATAATTCCCCTTAATTATTTTTAAACATATTTAAACATGAATTCATCATTTAATTTCACTTATCATTAATATCGAGATTTTGAAACATTATAAGCTTTCTTTAACTATAATCGAAGTATTTTGCTGCTTTTAGTTTGAGAGAGGAGGAAATGATAAACAAAGACTACACAATAAATTTTCATTTAAATCTGCTTTTAAACGCTTTCACATTATCATACTTAATCCACATGTTAACAGACGTATTTAATAGGGTTTCATTTTCCCTTAAAGATACGTTGCTAGGTAGATGTTGGCTTAAAGTATTATTGGTTTGTTTAAGACAATAAACTGAATACAAAACCAATAAATTAAGTAGATTTGGTTTAAAGTAGCAAAATTTTCTATCTTTGTTAAATCGAGAGCAAATTATTTCAAAGACAAATTACACAACAAAGCAATGACTGGTGTCTTAAATATTTTATAAAAAACTTAATATAGATAAATAACAAATTTTTAATTTTTAAATTTAACACTACCTGCGAAGATTTTTGGTTGTTTGCAGAGAACACTTAGAGTCTTTGGTGGAAATCGAACCTGCAACACCCAGACTGATAGACTAGCGTACTAACAATCATTCTAACGAGGCACTCAATGGATGTTAAGATGAGACATTTATCGTCTTTAACTATTGATGTCTGTTCAAATAGATGTTAGAAACTTAACGCCTACACACTTTGCTGTGTGTGATCACGGCAATGTTTTCGAAATATCTTCTGTTATGTTGTAGTAGATATGTTAGCAAATGCTTCAGTCACTGAATTAAAGCTTCTAACATTGAACAGTTTCTTAGGAAGAACGTCCATAAAAATTGAATATAACTTCTGAAAGATTGCCGCAAGAAATGGCCAATAATGATAATATAAAAAATACAAAAAAAAAAAAAATTGGAGTGACCTACACTCAACTTACTATATCTTTATAAATATATTCCGTATATATTTATATTTTTATAAATACATATATTCCGTAAAGAATAAAATTTCAAGTAAACTACTGCTCCTGTGGTGATGAAGAGCTATGTCAAACGATATGTCCTACAAAAATCATCTCGAAAATACTCAGGAGATCTCAAAACGTAAAGATCCGTTGAAATCTCGACATTAAAGTAAAAAATACTAGTCAATTATGAATTACGAACTGTTAGATAGATACAATGGATACCTCGGTGGGCAGTAGGTAGTGTTCTAGTCTATCAGTCGGGGGTTGTGGTTTCTATTCACACCAAAGACTCTTGAATTTTTTACTACAAGTTGGCAGGAAGGCCAAGAAGGAGCCTGGATATTATATGGGTGCCTACATATGGTTAACAGCATTAGTGACAGGTCACGGACTGTCAATTATTATCTGGCCAAGATAGAAATCGAGATAACATAATACTTGCAGACTGTGCATGAAAATAGGATAACTTAAAAAAGGCTTTGGATGGGCAGACTCATATTAAAATGGAGATGCTGTGGAGACATTAGTCTTTAAGCAAATGTTAGCAATTACCATTGACTCTGTGATGAGAAAAAATGTCGACATATATCAGTCGTCAGTCTGAAGTCACTACAGTCGAGAGTAAGAGGCTAGTGACTGCACGAACGGGTCTCAATAATAGTAAGGTAAGGTATTCGTAAATTTACAGTCGGATACCCAGAAATCACTGTGGAGCGAAGGGGGTAAAAAAGGGACCCGTGAATATAGTGGTCTGCTTCGGTATCCCCCTACAAAATAATAATAAATAGATACAAAATATTAAGCTTTTTTTAGAAATTATAGTTGAAATTATATATTACCATTTTCCAAAAAAAAAAAATATATCATGTGGTCACTGCTTTACGTAGGTTTCCATTTGAAAAGCAGTTGATTTTTTTTTTTGTAAATAATTTAAATTATGTGTCTTTCTATTCTCCCTGCCGTTATGGTTGTTTAGAAATTTAAAACATAATTTATTTAAGCAACTATTCTATTGTTAAATATCTTTCAATCTAAAATAGATTCCATTAGCTATTAAGTGACTTTTACCCTCTTTTCCAATGGGAAAATGCATTTAATATGTTATTTTTTATTTTTTATTTTTTTTTTTTTTTTGAGAATAAGAAACACATAAAAGACTATTTTCAATTTCAAGATAACGACAAATGTTATTTTAATAGAATTCTCCTCGTGTTTTCTTCCTTTTCTGATGAAGTATATTTTTATTTGTGAGAAATACTCGCACTTCTTTTTCTATTTAAGGCCATGTAACAATGCGACACATGAGTGTTGTAGTGTAAATAACCAAGTACGAAGTAGTTGCAACATTTATAAACTCAACTCAAATGTAAAGAAAGGGGTGTTGTACATAAGACGACCAAATATTTTAACACAATTTACTTGTATGGGTAGAAGTAAGTGTGAGCATAAGCATGTATTTAATAAAAGAAGCTCGGGTAAGCAACGGAACTACTCCCATCGGGAAACTTTTAATGCAACATACCTACATACATATGTACCTTTACAATTGTGTTGAAATACTAACAGAAACACAAAATGTATAACAACGTGAAGCAAAGTGTATTTCCTTTAATATCTGAGGCTGCACTGTCAGCGATTTTTCTTGAAAATTTAGTTTGCTTTTATTACTTTTCTTTTCTTTTTTTTTTGTAGAAACAACATTTTAAAATGTTAAAAAACCTGGTATTATATTAGGATTTCACATGTTAAGCCTTGGTGTGCATTTTAATGGCATTCGAAATTCCCTTGAATTTTACTCCTGTAACAGGCAAAGCAAAGAAAATTTATATAGAAAAAAGAAAATAATACAAATATTTTGGAAGCAGGTCTTGCACCTTTTTTATGTTTCTCTTAAATAAGGAGGAGCAAAAAAAGGAAGAAAAATCGTAAAACTCAGCAAACATTAAAGACAAACGTACCTTAGCAAAATCGAATAGAGTCAATTTTACAATCAGTAAAATATTGGTTTAATACTACATGATTACAACATGTTTGTGTTGGTACGTGTGTCTCTATTTGTGTGTGTTTGTTTTGTATGCGAAAGTGCTACCAGCCAATTTAAAATTGGTAATATTGATTTATTGCTATTTATAGAGTCTATACCAAGTTGTGAAAATTTTTTTGGTGTGTTTCCTTTCTTAACGACTTACAAAAGCAACGCAAAAATATGTATTTTTTTCGCAAATTGCTTAAAAGTTGGTTAAGTATATTGCGATCAATAAGAAACCCTACATTTTTTTTAAACTTAATAAGGCCTTTAACCTATTAAGAATCGATTTTGAAAATTTTTATATATTTGTTAAATAATTATAAATTTAATGAACAACACTTAATTTAAAAAAGTTTTAGTAGAGTAAAATAATATTTTACTAGATTTATTAATGGTTTCTAACTATTTCAACCTTTTCTATTTACTCTAGGTTTAATGCTCCTCAACTCGATCCATATCAGGTTCTTGCAGTATATTTCCCGTCCCCCTTGTAAATAAGTTTGTTATTTAAGCATAGTAAATTTGAGTCTTTATTACCAAATATTTTTGAGTGCTTCCATGTTAATGATGGGGTCGACGTTTAAAGTGTTATGAAAAAAAAAATTAAAAAGTATTTATTTTCGTCTATCATGGCATCATTCGAAATAACAAATATTAATATTATTTATGAAAATTATTTATTTCATGTGACTGCCATGGCTGACCTCGCAGCATCTTACTTATCCCGCCAGATAAATTTTACAAGACTTTGCCGACAGTTAGTATTATAGCACGAACGGTTCTGACGATATTGGCTTTAGAGGTCTGGATCATTTCTGGATTATTTGCTTACCAACGAACTTTAACAGCAGCCCACACAAAACAAAATTTCACAATACGATCCTAAACGACGTGGTCAACAAGAAATACCAGCCGATAAAATTACCACCGTATCGGGATATTTTCGACAGTTTGGTTTTGGCATTTGTGCTATATATAAATTCGATATTTTAGATGAGAATATCAATGGATTCGACAAGGATATAACGGGTTAAGGTTTGGAGGATGTAAAATTTTTGGAAAAAAATTTTTAAAAATGGCAATCGACAGAACTCATTTATGATCAATACACCTGAAGTGTCCGAAGATTATAATTTAAAAGCATCGCAAATGCGTAGACTGAGAATATTTCGTGCTGCCGATCCTAGTTTAGTACATATTTATCACGATATTAGTTGTGATATTAATTTAGAAACTGCTCAGTATAACATGTGCCTGGGCACCAAGGTCAACTCACTGGGCAGTACTCGCCTAATGGAACATTTAAGGACGAACAAGGCAGACTCGGAAACTTACGTACAGCACTCGCAGTAGATGGATCATTTCTATTCACAAAAGGACAGTTTAGGCAACACAACATTCTCTTTGTTCAATCCCAATGTGAGAAACAAACTGATAGTCAATATTTCGGGGAAAAAAATCATCATCTAAAAAAACCATAATTTATGTGGACCAGAAGATAAACAAAAGGTATTTCGTTAAGCAAGAGTAAAGGTGTTAAAATTTTAGAACATTGTCATCGAGCTTGAAAATTTGGTATTTTAAGATGAAAATTTTCTTCGGACTTAATGCAACGGATTCTTCCATTTGGTCTATTCTGGAAGAACAACAACTCACTACAAATTTTAAACGGTCTACTTCTTAAAGAGCTCTTCAATGCAAATGGGCCACATTCTTTGAAGCAATTGCGACAGATTTGATGGTATTATTCGTGCTACATAAAGATGGCTTCATCGCACAGTAATATATTTTCTTTAAATATTTTTGTGACATACTAAACTGAATTATTCATAATAAATTGAAAATATTCAGAATCTCGAGCTATGACTCCCTTAGAAACTATAGAACTTGTTTATGTTTTTGACAAATTTTTAACTTTCGTAATTACCACAATTCTTAATTTATAATTTATAATATACAATCGGCTTTACTTTTGTGATTTTCAAATTCATTTTAACAAATATTTACAAAAATTTTATGGAAAATTTTTATATAAAAATTTTATCGATATTTTTCTCTTAATTTTATCGAAAATGTTATCGAACATTTTTTGTAAAAATTTTATCAACAAATTTATGTAAAAATTATATCAACAAAAATTTTATACAAATTTTTTGTAAAAATTTTACAAAATAATTTTATGTAAAAATTTTATAAAAAATTTTTTTGTAAAAATTTTATAGAAAACTTTTTTGTAAAAATTTTATAGAAAACTTTTTGTAAAGATTGTATCAAAAATTTTATAATTTTTTTTTTATTAATTTTAATTAATATCAAAATTTTCATCAAAATTTAGGACCATTCTCCAATATATATTCCTTTAGAATGGTCACTCTAAAGCACTACGCTATTGATTGCTCCTGATACCCAGGGAACACCTAGGTCTATCGGCTAGCACTACCCCCTTTACCACCTTTGGTTAAGGGTATAAAAATGGCAAAATGTTTGCAAAAAATTTTAAGAAAATAATTTATCGTAAACTTGCTTTAATTAAGTTGTGTTTAACAAATTAATATTGCAAAAATTTATTGTAATAAACAAAAAACATTTAATTTCTTTGAAAGAGAAATAAAGAGGAAAAACAGCAAATGGAAATATCCTTTTGGTAATGCAAAATCAAAGAAAAAAACACAACCCATTTATGCATTGCCAATTAGGCGTGTAAACAGAAGAACAGAAAATTAATATTTTTTTTAAATACATGCCAAAGACATCTAGAAAGAACTAGCAATAAAATCTCAAAAAAAAAAGATTAATTGATTTTCACATGACTGCACCTGGTTGCCACAGCAACATCAACAGCAGCAAATGTTACAACATTATTGCTACAGCTCTTGCAATGCAGTAGAACTCATTGCAGTTGTTGTGTTAGAACTTCTGCCATAAACAGTCAAACAGCAAAAGCAAATAATAAAAACAGCAAAATGTTTATTAATTTCTGCATTATTGCAAACAACACTTTGCTGTTGCTCCAATTTTCTTTTCGACATCATAGAAGACCAAAGAGAAGCTCAATGTGGAATGTATAGAAATGAATAGAGGAGAAATACAAGAAAAAAGAAAACAAAAAGGAAAAATGCTCTTACAGTTAGTTGCAATTGCTTATCTGTTAAGTGGAAATTCTTTGAGGAAAATTTACCAAGAAATTTCATTTTTTATATAAAACTTTTCTTTCCACTTAAGTGTATTCATCCTTTCAAAAGACGAGCTTAAAGGAATAAGACAGGAGGAATGTTTGTGTTTTAAGAGAAGAATGTTTTTGAAGTGAATTGTTCATGATGATGCTTGATATGATCATTTTAGTTGAAAAAACAGAAAATCTTCAGAAAGAACAGGATGAAGTGACTATAGAAAAAATTAAAATTTCCACTTAAACTAAGCACTAGATTTACTACAAGCTCTAAAATGTAATTACTTTTAAAATTTTGTCTGCAATGATTTTTATGTTTAAGAAAGCAAAATATCCGCAATGTGTTTTAGCAAACAATAATAAACGAAAAATAAAAATGTTGTTTGCTTTTTTTTAAATTATTAAAAGTTACAATATAATTACAAAATATTTTATATTTTAACTTAATTAACAGAAAATTACTATAAAGATATTTACTTGTTGTAGTGAAACAGTGCAGAGTCTTTGGCGGGAATCAAACCTTCAACATCCAAATTGATAAACAAACAGGTTAACTGCTATGCTTCCGGAGCAACCTTGTTTTATTTAGATATTAAAAAAACACTTTACCGCAAACTAGGCAGCACCTTTTAGTTTTATCAGTGTGATATTTTAAACACTATTTACAGAACATTACAGTAATTTTAGAATTGTATTTAAATTTTAGTATTTTATCCTAGGCTGGTACCTCTTTATAAAGAAAATACAGAAACCATAGCTAAAGCAATATAAGAGTAAAATTCTTAAAATTTGATGTGGTGTGGTCAAAGCAAAATCGAACAAAATATTGTTAGGTCGCCGACAACGTGGCAGGCACAGCTACATATATTAATATTTATTTTAAATAAACTATAAAAATAAATACCTAGTGTTCGTTAAGAATGAATTTGTATGAAAAACGATTTGAATGAAATTTGATCCAGCTCTAATTAGATTTGTTCCTGTTTCAGTGACAGTTTTGAAAACATTGTTTACTTCTCTTTGTACAAAATTATTAACAGTTGAAAGTTTATGTTTTTAGCAGTTTGAAACCATCTCCTCATCAACATATTAAAAATAATTTCTTATTGTTTTCTATTTGGTCCGGCAAACGACTAGGGTATTAGTCTTTCTAAATAAGGAGAGCATTTTCTTATTCTCTGTCAGCAATTTACGAGGGCATTAGATCCGAAAATGTTGCTTAATGAAGCCCAAAAAGCACTACATAGCACTACAAAGGAAAATATCCGCTGCTAAAATTTCACTTATAAAATTAACAAAAATTGTTCGTTAATAAAGGAAATACAAAAATATTAAATTAAACACCACAACAACAAAATTTTACGTAAATTATTTTCCTTTTTTTTGCTAAATGTTTCATTGCTTTTATGCTTTAACTACAAATTCCTTCTCATGTATTAAATTTTCTTTTTCTCTACGACTGAAAATATACAAATATTCTTGCCTATTAAAACCATAATTAGACCCCGTAATAATCGTTAACATTCCTTTGGATTGTACTACAATTTAGTTATTTTCTTTTATTGTTTAAGAAAATGAACATTTCCTTAGCTTTTCGCTATGGGAGGTAGCCGTCAAATGAAACGCAATTATATTTTCGTGTGTAAAAGTAAATTTTTAGTGTGTGTGTATGGAAGTGCTTTGTAGGCGGTTATTACTATGCGTACAACTGTGTAGTTTAAAGATGATTTTTCGCTTCGTAATTACTATAGAGCTATAAAAAGGAGTAAGGTTTTGAAAAGTGTTTCAGTATTGCCATTCCTTCGCATATGTGAGTGTCATGGTATGATTATGCTTTTTAGTGATAAATTGTAATTCATTCATAATCAAGGTTTTTAACATTATTTATGCTCATGAATTCTATTAAGGGTATATTTTCATTAAGAGGCATAACATAAGGTCATTTAAAGGATATTTTAGGTATTTATGTAGGATTAAAGTAATACACTTTTGTTTTTTCTTTTGAAAACTTTCTTTATATGAAACGGAAACTATTTGTATTTCATAATTAAAGTTACAAAAATATATTGTTTTAAATAACACATTAATTTAAATCAAACTGCAGAAATTTGTAAACTACTAACCAATGTTTATGAAAATGTTGTTCTTCTTAAATCTGTAGCCAAGGAATAATACAATATTTATTTTACGAACTATTTAATTATCAACAATCTGATGAATAATTTTTTAAAAAGAAAAATGTTCAAATGTTCAATGTTCAAATATATAATAAAATAGTAACTCATTTCCGTTTGTCTGTCTGTCTGTCTGTCTGTCTCCTTTTCATTTGTGTTCGCATCACATAAAATCTACTGGATGGATTTCAACAAAATTTTGTCAGGAGGTACCTTAGTATCCTGATTTAAGATACTTTTTTCCACAAAAATATCGTATTTCCAAAAGTAGTTCAACAAGGTTATATTTTCAACACACGTTTTTATTTTTGAAAGTGGTATTTTTTAAAAACTATTTCGTAACATTAGGCGGCAATTGAATAAAATTTGTATTTGATTTGTATTTTTACTTTGTGGTATTAAAATATTTTAAACACCTTTTACAGAACTATAATCATATTTAGAATTTAAATATAAATATAAATTTTAGAATTTTATCAAGGGTTGGATAAATACATAAACCATAACTAAAGGACTATAAAAGTAAGAGTCTTACAATTGGTGTGGAATACTTTAAAAGGAAAATCGAGCAAAATATTGTCAGTGCGCCCATGACATTGCGGGCATACCGAGTGTTCAAACAAGAAAATGCTTTGAAAATACGTCGTGCTCTTTGAAGGCCACGAAGGCATGATTTTATCGTCCATAATTATTAGCATACTGTAATGCAATGACACCAATATATTTATCTTAATGTTATTAGTGTAACCCTCTTAGAAGGAATACAAAATAATTTACGTTGTTGATCTTTGTATGACCTTCATTACACGTAGGAAGATTTTAGATAAGTTTGACATTCTATTTATAATGTGTACATTATTCATTTGCGACTCCTTAAAGAATAACTATTATTATCTGCCCGTGTATCCGTATATCCCCTTGCTCATCTGTTCATTCTGAAGTACACAGGGATTTTCCGAAAATCCCCGAAAACTTACAAGAACACTTTTCGTTCTTTCTTTCTCAGCAACTGACGATTGATGTTTGAATACAGTGTTTCTTGTATTCCTTTATCTGAGTTTGGATGGTTAAATAGATGATGTTTACAACTAAACACTACCCAAAGTAGATAGATACGGAGAATGCTGATGACGGACGTATGTAGCTGGGCTCTACAGTTGTCAACAGTTGCGTAGCAGTTGAGCTCAATAGCTACGTCTTAAAATGCGCCCTATGTGTCTGGGGTTTATAGGTTCGATTACCAAAAAGTCTTTTATTACAAATAAAATAATATTCGATTTATAAAGAAATCATGGGTTATACATGGGTTATATATGTATTATTTTTTCTCTGCATGTTTACCAAATACGAAATTATTCTTAAACGAATAAGAAGCTAAAAATTAGTAAAAAAAAATTGCTGATATTAATAAAAATTAATTTTAATCGATTTATCAGTTAGGCTTTAAAATTTGTTCGAGTTATTTTTTAATCGAAATTTGCAATTTTTCTTACTCGAACAATCAATCGACTTAAAATTCTACCAGTAATCGAGCAATGATTGATCGAGTAGATGCTCTAGTCATCACACTTTTCTCCTGATATTGATTGTTTTTTCCACATGTTTTGGCCTTTTGCTTTGTTGTTTTGCAAACCAAAAATTCAGGAAAAAGAAACCAGAAATTAACAGCAAATCGAAAGATGTTTAAAAAATCGAAATTTAACCACTCGCATTTTTAACATAAAAGTCAAAAGTGAAATTTAATATCCAATCTTATAAGTAAATTGAAAAGAAATTAGTATTTCACAAAAAATCATATTTTCACTAAAATATCACCAATTCTGCACTGCTGAATACAGCGAGTTTTTTTTTATTGCCGGGCCACTTGCCACGTTAGTTTTTAATAAAAAAACTACAAACTGTCCATCGGTCCTTACAGATCAACAGGAAGCTGGAACTTGTCTCTGATTACTTTTGGGTACCTCGATGCCGACCAAAGACTATAATTTTTCACTAGTAGTTGGCAGAAAGACCAAGAAGGAGATTGGATATAATCTGGTTGCCTACAAATGATTAACTGCATTTGTACAGGTCACGGACTCTCAAGTATTATCTGGACAAGTTAAAAATCGCAGCAACACGATACGTGCATACTGTGCTTGGAAAAAGGCTAACATAAAAAAGGACTTTGGACAACGGGCAGACACATACCAATTATATGCAGATGCTGTGTAGACCTAGCCTTAAGCAAATGTTAGCAATTACCATAGACTCTGTGATGAGAAAGAATGCCGACAAGCATCAGTCACCAGACTGAAATCACTACAGTCGAGAGTAAAAGGCTAGTGACAGCACGAGACTCAAGGAAAGTAAATTTCCAGTCGGATACCATAAATCATTGAGGAGCGAAGGGGCTCGAAAAGGAACCCATGAAGTTAGTGGTCTACTTCGGTAATCCCCTACAAAAAGCTGGAGCTTAAGGCTTCGCTTAATATTCATATGCTCTTTTGCAAAAATAAACAAACTATGTGTTAATGCCTCATCCTAAAAACATTAGATGTCAATATCATCAACATTAAATCTCAATAGCATCTGTGTTATGAGATAAATGACTCTTTTTAAAAACAAAAACTTAATATTAACATTCGTCTTATAAAGTTGTGACTTCCTTTTAACAATATTTAGGAGGAAGCAGTGCAAATATTTCCGTTTCAAATTGACTTGATTTGAAGCACATACACACACCTTGATTATGTTGAGTACGGCAACATTTATCCAATAGACATGTCTTTTCTATAGTTTTGTTTGTTTGCCTAAATACATTTGATATTTTGTTTTTGTGACATTCTATCAATGTTTTAAATTTCTATTGCTTGTCTTATCTAAAAGTTGTTATTTGCTTTGTGGTGTACAGCCCCAAACTAGCGCTGTAGAACACACCTGAAAGACAAATGTTTGTGTCATTCTTTAAATTCTTAAGTTACTAGTAAAAAAAGAAAATTAAAACAACAAATATGTATTTTCTTCTTATTTTCTTTTTTTTTAATAAATAAAAGAACTGTTTGTTTATTAACTTTCATTGGCAATAAACAAACGTTCAATATAATTTGTTAGTGTTGTTAGAGTTGTCTTTTTCCTTTTCTTTTTTTCTACATTTTTGGCTACAAGGCTGCACATAATTTTTATGGTTGATAAAACATGTTGTTTCCAGGGCATGTTTACTTTCTTATTTTCATTGCTACGCTTTCCTAACACATTTCATGTTATAAAAGGTGACAAGGTAGGAGATGTGATGAAGAGCATAAAAAAGAATTTTTTTAATAGAAATATCAATCAATTGGGTAAATATTTTAACAATTTCATTTCCGCAACAGTTCTCTAAATCTATTTAACAAACGAATAAAAAACAGCTTACGGCAAAAAAAAGAACAATATTAATGCAGTAAAGAAATTAAAGAGGAAATATTAAAAGGTGGTAGATATAAAATAATAAAAGTCAAATTGTATTACTAAACGGAGAAGTACTAAGGGGAAAAAAACAAGTTTGTTAAAATTTTACAATTTTTTTTCATAAATAGTTTATTGTATCTTCAATATTTTTGAACTAACAATAAAATTATACAATAAAATTAACAAATAACTAATGTAGTTATTCAGCAGTATTCAGCAGTAACAAATAACTACTAAAATCAACTGAATCAATTTTATCTTAAGGGTCGATAACCTTTCCTTCAAAATTAACCAACAAAAAATTAACTAACAAATAAATTAGATTTATTTTTCTAGTTCTAACTAATATAAAATTATAATAATAATTATAATTTAAGTTTAGTAAAAATGGATTTATATATTTATTATAACGCAGATAAAGAAAATATTAGAAAATCCTTTTTTACCTTAAATGCAAAAAACAATAATAATTAAATCACATGTATTCAAACAAGGAAAAAGGGCGTAACAAAAGATTTTGTTTTAATATTAATTTTGGAATTAAGGCCATTCAAGATATTTAAAAAATAAAAATGCTACAAGTCAGCAAACACAAAAAAGCCGCAATTATTAAAAAAAAAACAATAAAACCTGGAAGTAATATATAGTTTAACAAGTACTTCTTCAAATGTTGGTTGCTACACGGAACACATTACCTACAAGTTCTTCTTTATTATTTATTATAATGGCAATATTCGTTTCTTTTTTTTTACAAAATTGTATGTATTTAAATTGTATGCTACCCTGTTACAAATATTAACTCAATTTCCTATAAATCCATAATTTTTTGTATCAACCAACTTACTTACTTACAAGTGAAGTGAATGAATGTCAAGGTCAGTCAATATCATTGCCGCACTTAGAAAACTGGAAACGTTGAAAAGTAAAAATCAAAATAAAGGAAATCGTAAAGAAACATTTTAATGGGTGAACAGAACTAGTTGAAACATTTAGTTTGCTAAATGTTAAATTAAATTTATATATAAAAACTCTTAAAAGTGACGAAATTATTACGTCAATAGTTTAATGAACTTTCTTTCTTCGGTGGTACTAATTATTAGCATGGAGTTTTAATTATAGATTGAAAACGTAAACATTAAATGTTAGGAAAAAATTCTTGTTAATAATTTAGTGTGCTATTTCGAACGGAAAAATATTAAAATTTCATTTTTGGCTCCAGTATGGCAGGGTTCAGAATCTTTCATTTATGAACGTTGTAATTTCAACATTTATGATATATCTAATAAATGAGACGTCTAAAATTTTAATTTTCTAATTTTCTGGAAAAATAAACCACCAAATAAAAAATTATCTTTCAGCAGGAGCAGTCACGATATGAGGGTAATACCACAAGATGGCAGCAAATTGTATACCCTTCGACACAGGTGGAAAGGGTATATATAAGTTTGTCATTCCGTGTGTTATTTTATTCATTTCCGACCTCATAAAGTATTTATATTCTGGATCCTTAGAAATGGAGAAGTTGATTTACCGATGTATGTATATCCGTCTACCCACCTGCCCGTATTCGGGTAGTAATGTCATTTGCCAAGGCAGCAGAACAGATACAAAAAATGTCTGTACACCAATCGAAAATTTTGGGATTACAATTCAGCAACATCGGATCATTCTTTTGGAGTCTGCGGGCCAAAACCTATGCCCAACTATATTTTTTCACGTTTTTATTATTTTTTTTTGGCTTTAATCATTCTCTTTTGCTTCTGTTGTCAAATAAATATTAGACCACTACCAATAAGGTGCCCACTGGTAAACAGGAGCAGTTAAAAGGCAAATGGGGGTCAATATGAAGAAATTTTTTTAATGATTTTTTTTCTTTAGTTTGACCATTCTAACTCAATATAGATTGCAGGAAGGTCTAAAATTTTTAAAAAATCAATAAAATTAAAATTTTTTTTTTTAAAAACTTAAAAAAATTTATATATTTATACAAATTTAATATATTTACAAAACAAGATTAAAAAAAAATAAAAAATTAAAATAAAAAATTTTAAATATAACGGGTGGCGCAAAAATAACCTTACGATGTTTTTTGGCTGTAATTGAAAAAAAAAATTAAAAAATAAATAGTCACCAATATTTCGCGTTCTGGAGCAGTGTAGCGTAACATTGTTTATTAACGTGTATTTCGCAAGTGTTTACTATTAAAATGTCAAAACAGAATTGACAAGAGGCCAAACGCAAAATTTATAGCATTTTCTGATAGGAGGATTACTTTTGCGCCACCCGTTATTTACAAAAAATTACAAAATATTTTCAAAATGAATAAATACTTCTTATAAGAATTATATAAAATGGAAATAAAATATTATATTCTATTGTCTTCTGACACGTGCATTTAAGTTCTGTTGTTATGCCCTAAATCCATTTAAAATAAAGTGCCAATGAATTTTTATTGCACTTAACGATTTTTTTACATTTGGGTACTAAATAAATGTAACTAAAAGCTAAAAATGAATGGCCAAACCAACAAACAGTCAGAGATACAGACAGGCAAATGGAAAAAAATATTATATGAAATCGAATGTGGCTCATCAGCAGTCTCTTCTGCGATTATGGATAAAATATTTACAAATTCGATGACCTTAAAGATCTCACGTTTTTCTTTGTTTATGTTTTTTTTTGTTTAAGGTTTGTTGTTAATGGAAAGTTGTTGTTGTGGTTGATGTCTGCTAGTAGGTTGTCTGTGAAGATATTATAGGTAATAACTTCGCTTGGCTTAAGCTTTTTTATAGGCCTTTTAGTTGTAGTAAAGTTGTATAAAGCTATAAAAAGCATTTAATAAAAATTTACGTTCAAACTTAATGAAAAAAATACGTTTTTAGCAAAGTGTGATTTTTTTAATAAACCGGCATGGAGGACAATTTGTTCACGTGTGTTCAAGTTCACGACTATTTCGTAGGTAACGTGATTGCTTTACGATTTGGTTTATTTTTATACTCATAAGGTTGACTTGCAGTCTTGATTTTTTTTTAACCTTGATTTTTATGTATTGTTTTCACATACAGACTCACATTACAAGGCGGAAATAATTTTATATGGAAGTTTGTTATATGAATTGTATTTACAATTTTCCAAGGTTTTCTTAAAATATTTTAAATTAAAAAATGCTTGTATTTAAACAATGAATTTATAAAAAAAACCCCTGCCTTAAAGTTATGAAGACCTGGCTAAAATAGAACAGCCTCTTCTAGGTCCTTTGATAGAACTAGAGATCTACAGCATAATTTATCCATGTTTTATAATTTTTTAAACAAAAATACAGAATAAGTAAAATAAAAACTTCTCCTTACTTCTAGGTTTGAGTATATGATTTCGTTGAATATTTCCTTCTAGGATATTTTTAACATATTGAATAAAATTTATGTCACGAATTCACAAGTACAATTTACTTCTTTCTATAAAATGTCTTAAACAAAACTTTATATCAAAAGGCCCTGCTATTTGGTATAAATAAATAAAGTAAATATAGACTGAAAAGTGCTAGACAAAGGAGAAAATTTTTTGTTAACTAAAATTTAAAATGTAATTAATCTAAAAATATGCTCAACTTTGAATCATTTGTTTTACACTAAAATATAGATTTTGTCAATGAAGAAAAAGTATGCTTTAATATGTTCTGCAATATTCTTGACTTCAAAAATAGGTTTCAGGTTTTTTAAACTGATTTTGTAAAAAAAAAGTATTCAAAAAAAAAAAAAATGTGTTAACTATAGTCCCACGATTATTAAATTTAAGATTTAAATTAATAAAAATATTCGAATTAAAAATCGTAGTCTATAATGCTGTTCGCCTGAATATAAGAAACATTCGCAGTTAACTAAAATCTAAACTGCCTCTTCTCGTGTTTAAAATATACATAACTATAGAAAAAGAAACCTGCCTTTCAATCATTCTAAATCTGTGCACTAAAAATATATTAAATTTATATTTCTTCAGAAAAAAAAATCATTTTCAGGGTCAACAAAACTTATTTTATACCAATAAATATTTAAGCCTACTTTTGTCCTTACCGTTTTACAAAAAATTCTGTTAGCCTAGTTAAAATAGAATAATATAAATAAACCTTTGAAATTTTATATTAATTATAACTTGTGACTGATTTCGTCTTCTTTCAGTTAAAAAAATTATTTACTTTACAACGCTTTTAAAAGTGCTGTATCCCTATGCTTTCAATAGAATTGGAGGACATCCTTAACTGTTCTAAACAAACGTTACTAGAAAAAAGGGGAAAAAATCTCGAAAATTATTGTTATTTGCAGCAAGATTTTACACCAGCAAAAAAATGTTAGTAAACAAATCAGGATAAATTTATAACAAATGCAGAGACAGTAAACAATTTAATACTAACGAATATATGAAGGAGTCTATTTCAGAAGAAAATAAATTTTTAAAATTTTCTAACTTTGAAATTATGCATCTTTTAGAGTAGTGGTCTGTCTGCAAACTTTTCGGTTGTAAGATCATCTCTGATAAAATTTTAAGTCCAAAGACCGACCATTTTTTATATCATAAATCAATTTATTGTTATTATCAAAAACAAACTAAAATTAATTCATTTATTCATTGCAACAAATATCGTTTTGTGACTGTTCCATTGCATCATTGGCCATTAGGTCAACCCTACGACTAACAGTTTTATTTCTAAACTATTATTTTAGAAAACAAAATTCAATAGTTTAATAAGCGAATCTAAGAGATAGAAATGTCTTATAGTACGAAGTCTTTAGTTTGGCATAAAATATGAATTTATTTGTTTTTAGAGGGTAATGTTTTGTAAAAAAATTATAAAAAACAAGTAGCAGTGCTAATTTCGGCCGTGCCAAATCTTATATATCCTTCACAACGGTGATTTTATTTTTACAGACATATGTACAAAATTGATTTAATTTAAGAGACAAACACATTAAAAAAGCACTAATCAGCAATACTTCGTATACGGTATATATCGTCACCTAACTATTTAATCAAATTTTTTTCAAAAACATTATAGGATTTTTTTTTTGGAAAATGAAAAATTTTTTTATAAATATTTTATAGCTAATTTTTTGGAAAACTTTTTTCAAATATTTTTTGTAAAATTTTGTTGTATTTATATAATATAAAAATTATTAGAAAAAAATTTATTGAAAATTTTATGTAAAAATTTTATTGAAAATTTTGTGTAAACATTTTTATGAAATTTTGAAATTTTATTGAAAACAGTTTTATTGAAAATTTTTGTAAAAATGTTATAAAAAATATTTTGGAATTTTCTTTTTGAAAAGTTTTTGTAAAAATTTTGTTTGGCTACCTTTATGTGTGTTGCTCTCTATAAAGGCCTTTGATACAAATCAAAGCTTAAAAACCCTACCAACCTAAAAACAAACAAAAAATCGCCGAGATCTGTATGCACTCCATGCGATCTACTGGTCATGTTCTATTATTTATTTAAGAAAAACAAACAAAAGTGAAGCATTGCAACTGAAAAAAATAAAAACAACATGAAAAAATTAAGCTAGGCGTGGCTGTTAGCCCACTGCCTCGAATGAAAGGGTCTGATGTTACTGAATTCCATTAGTGACATTTTCTGTATCTCTTCTGGTGCCTCGGCAAAGTTGATTTCAACCCGAACACAGATGGACAGTCAGACGGACCTTTAAAAGATTTCATAAAACCGGTTAAATAGTCTAAAGGAATGGAAACCGAAGCCGTTTCTTTGGTTATTCTGCAAACCGGTTTTATAAATTTACGGGTTTTTTTCTATATCTATTATAATATTAAAACATGTTTTCTTAAAAATATAAAAATTATAAATAATTTATTTTTATTGTATTATTCTAGCTGTGCCCGCCACGTCTAGGGCATCCTGAATATATTTTATTCGATTTTGCTTTGAAAATTTTTCAGAATTTTAATTTTGTAGTGCTTTAGTTATGGTTTTTATATTTTCTTTATATAGAGGTACCCATCCCTGGATACAATTCTAAAATTTATATAAACTTCTAAAATTTTTGTAGCGATCTATAGTGTTATAAATATTACTCTTTCAAAAATAAAAGGCGCTGTCAAGTTTGCAGTACCTTTAAATCGGTAAAATGTTGTACTTTCACTACTTTTTCTCCATTTTCTATCAGAAATGAGATGCTTTTGTGGCATAAAGTATCCTATATTTGAACCACTATAAAGGGTACCTCCTCACAAAATTTTATTTAAATTCATCTAGTAGTTTTTACGTGATGCGAACACAGGGACGAACAGGCAAACAAAAATTCTTAAAATTGCTGTTTGGTATTCCATTTTCATTATTAAATGCACCAGCTACAAATTTTTAAAAAACTATTTCATGTACAGAAGTGGTCCTGTTACAGATTTATTATATATATATATATATATATATATATATATATATATATATATATATATATATATATATATATATATATATATATATATATATATAGATCAATTATTTACTCTCATTTTAAAAATAAAGAATATTATTGCAATTACAATTACAGCCACCTCCATTGAATACTTAAAAATATCAGAACCTATTGGTTTACAAAACAAAATTAGTTTTTTACTATTATTCCCCCTTACTCTTGTCGACATCAACTTTACAGAAATAAATGTTTAATAAAATCTAGAATTTAAGTTTGTTAATTAAAATTTATGTCGAGTGTAAAAATTAGTTTTTTAATAGCTTATGTGCTGAAATTTTACTTCGCTACAGAAAAGGTGCACGTGGGTTTGTGGTTACACTTTACAACGTCAAAATCAGAATGTGGGTATGTAAGTATGTATACAATAGTGTAATAATATTTACATATACCACCAGTTGACCTCCAAAGGTATAAGCCCTGTAAAAAAAAGAAGACAACATTAACGTCTTTTGTTAAAATCTGTGATATAGTTTGTGTGTCTCTCATGATGAAAGGCGAGTTCAAAGTAAGCAAACTATGGCTTAATACGTGTAAGCATTGTTATGTACAATACAAGCGATTAGTATGAGTTGTTGCTGTTAAGTTTCAATTATCCATGTATGTTTTGTAAAATAAAGTTTCTTTGTATATTTGGTAGTGACTTAAACTTGACTTTAGTGTTAAAATAAGGCGTTTACAATACGCGTAAGAGAGAATAATAAATAAATGTAAAAAACGAAATATTTAACCTTGTTGCATTTAATTGTTGCGCTTTGATATGTACATATGTATGTACAAATGTTAAAAGTACAAACGCATTGAAATATTTTGTATTAAAAAAATGTTAAGGTTTTCTCAAGGTTTTCCTGATAAAATATTTTAAAAACACAGGAAAATATTTGTTTAATACTTACATCTACAATCGAGTGGGCCATCTGGAAAATATGAACGCCTGGACAAAATAGAACAATAAATATAGAAAAATGTTTTACTTAACAACTAGGATTGATTGATGGATGATTTATTTGCTCTATTTTAAATCTGTCGCAAAATAACAAAAGTTTTTTATATGAAATTTTTTACTTAATATTATTCATATGATAACAAATTTTTGTGGTCAAAAACTATTTAAAAAGTACTATAGATGTGTTCATTTTTTTGTGAAGGGGTGGTGCTAAATCCATTTTTTTAGTTTGTGTTTTTCTATAAATTTAAACTACTAAGAAAATAGTTTTTTGAATTTCTGCTTCCTATCTACCGTCGTCATATTTGTTGTAAGCTTGTTTAGATTTTTTTGACTATTTTTTAATAGGCTTTCAGCAGTTATTACAAGTTGTTGGTTAAAACCCATTTTTGTTAAAACCAAATACATATATATATATATATATATATATATATATATATATATATATACATATATATATATATATCTATATATATATATATATATATATATATATATATATACATATGTACTTACTTATGTACATATGTATGCATATATATGTATGTTGCTTTATTCACTTACGTAAATATATTAAAAAAGCTTAATTTAAATTCTTGAAGGTTTTCAAAAAAAAAAAAAATGCTAGAATGATCGTAAATTTTTATTATTTATTAATAAATAACTGCTGTGCGTCATTTATGTGCTTATGCCTATCGGTGTGTATATACATACCCTGCAGGAGGTTAAGCGATAATTATCTAAAAGCTTCAAACACAAGTGAAAATAGGGTTAGAATTTTCATTATAAAATATTAGTGCTGATGAGTTGTAGTACTTGAAGTAGTTCATACTGATAGAATATTTGTTCTAGTATAGCGCTTGGACTTTGTTCTTTGAAATTTAGTCTATGCTTCATTCTATTTTTATTTTTAGTTATTATTAAAAATTCTAATTAGCTAATAACATTTTTTATATAAGAAGGACTGCCATACCTCAATCGCCATTTATAAACTGGTAATAAGCTGGTTCGAAGGGACATAATCGGGCTCTTGTGTACTAGTATGCGCCTAAAACAAATGCTGCTAGTGATAAACAAGTTCAAAAGCACTCAATTGGGTCCATGTGTACTAGTGTGCGTGTAGAACAAATGGTACTAATGATTTTCCAAAGAAGCTCGTTGTTAATTTGAACATTAAGATGGTATAGGAAAGTTTACGGTTGAGGACTAGTACTGGTGCGTTTTGCACTAGATATTCTCGTATTTATGTAAATAGGTATCGCACATTTGGAATTTCATCATAAGTGCTTATATCGTTCTGATGTAAGTATAAACACCTACAATTTGAAAACAATTTGTATCTATATGGCCGTTACAAAAAAAAAAAAAAATAAATAAATAAAAATAATAATATAAGTAAATATGTTGTTGCTAAAAGAAACATAAATAACTTTTTAAATAAATATTAATAAATAGACACCTATATAATCCTAATCTATATAAAATTTTTTCATTCTTTGGCTATAGAGAAAGTTTTAGAAAATTCCTAAGGGATTATGAATAACCTACTAGCGAAGTATTTTCGGTAAATAAAATGTTAAATTTGTTAGTAGGGTTACCGCGACATCCTTCAAAGTTCAAGCTGGTAGAAAAACTCAGATATAAACTTCTTTTCACTGGCCCCCAATGAAGTAATTTCAAACGGGAAGGAATTTTAAGGTTCCTATATGTGACGCAAGCTGACGAAAGACGAAAGAGCAAGAATGTTCTATGTTGCACTTAACGATACCTTGAGATTAACTACAAAATAAATTTTATTTAATATTTAACCTCCATTATCTCAAAACTATGCATTTGAAATAAAAACTTCAAAATGTCCAGAATTTTGTACTTTATCTGAAAACATTGAAAACTCAATTTCGACCCCTGGCAAGACATGGTCCCTTCCGTCAGCTCACGTCACATATATGTACATAATTTCCTAAATTTTGTATTTTATTATCGGTTCAGCTTCTAGTTTCAAAAGACACCATTTCAATGCTTTTGATATAATTCTCTTTTATTATAGGGTGAATAGCAAATATTCGTATATGTATTTACATATATTAGTACAGTGAATCCTGTTAAAATTTTTGTTATGATGTGTTCTAAACGTTTTGTTCTCTGTTGGATATTAAATGATCCTTGTGCAGGTACAAATTCTACCTGTAAACAGAAATAAAAGCTCAGCTTTTTATTTTGCTTTATAAAATGTAGATTTTATTACTAAACTAAAAATATATTTAATCAAGCAGATCGCTTCAACTTACTTACATACATATATAAAAAACATACATACATATTTACCATAAAACTTTATCCAAACGTATTGTACTCCCCAAAAAATAAACAAGAAACAAAAAACAAAAAACAGATCAAACACACCAGTGCCACTCACTTTCGCACATTGATGATGTTTTTTATGCGTGTGTCTTTTATGTTTTATCCAAATTATTTTTGATAAAAGTGTTTAGCTTTTTAAAATTTATGATCGCCCGATACAATGGATACAAAAGTTCATGAGACTTCCTACAAAATGCGGAAAAGCGAAAGTGAGTGAGTGAGTAAGTTAGTAAGTATATAAACAAATATCAAAATAAAATTATCTTTAAACAGAAGCTACAAAAAGAGCAAAAAACTCCATGCGTTTAACCCAAAATGTATTAAAATATTTTTGGCCAAAGTTGAAAGAACCTTAATGGGAACCATAACCTCAAATGAGTGAATGAGAGAATAAGTGATCTTAAAACAAAATCTACAGAAAAAAAGTTTATGATTGTATGTATGTATATAAGTGTGTATATATTCATATATCAGCTTAAGTTTAAAGACCCTTAATGGGAACCATAAACTCAAGTAACCGTGACACACATATTTTGATAATGAACAACCCAAAAGCTTAAAGTGTTTATGCGAGACAATTTTTAAGTTTAAACGCGAAGATTGGATTTACTTGTTCATTTTTCTGTTCACTTTGTACATTAAAGTTTCAAAAGATTTCATTTTCAACCGTGTTGAAGGTTTCGTCTTTCTTCATCAACAGTGCGTGCGTAAGTGAACTACAATGAAATGTAAAGGGCATTGTACTTTTTTGAATAAAGTTCATTGACTGTGTTAAAAGTGTTCCTCAATGTACTTGAATATAAAACTGATCCCCGGAACTTTTATGTAATCTTGTTAAATAAAATGTATTTTAAATTTTCAGTTTTCAATGTTATAATGAAGTGATGGACCACACTGTAGTAATGATAAATAAGCATGAGCACGCATTTTCATAATTAGTTTTTTCAAGCATGGAATCGTGTATGATCGTGAGAGTAAACAAGTAAGAGTGCTATACTCGGATGTGCCGAATCTTCTATACCCTTCAACATTTTTATTTTATTAATTTAAGAGACAAACTCATTACAAAAAAGAACTGCGCTTTTTCCCCACTAATCAGCAATATTTCGTATATGGTATAAATCGTCACCTGAAATGACTAACTATGTAAAATTTTCTAAAAATTTGTTGAAAATTTTCTGTAAAATTTTTTTTTTAAATTTTTGTAAAATTTGTTTTTAAAATTGTTTAAAATTTTAAACAAAAATATTTTGTTAAATTTTTTTTTGAAAAAATTTTTTTTAAACTTTTTTCTTAAATTTATTTAAATTTTTTTTTATAAATTTTATAATTTTTTTTTTTTAATTTGTTTTAAACATTTTTTGTATAAATTTTTTATAAATTAGGACCTTCCTGCAATCTAAAATACTTTAGAATGTTCATACAAAAGAAAAAAATCCTTAAAAAAATTCCTCATATTGACCCCTCCATTCTGCCTACCACCCTAAAAACAAACAAAAATCACCCCTCGCAGGGGTTTAGGTGGGTGTGTTTTTTGGCCCGCTGCCTCCAAAGGAATGATCAGGTGTTGCTGAATTGCAATCCGAATATTTTCGAAACTATGCCCGACTGATTGGTATGATTAAACTTTTTGTATCTCTTCTTGTACCTTGGCAACTGACATTTAACATCAACATGGACAGACGGACAAACGAATAGTAGGACAGACGGACATCGCTCAATCAACTTCTCTATGTATATACACTATTCATCTCCGACCCCATAAAGTATATAAAGTATATACAATAATGTTATAATTTTACTAGCTGTGTGCACCTTGACAATATTTTCTTTGCTTTGGATTTTGCTTTTAAATTTATTTATTTAAAGGGTATGGGTACCTGGATAATATTGTAAAACTTATATAAAATTCTAATAATTATTGTTAAGCTAGGCAAGGAATATAGGAAATAAGTTATTCCTTATTTTAAAGCAGTACCATCTGTTGCGCATGGTTGTTTATTATATTTTGCTTCCAAGAATTAAAGATGCCTTAAAGTATGCAGTACCTTTAAATCGGTAAAAAAATCGGCATACTATCACTGCTTTTTCTCCACTTTCCTTTGGAAATAAAAAAATTTTTGAAATCAGGATACTAAGGTACCTCCTTATAAAATTTTGTTAAAATCCATCCAG
The DNA here is from genome assembly GCA_949628195.1 of Phasia obesa. Classification (NCBI taxonomy): domain Eukaryota; kingdom Metazoa; phylum Arthropoda; class Insecta; order Diptera; family Tachinidae; genus Phasia; species Phasia obesa. Next base: position 163,670,100 of record OX451216.1, read on the forward strand.
TAGTTTTTATGTGATGCTAATACAAAGAAAAATACAGACAAACAGGAGATGAGTTACTGTTTTATATTATATTATATGTATAGATATAAATTTTAGAATTTTATGTGTATACATACATACGTTTATACATATATGCATATATACATTTATTTCAATAGATTACTTTCAAAGCAAAATTAAACAAAATACAGTTAAGACGCTGACGAAGTGGTGGTCACTGTTAGTTATTATATATAATTAATGTTGAAGTGGTAAGGCACTCTTTAATTAAACCTACATATGTATATGAATCTGTTTATTGTGTTCAGTTGTAACGAACAATTGAATGTGACGTATTTTTTATTATTGGATTATGTATTACTGTATTAGCTTCCAAAATATACATAGTATATTTTGTATAACAAAGTATATGCATAATAAGCCAATCAATAAACAAACAATAAAAAAACAATGCGTTAACTGGCAACAATTAATATTAAATTTGGTAGTTGCTTTTTTTAAATAAAAAAAATGTTTAAATGTGGGGGTCTGTCCAAGTTTTATAACACTGAACTACACTGTATATACAAGTTCATTGCTCTGCACACAAAATGTTTTTTTTAATGGCCCGCATAATTTGAAAAATCAACAACAGTAATATGACTGCCGAAAATGTTAAGTATATGTACATATGCACATACATATGTATACGAGTACATACATACATCCATAAGTAAATAAAAACAACACATAAGTTGAACAAGCTTAAAAAAAATATAAAAATAAATAATGAAAATCATTGTTTTAAGTTTTCTGTTAGCCTGATACAAATCAAAATGATCTTATTGATCAATTTGAAAACGAAAGTGATCATCTTATTTACTTTTTTGTTGCTTTTTAATGCAAAAAAAGTGGATGGATAGATGTGACGATGATCATCACAACAGTATTTTTATACAAGAAACAAAAGAAAAATAAATGACAACCAAAATTAACAACGAAAAAACTTTAAAGAAAATTAAATTTTGTTTATATTTTTAATTTATTTATTTTCTTTTACTTAAAATGTCTTACAAAATTTTATGTTTCCCGAGTAGAAAACAACGTCAAATATCGATTTCAAAAATTGTTTTTGAGAATTATTTAATAAGAGCTTTTTTACTTAGTAGTGTTGTAGGGTTTCAAATTCTAAAAGTTGTTGAGTTCACATTAACATTTTAATTTGTATGAACGAATTTGTTAATTAATATTTATTTACCTATGTATATCTATATTTTAATATTTGTATTTAAAAATGATATTAGAAACTTATTTTTTTTAATAGAAAGCTAATTTTAAAATTAGACATTCATTTTCTTGTGATATTTTAGCCGCTACAGAAAAGATTTACTAGGAAGATTGTTCTTTGCCGTGGCTCAGTTCTCCTAGATTTTGAAACGTTTGTTTTTATTCATGCCAAAATATTTAATAATTTATTATGTTTTTTGTATATCTGATATTTTTTTTTAATTTCTTTTCGATACTTCAATTTATTATAAATATTTTTAAACTAAACAGACACAATATTTTTAAAATAAGAATGAATGTTGTGACTCTTGCCTGAGAACTCTAATTTACTCACTTTGTATTCGTTATAAGAATCGATTCATGAAAATTGATGTTCCCAACCCTAAAACGCTTTTTAATTTATTTATTTATTTTTTGGTTTTTAGTTGTTGTGATGATAACTCACTCACTTACTTTCTCACTCACTCACTCACTCACTCAATCGCTTAGTTTTAATTTTAATGCTCACAAAATGAAAATCATACGAGTAATGCTGTTATCAGGGCTACAGCGCATTTTGTAGGGATTTTAAATAAATAATTGAAATACTTTTCATTATTTTTATTCTTTGTGTGTGTCTTTTGCTTCGAATCTGTTTGAGTTTATTGACCTGACAAAAAAAAGACACGCTTGCTTGATTGTGGATAAGTCTGCCTTAGTTTAGTTAAAAAACATACAAAATAAAGAAACAACCACCTTTTGCTTAGGACTGTTGATCAAGTTAAAGGTCAATGTCTCTTTAATAAGTTACATACAAAGAAGATAGAATAACAACGCCAAGATCAAAAGATGTGGTTATCGTTTAGTATTGTCTTTAATGAACAATTCTTATCTTTAATTAAAATGTGTCAGTATTAAGCTTACTTTTAAGTACGCGTAAATTGAAATTTTAATACATTTTGGTTTTTTTGCCTTCCTATAGGAATTTAAAAAATTTAATACTTTTTTAAAATTCAAAGGTTTGCATTACATACTGCTAGTATCCAAAATAAAATTTTTCTGTTTTGTTTGAAAATTAATCACCTAATTTGTAAAAAACAAATACAAATTCTTTCATTTAGCTCTACGAAATAGTTGGAATAAATGGACTTGAGCCTACTTAGAATAATTCATTTAAATGTTAATAAATAAGTTAGATTAATAAATTAAATTTTATTATTTTCTAACAATATTTTGACCGATATTGCTTTGAATGTGATCCACCCCAAATTTTAAGACTTCTATTTTTATAGTGCTTCAGTTATGGTTTATGTATTTAATGGGTAATTACTCAGAAATAAAGGCTTAAGAAATAAAAATTGCTGTCAAGTTTGCAGTATTTTTAAATCGGTATTTGCGAAGTTTCACTATTTTCTCTAGGAAATGAAATAATTTTATAGAAAAAGGTATCCTATATTTGAACCAAGGTACTAAGGTATCTTACAAAATTTTAGTAAAATTAATCTAGTACTTTTTACGTGATACGAATACAGAAAGACAGACGGACGGATACAAATTAAAAAATGTCTGTAGTGTATTCCATTTCGATTACTATCTGCAACAGCAAAAAAATTTAAAAAAAATTGTTGATGTACAGAAATGGTCCTATTACAGTTTTATTTTATATGTATACATACATATGTATATACTATATATGCTCGATTTTTTTTTCCGAAGGTCGATTAAATTAGAACCAACTTAAAAAAAAGCCGCGATACTGGTCTTCTAATTTAGCCTCTATTTTCACCCCTCACTCTCAGAATCGACCTAACTTTTGCTGACTTGAATTTGTTCCACAGTATAATGCTTTTTTTTTAGGGCTTTCTGTACCTTTAATAATTAAATTTTTTAAATTTGGTCAAAAATTGGTGATATTTTAAGTAAAAAGATTTGTGTATCTTCATTTGTTTTACTGTTTACTCCTCTATTTTGTGAGGAGGTACCTCTTAGTATTCTGATTCCAATATATGATACTTTTTTCCCGCAAAAAAATCTTATTTCCAAGAGAAAGAGAAGAAAAATCAGTGTAAGTACTCCGATTTTTTTTACCGATTTAAAGGTACTGCATACTTTCGGGCACCTTTTATTTTTGAAAGCAGTATATTTTAAGCAATGTTACGCAGCAGATGGCGCTGTTTTAAAATAATGAGTAAATTATTTCCTGTCTGTCTTTTACACAGTTTTACAATAATTTATAGATTTTATTTAAATTTTAGAATTTTATGTAAATTGTAGAAATTTATCCAGGGATGGGTGCTTTATATAAAGTAAATACGTAAAAGTCTTAAAATTTTTTGTGGATATTACTTTCAAATCAAAATCAATATGGACGCACCAAGCGTGTGTGGGCACGGCTAGTTGTTAAGAAAATTAATAGGAAGGAACCGAACGAATAATGCTTTTTTGTATCTTCTACCACCCCATTTCATAGGAAGTCTCATGATTTTTTGTATCCAAATCATTAGGAGAACATAAACTAGAAGAAAGTAAAATTTTATCACAACATCGAAAATTGGATAAAAGAGGATATATTATATTATTTACATTAGGGTGCACTCATTTTTTAAAATGTCGAAATTGATAGAAAGCATAACGTAAAATTTTAAAAGTAGTTCTAAGAGATGCGGGGTTAAAACTGTACATCAATAGGACAACAAGTGAAGCATCGTAATCAAAGGTCAAGTAAATAAAATTTACATTTTGAGTTATGTGTTTTTAATAAATTCCGGTGTGTTCAATGTCTTTGGCATGTTGAATATTTTTTATATTTTTTAATCTGTATTAAAATACATTTTTATCCGTATATTATGAATATACTATGTATATTTTTAGATAAAATACCAAAAAGGTATAACTAACAAAAAATACAATTTTACAGGAGAAGCAAAAAATTTTATAAAACTTAGTTTGTTGCTAATAAAAGCGTCATTTTTGATCGCAGAAAGATGTCTTTTTCAAGACACGTAGTTGATTGTCATTCATAATAATCAGTCAAAAAGTCCCCTTCCGATTTTTTTATTAGTTAAGTCGTTTTTCAATTTAGTCGTTTTGCTTGATCATTTATAAAAATATATTAATTTGATTTATGTATTAAATTGAAAATATTAAATTATTCAGATTCAAGTTGTCACAGCGAACTATTTCTATGAGTGCATTGTTGCATCATCATGTCAATATTTTTAAGTTATTTTTGATAATTATAATCATGCTGAATAAATTTAAAGTTTACTAGACAGTACTTAAAATATTTGTAGTAATTTTTTTAATATAAAAGAAAAGCCAAAATGGCGGTATTTATTAATTTTTTATGTCAAAAAAAAATAAAAATTGTTTCTCTTACATTACTATCAGAAACAGCAAAAATTTTTCATTTGAAAAAGGGACACCTTAATGTCAACATTCGAACATTTATTTGAATTCTGTTTTTATTCCATTTTACTTATCTAAACAAATTAAAAATTAAAATACATGATCGTTTTTTAATTCACTTGTTGCTCGCATATGGACTCTTCATATAAAAAGTTTAAAATTTCCGTACACTTTTTTAAACTTAATTTAAAATTAAAACCGAGGAAGCTACCTACCTACCATACAAACAACAAGCAAAGAAAGCTGAATTAGTTGAATGAAATGCCACACAAAAAAGTATTTAAAAATTTGTTTAAAAATTGTTTTAATTAATTAAATACAATAACGAAAAAATGTAAAAACTTTTAAACTTTTTATAAAATTTGCTAAAATACTAGGCGCTCAAACAAAAGTGTAGGTGAAAAATAATTTTAAATTTAAAAAAAGAAAAAATTAAATAAACGAATTCAACGAAAATTGTTTATAATTTTGTTTGGGTAAAAGACAAATAAGGCGCGCGCAGCTTTTTTAAGTCAATCAAAATAACAACAAAACAATGTCGAAAATGCCACAACAACTAGGAACATGTTTAGTAAAAAAACAAAAACAAAAACTTATACAATATTTACACAACAACAAAATATATTAAATAAATAAAAGCTGATTAAGCAGTCAGTCATTATATATTTTTAAAAGGCGTGTGGAAAAGAAAGAGAGCGTCATAAATGTTTGTTTTTAAAACATATGACGACCTATTTTAAGGCCATGTACTCATATGTATGTTTGTTAACATATTACAAGATTGTGGTAGTCTGACACGATCGTCTCCTATAAGTAGGTCAGCATCAGCGATGCTGTTTAGTTACATTTGTTATATTTTTTTTTATACATTTTGATATATTACACAACATATGTATGTATGAATATGTACAGGCATATTAGTATACATACGTGTGAAACTTTAACAAAACAGTTTATGTTGATTTAAGAAAATTTTCATTTTTTTTTTTTTCATTCTAAAATGTAATTCTGTAAAGCCAATCAGATTATTTTACGACATTTCGTTATAAAAACTTCGTATAAAAAAATTCAGGTTTTCGCCAGTAAATATAATTGTAAGTTCCAGCGAAGTTTATCGTTCTGATTTAATTAATAAGTATATTAATTCAGAGCTGTCTAACTACAAGTGCCCCAAGGGTCGTACTATCCATACTTCGTATGGAAATTTATCAGCGAGTTTCAATAGGTATAATATTTATTATTGTTTTAATTTATTTTTTTGCGAAATCTGAGGATGTTGGTTTTCACTTATTTAATGTATTTTAGTATTAAGTTAGCATTGAGCCCAGTATAACCCTCAGTTTTGCAAGTTGGCATGTCGCCTCAATTGTGTCGTCGTAAAAAAGGATGGGATTGCAAGACATATAATCCCCGTTGAAGTTCTGCTCTGCGACGAATTTTATGCTGACAGCCCTGACTTTATAACACGCTGTAAAGAATTTTTATGGTTTCCTTATTTAGTAACTATAGATCGCATACAATTCATGTCACATAAAGTCAATTTGTGTAGCAATGTAAAGACGGATCTTATGTCTTGATAATATCTGTCTTTCATAAAATTTTGCAACAGTTTTAATTTTATTACAATTAAATTGGATTTAAAAAAATTCCAAAGTTTATAATAAAAAAAAACTATAAAAATAAATTTATCATTAAATAAAAATAAAAAAAATTTTTTAATAACAATTTTAATTAAAAAAAATACATAAAATAAAAACCGAGTAGAAAAATTATTTAAAACTGAAACAATAGAAAAAATATTAAATTTAAAAATAAATGTGATTTGTACAACATTTAATATTCTATTTATTTATTTTGACCTTTTAGCAATTTATTTACTTCAGTTTTTTTTGCATCATCAACAAAACAAATAAAAAAATTTAAAGAATAAAGGAAAAATACACACAGTTAAATTAAATCAAATTACAGCTGTGGATATAAAATTAAGTCATTGGTAGCTTTTCACTTTTATCGTTCCAAATAAAATATATGTATATTTTTTAACAACAATATAGAACACCATAAAATATAATTTTAAATTTTTTATTTTTGTTAATAAATTAATTATTTAGGTTTAAGTTCTTAATTATAAAGAGATAAAGAAAAATTAGATACCAGCAAAGCAGAATGCATTTTCAAATAAAATTCATATATTTTTTTTTAATTTTTGTTAATTATGTTGATTTATGTTACCACATTATTCTGGAAATACCAAATGACTAATTATTTGCTTGACTGAACAAATGAGCTGTTTTTTTTAAAGTGGTATAAGTCCAGTTTCTCAAAAAACTAAGTTAACTGTAATTGTAATGAGCTATATAAACTTTCTCTCCACAATCACAATTTCAATAGATTTCTATTTTTGACATAAAATAAACAAAAATAGTTTTGCTGTTCAATGCTATCGCACAAATATTTCTTTTGAAAGTGGAATAAGTCCATTCCTAGAATTAAAACAACTTTCTTATTGCAACTATTATTGATTATTGCTACTTCAGGGCATATATTACGAAGGCCTGATTCAAACTATAGTACTGAGTATTAAGATTTGCATTGGATTTTGTAAGAAAGAAGTCAAATAAGAATTTCTGAGATTATTAAAAAATGTAACGTAAGATAACAGTATCATACGTCATCATACTTCAAATAAAATATAAAATCAAGTAAACGAACAAGCCGAGACGAAACATTGAACAGCGTTGGGTGATAATTTTTTTATTTATTTTTTTTTTATTTGGAAAAAATGGAAGACCAATAAATTTCGAAAGTGGTATAAGTTTATTTTTTCAATTAAGTTTAGTAATTATTATTATTTTATAAAAAATTTAAAAGATTCATTAAAGTTGGCCAATATTTTCAAACACAAACCTTTAAATATCTCAATATATAAAATGGATTTATACCGCTTTCAAAAACCCACATCATATAATTATAAAATATTTTTTTTATTTTTTATAAAGATAATGAGATTATGTATCACGAGAAATTAAAATATTCATTTAAGTAAATATTGTCCCATTATTTTTACACTGAGAAAAATATATTACATGAAGTATTTAATGATATGTACACAAGTGTATTTAGAAAAACTGTGAACATTTAATCATTATAATTGTGTTATTATTGTATTTGTTTATTTTTAAGCAAATTTTCGAAACATTTTTATTTACTCTTGTCGTTACAAATGTATACAAAACGGAAACATTGTTGCGCCGACAGTAAAAAAACTTTCAATTTGCACTATAAATTTATTTTTATTGTCAGCAGTAAATTGCAAGCTACCTAACTCGTTTAACCATTTTACAGCAAGTTACTGTTCAGCCCTTAAATTTATAATAAACATAAACAAAAAAGAGCAATAAGAATTTTAGTTGAAACAAAAACAAAAACAACTGAGGGTAATAAAAAGTCAACAAAAGCTACATTTTATGACAGTTGCATAAAAGTTTACATTTAAATACGTATTACTTTGGCTTTAATATGTATACACTAATTATAATTTTTTTCCACGAAGCAACAAAAATTATTCACTAAAAATCGGAGGATATTTCTCCGTGGTTTCAGATTTTGAAGTCTTATATGCTCAGATATTAGAGACCTTCTAAAATATCTAGTTAAAGATTTGTCATTATATGGACATTTCCACGGAAAGGTCCTTAGTGACTAAACATTTAAAAGTTGACCCATAATATTAACTGCTTTGTATTAGAATAAAAAATACCTTTTACACTTATTGAAAAATGGACAGTGTTGGAAAAAAGAAAAGATCTGATAAAATAGCAAAACAGTATCAAAATGATAGATAGCAAATGACGAATTATGTCATTTTCATTGTGGCTTGGAAATTCAACACATATGCAAAAAATTAATTTCAGAATTTCAAAACGCAATAATGTTGCATTTACTAAGAAATACACATGCACACAGTTTAATTTTAAGTTATTCTAGTTATATCTTTCACCAAAATCTTATGAATTTTATAAGTTTTACATTGAAATAAAATTTCATTTTGTTGACATTTGCTGCACAGTATAGTGTTTTGTATCTTTTATGGGATGAACATTTTTTGCACATAAATAATTATGAGAAATACAATATTATTTGCATTTGAAAACAAAAGAAATATTTAATCTTAACATACAAAAATTAATGAACAAAATTATAATTGTTTTACAAAACATTTTTTAAACTTGCTTAAGTACGCAGTATGCTGTGTGGATTTTTTTTAACCAACACTTTTACAAAATTTTCTTCCAATACATTCTTAGACTAAGGTTTTAAGACAACAGTCTTAGGTTTATGAGAGGACAGATAGGTCTCTAACATAATTACTAGTTAGAATTAAATAAATTTAGCCTATATACCGACGCAATTTGCAAATTTTTAAAATTTTGTAAAAAAAGAAAAAAAATTAAACGCCATTAAATGCTTTGATTTTAGAACTATTCAGTTTAAGAAGCAAACAAAAAATAAAAATTTTTACTTGTTTTTCACTTCAATAACATGTCATGTATATAACTATGGAAATGCCCATATTGTTTTAATTATAATTTTTGTTTGTATGTATAATACAACAATAAAACTTTTTTAATATAAATATTTTTTGTGGCCTGCCTGGGGTTATGCAAATATATAAGACAGACATTTGTGTCACAGGAAATCACACTTCACTTCAGTATGAATAATTTTAATTTTTTTGTTCATATTTCTCACACATTGTGAAATATTACCGTAGAGCGCAAAGGCAGACCAGGACGAAATACCAAAAAACCAAAAATTTGTCACTTTTGTTTACAATCCTTTGGGTGAGTGTTAAGTTTCAGGAAAAAACTTTCAATGCAAAAAATATTTTTGTTTATCATATGTTTTTGTTGTTGTTGAAATAATGGGAAACAATTTTTTTTTATTAAGATCTAGTAAAAGTCAAGATACTAAGGACTTATTAAAATTGTCATGCCTACTTTTTATTTTTCAATTGCCGAATGAACAAAAAAAAAAAAAGACAAACAGTGATTTTCTCGAGAAAGAAAAGGGCAGTTTTGGTAAATATATTTTCCACAAGAAATCTGTGTTAGATCTTTTTGTGTAATTTTACAATAATATTCTTCACATCCACTTTAGTACATGTTTTCTAATGTAAAATCAGCAATGTCAGAAGTAGTTTTATTAGAATACCTACGAAGTATAGAAATATAACAAACGACGGCAACGGAACGTTACAGAGAAATGTTAAACAAAACTATGACGGTACCTCGATGAGATTTTTAATATTTATATAAATTTCTGTTTAATTTTTCTGTTTCAAAAATTTTTTGGTTAATTTTCTTATGAGATGAATGACTTTTACTGAAGAGATTGATAAAATTAATACGTGTTTTTACTAAAGACAGTATGTAGTATCCAAATTTTGTGCTGGACTTACAAAATTAGGATATACATATGAATATATGAATTTTTAAAGATGATTGAATGAGTTCCTGAGTTTTATACATCTAAATCTAATCTTATGGGTTGTAACATCCTTTTACAACTCAACTAGGCTTCCTCATTTCACATATGGAGTGCTCCGTGCTAACTTACAATGTTTAACTTTACATTAACGAAAGCATAAATTATGTCTTTTACTTTATTTGAAAAATTTGAAAAAGTTTTCAAAGTTTTGACTTTTTTATTCGAATAATTTTACGATTTTGTGCTAATTTTTTGTGGCAACGGTGAACGTGGTGTTTTATTATTTATCATACTTTGAGGATTTATTAAATTTTGTATAAAAAAATATTTGTTTAATGGAGACACCATTTATTTTTTTTTTACTTCATTATAATTTTACCATTGCCTGTTGTACACCTGTGAAAATTTCAGATCTGACTGACGGACAGATCTTACTTATTGGACACGGAACTCTAAACAAATTATAATTTTTGATTCTTTTTTCCCTATGATCATATCGTTTCGATGTTGTTTAGCTAATTGAGAATACGTTATTTTAATTGGTAGCAGTCAATGGTGGTTATATGCAATGACTGCTCGTTTAACTTTTGCTGCGCCAGTTTAGCTTTTCCATGTGCAAGTAATAATATTCCTTTTCATGTTATAAGAATATTCCTTGTAACAGAATACGGATAATAAGTATTCAAGAATATAGAGCCGTACAAGAAAAAAATATATAATTAATAAGCATATAAAGTTTACACTGATTCACAAATGTGAGGTTAATGTGAATTGTGCTTTAGCAGCGTTTATACAATCAAGCAAGATAATATTAAAGCAAATATAAACAAATGACCCGTAAAGACAAATCTTTATTTTACATATGCATATCTACTGGCATACCTTTTCCACCTCACTCTACTCTCTTTCTAAGCCAGTGTATTCATGGATTTATGTGCATTTGTGTCAACACTTTTTTAAATATTTGTGCATAGGATAGTCTTGCAAAGTCCTGCTGATAAAGAAAGTAAATGCACATAAATTTAATTAATTCTGGTAGAAGTAATCTACAAACTGTGTCTCTGGATTATGCTTGTTAGTATGGCCATTAATTGGCTAATAATATTAAGACAATCATTTCTAAGGTATTAAATCATTTCTTCACTCTCCATATGTTTATTTTAAGTATTTTTAACACACTAGTTTCTTTGTCCATCAATACAATGGAAACTAGGCCAAGAACAAAATGTTATTTGTGAAAGTTTATGGGGAATTATAATGACATAAACAGAAGCTCTCAATAAAAGATGAGCAGTATTTAAGGTTAATAGATTCTACAAATTTGTTAAAACTTAAATAAATACTTTTCTAATGGAATTTATAATACTTAGGATGTGGTATAAAATTCCATTAAAAAAGAAGCATGGATATTAGGAGAGTTTCTGATGCTTACTGTAAAAATATATCAACTCTATATATGTACATATGTAGTAATAGGTGTGTTGGTTGTCAGGCTTTTGGTATGGCCAAAAAACGGACAATGTCCGTATATCGATTGATGTTGTCATTAGCGTGTAATGTTTAAAAATATATAACAATAAAAATGTTCTCATTATTAGTTTTTGCTTATATTGTCTCTTTTGCTTTGTATCCCTTTGCAGATTTTATACTGGCCTTACGTAATGTCAGTGTGACCATACCGTTGGCGGTTAAACGTGGCGATAATGCGATTTTAATCTGCAACTACGACATTGAAAATGACACACTGTATACTGTTAAATGGTATCGAGGTCGTCGCGAATTTTATCGTTACACACCAAAAGAGAATCCAGCTTGGAAAATATTCTCATCAACAAATGGCTTAAACGTGGATGTAAGTAAAAAACATTGATATGTAAGCAATAATAAAAAGGAAAAATATAACAAAGTGGTATGAACACAAACAAGGCGTCTTCAAAAATAATAGTCAACCCATTTAAAAAATGAGCAGGATTGACGCTGTTGCTATTTATCCTGCTTAAATTTATATTTTAAAGACCAGCAAGGAGAAAAATATAGTGCGAATTGATTTTTAATGGTTATTAAGGGCATTAAACCTTTAAAGATGGGTGATTTCTATAATAGAACCAATAGAGTGATAGTGGCAACAACTTGTGAAAGCACTATATATCTGCCTGCAGTGTAACTTAATTGCTGTAATTGCATTTTTTAAAAGCTGTTGCACATATTCATAAAAATAATCAAGGTTTAAAAAAGATCTTTTAAGCAAATTTTGTATGGAAATTTGTTGCAAATTAAATTTTCAACAATATGTGTTCCTAAAAAACCTTTATTATTAAAAACCTTTATTATTAATTGAATGAACAAAATTTAATTTTAATAGTCGTTTTATTAAAATTCGATTTTCTGCAAACTAAAGTTATGATTAATTATTTAATATTATGCTAATTACCCATATTTTATAATAAAAATGCAATTTATATGTGGGAGGTAAAGCTAGCTTCTATATATTTGACTGGTTGCTTGGGCCAAACATATATACAGGAAAACTTCTTCTTAATTTTAGAAAACCAAAAATACTCTACAAGTAATAAAAATCTAAAAACACAAAAATTACGACATATACAGTGATGATAAACTAGAGCCAGTCTCATTTTCTGCATTTTACTGTCTTTAATTCACTTGAAGAAACTTTGTGGTCTGACGAATCAAAACTAAATTTATTAAACTTTGACAAGCAGCCACTGCGTACGAAGGCCACTATACACCAAACGTCTTCCTCAATACACCATAAAGATCATTAAACACTGTGGTGGAAAAATTATGATGTGGGGGTGTTTTTCATATATTGGAACCTGGGCCTATCGTACAGGTCGATGAAAGAATGGTTGCTATTTTTTACACAAATCTGCTTAACCTGCTACCTTACGCAAAATGGAAAATGCCGCTTTAATTTTTGCTTCAACAAGATAATGACCCGAAACACACATCGAAGTGGGCAAAAGATTAGGTTGAAAAAAAATGGGGTTGATGTTTTAAGTTGGACTGCTCAGTTGCCCGTCTTAAACCCATTGAGAACTTGAAACGAATAGTTAAAATAGCTCTAAAGTGAAAACATGCAACAAATAAAGATCACTTGTGGACGTTAGTAAAAGGAGCAGGGAGTAATATTCCGATTGATCCATGACAAAAACTTGTTGACCCTACGCCAAAACGGTGCTTAGCCGTTATAAAAAATAAATTATATTCCACTTAGTACTAAGGTAATAAAGATAATTAAAATATATTATTCTATTCAGCTCTTGTAATTTTGTGTTTTTTAAATAATTGAAGTGGATAGCTCTATTAATTTTCTCACCTAAAATCTTGAATTTCGAATGTTTTTACGTATATATTTCATTTTAAGTTTTTTTTTTATCAAAAAAGGTCTATAGCATTTCAGTAGGTCAGTTGTTCGGTCAGACAAAAATAGAAACCTTAAAATTTTTTATTAAAATTTAGTATACTTTTTTCTTTCAAATTCAAATTCATAATTACATTTTGTATATAAATTTTATCGAAAATTTCTTATAAAAACTTTTGCTAAAATTTAATTAATAATTTCTTATAAAATTTCTTGCAAATATTTATTCAAAATTTTTTGTATAAATTTTATCGAAAAATTTTTGTAAATATTTTATCGAAGGTTTTTTGTAAAATTTTACAGAAAATTAGGACCTTCCTGTAATCTATATTGCGTTAGAATGGTCCAACTAAAGCACTTGGAGGGGTCATATTGACCACCCAAATGTGCCTATTGACTGCTCCTGGTACCCAGTGGGTATATAAATTTGCTTAATTCCTTATATTCTTGCGATAAGATTAAATTTTAAATAAAAAGTTATTAAATAAAATAATGAATTAAAAAAAAGTCAACTTCACGTGATAAATTCGAAAGGTATTTTATTTCAAATATTCAGATTGTTATATAGAAAAAAAAAATCAACATATGATGGTATGATGATATGATATATTGAAACATTTTTGTTTATTTAGTTCAAACGTACGTGTACTTATGAGTTTCTAGGTAAAAGGAAAAAAGAGGAAGCAACAGTAAGCCAGTAAAAATGTGTAAGTAAATATGCAACAATGACCATAAAGAGGAAGTTCTGAAAAAATACAATGAATGAAATGAAATCGTGCATACTCACATTTAATTTTTTTATTTTATTTTAGTTTGAATTTAAGCATATTTACCAGTGTTAATTTTTATACAGATGCCAAATGATATTTTTTAACGCCTGAAAGTATGTAATATTAAATTACTTTAATTTAATATTACATACTTGAATTTGAAGAGTACACAAAAATCAAATATTAATTTAACAGGTGTACAATTTGCTTAAAAAAAATTAAATATTCTTATTTTTAAATAAATAAATTTTTCATTATTTGTTTTTCTTTTTTGTAGACCTCTAAATCAAATGCCAGTCACGTATCTCTTCGCAATGTTTCCACAACAATAACAGGTCGTTACGCGTGTGAGGTGTCGGCAGATGCTCCATCTTTCCACACGTCCATAATGTGGGGAGAAATGGATGTAATAGGTGGGTTGTTTATCTATTAGCATTTAATTTTTAAAAATAAAACTTCTTTGAACTTTTGGCAAAACAACTTAAATCTGATTTAAGCATTTTTTAGAAAAACAAAAATAAAATGGTTTTAAAATTAAAAACAAAACTAAGTATCGTAGAAATATGGCGATTATATCAAAATAAGCGCCTTTAAAATTTAAAAATAATATTAAAATAACTAGGAAATTATCTTAACTCGGCCTGGGTTGTTTTGTCCAACGGCCACAGACTCAAAATAAATAAATATAGAATTGTGCGACAGTAATGATTGCTTAGATATAAATTTGTTTTTCTTGTTTATCATTTATAGAATTTCCTACACAACGTCCAATTATAACTGGTGTCCATTCTCGGTATCGTTTGGGCGACGTTATTAATGGCAATTGTTCATCAGATTATTCAAAACCAGCAGCGAATTTAACGTGGTGGATAAATGACATACAGGTGATTAAAACTTTATTTAAAATATTAGGTTGTTTTTAAATTTTATGATTAATTATTAAAGGGAAGCATTTTACTTTCTTAATTATGTCTACAATTTTTGACACATATAGTCTTTTAGTCCAAATTAATTTGTTGGAAATAATAGAGTTTATAAAATTACTATTCGACAATATGCAATTCAACCAATAGAAAAGTTTCCAAAAAAATTGTCTTAAAATGTGATTAGATACAGGTTTTTTGAAAGGTAATAAGGAAGGTACCTTAAATTAATGTTAGCTAAACTCAGTAAAATTTATGAAAAATTAATTAAAAGTAAAATGGGTTGTAATTGTTTCACGAAAGTAATTCTCAAAAATAATTTTTTTTTAAACTATTTCGAAATGTGGCTTTCAAGTATTTTAACATATTTTCAGTTAAATTAAAATACATATATAAATTTATATATATTTCCAAAGTACAGTCAAAGCCCGGTATAACGAATACTCAGTTTAACGAATATCCGATATAACGAATGGCCAAATTTTTACATTAACTACCTTATATAGCGAATGGTAAAAAAAATAATCTCGATTTAACGAATGACAAAGCAAAATACAAAATTCGTTAAAGAACCGTTAGATTTTGTGTGTTCTTTTTGATTCTTTTCTTTATATTGAAGGAACACGTGTCGCGCGTTGCTCTTTTACTTGAAGTTTCAGCAGTTTCATTTGGTGTATTGTGAAAACGAGATGTCAAGTCGAAAAAGAATTTCTTTTGATAAAAAATTAAAGATTTTAGAAGAATGTAAAAAAAGGTGTAAATCTTTCGATGATATCCCAAAAATATGGAATAGCAAAATCATCAATATGTACCTTAAAAAAGAATGAAAATAAAATTGTGGAAAATTTAAAAATTACAAACAATGATACAAAAAATCGACGATCTCTTAAGAAAAGTGAATTTCCCAGAATGGAAAAGGTTCTTTTCGAACGGTTTTTAGGCCAAAGAAACAAACATATAACCGTCAATGGAATGGTTTTAAAAGCAAAGGCATTAGAAATTCAATCAAATGTACAGCTCCGATTTCCACGCAAGTGATGGCTGGCTATCACGTTTTAAGAAAAGACATGGAATCAGGTTGCTAAAACAAACCGGCGAAAAACTTTTAGCTCGACAAGATTTAGTGGAACCTTTTAAAAACCATTTCCATAACTTAATAACCGAGCACAACTTAACAAGTGACGCAATTTTTAATGCGGATGAGAAAAGCTTATGTTGGATTGGATGCAATCAAAGGTTTTGAAACTTGTATAATGTGGTGCGACCAGAATAGAATAGACGTCTCAAAATCTCTCGTATTAAGGGAGTTACAAGAAGAAGCAATACAAAGAGGATTGCAAGGTACGCTAAAACAATCGTTCATAACCGATTTCCGAAACAATCAATAACATGAATGAAATATAAAACTGTGTTCATAATATGCAAACATAAGTACCTATATGTTGTATGTTCATTTATATTTTCCAGAGAAATTTTTAGAAATAAATAAAATTTATTGAATAATCGTAAAAATATTTTTTAAAGTTTTGTTTACACATTAAATTATAAAATTAAATATTTATGTTTTAAAATCGTGTAACGTTTTTAACAAAATTTAAACGTAAAAAAATTAATGTTCGGTATAACGAATATCTCGGTATAACGAAGGGGCTGAACATTATATCATTCGTTAAACCGAGCTTTGACTGTACTTATTTTTTATTGCTCTGAAAAATACACAGAAAAATTTTTTGCGTCAACTAAAGGTTCTGATTTCTTTCAGATATAAATTAAATTAAATTTTTTATTGATTCAATTATTTATGTAATTTGAAGATTATTTTGTTCTTTCTGAATTAAGAATATATTTGAATCAATCAAAAAATTAATTACATTTATATCTGCAACTAATTCAAATCATTATTATTATATTTTTTATTTAAGTTTGATGGAGTTTAAAAATTCCCTTTTTTTTGTTTTAGTTTATATTAAAAAATTAGTGCTCGTTTTTTTACAAATTAAAGAAAAATACGTTTTTTATCTAAGTTCATGATTTTCCATATGTTTTTGTATTTTCCACATTAATAATTCGATTCTGTCCAAATTTAGATAAATGTATATCTTATAATTATCAATTTACATGCCAAGTTTTATTACCTTCAAACAATTTTTGTATGTAAAAGAGCGATTTTAAGAAAAGGGATATATAGCAGGACCTTAAGTCCTTGCTCCGATTTCAATAACAATTTACAAACACATTGATAATTATATGTTTATCAGTATGTAATTTTGCGGTTATTATTAAAGCTAAAGTTGCATTTTTCAGTTTAAGGTCACATGTAAAGTAGGCGTGTCCATTTTACAAAAATTCATATTTTTCGTATCCAAGCCATTTTATGCTAGTGTACCAAATTTCAAAAATATCTGATAACTGCTTCGTTGTATGGGCACAAGCACTGTGCGTCTGCCGACAAGTGCAACTGCAACTGCAAATGCAAATTGAAATTTATTTTTACAAGGTTGCCAGTATTGTTCTTTGTTCTTCCTTTAGATCATTGCTACTGAAATAAATTAAGTTTCTCAAAGTAATAAACCAAGAATCCCTCGAGATCAAGCCACATCTCTGGTTAGAAATCCATTAAACCATTATTTTTGACTGACTCATTCTTGTTTCCTGTAATATAATCCTAACCTCATAAAAGATGTAAATTTTTCCATATTTGTATTTACTTTGCTTTCTGCTGTAGGTTTTTTGTATATCCTGCGTGTTTATAACATTAGGTGATCTACTGTCATTGCTTAGGTTATAAATTGTACTAATTGAAAACCTAACAGTTTATCGCATATGCAACTGAAATGTAATAAAGATCACCATTCGATTGCTAGATAAGACTATTCGAATAAATAACAATATGCAAACAATAAATGATGTATGATTAAAAGGCTGATTCGCTCACATGCCTCAATTGATTCATGGGTAGAAAGCTAGTCTATCAGTTGGGGGTTGCCAAAGACTCTGGGTGCCTTCTGCAGACAAACAAAAAGCTTCGCAGGTAGTGTTGTCTTAAACAAAATGGTTTTAATATCTTAAATACTCTTCTTAATAATATATTTCTTAACTTAATTTGTGACTACGCTCCTAAAATGTTTCACAAAAGTTGAAATATTTAAAAAAAATATTCGATTAGGTTTCGATTAATAAAATGAATTTTGTTTCTTGGTGTTTACAATAACAGGAATTTTATCAAAAAAAAAAAGTTTGCTTTGAATTTCGTGAATCAATTTCCCTTGAAACTATTAAAATAAACACACAATAATTGGAACAAAAATTCTATGACGAAAACCCTTATCATAAACGGAATTGTTAACTGAAAAATGCATCAAAAATATTTTATAGAAATATTTGCTTAAGTAGTTTTATACAAAATACTGTATTTAATTAAGTTCCGCGCAGTATTTAATTTGTTTGTTACTTCTGTTTAAATGAAATTGATTTAATAAATTTATTGGATTATTTTATTCTTTTTTTGTTGAAACAATATTTACAATGTTCTGCATTTCGTAAATATAAATCCATAAAAAACATAATTTCAAACACATTTAACAGACATATTGACATTAAAATTGAATTTACGAACAACCATGTAGGAGCCTTCAAACAGCTCAGACCCACTTGTACATATTTACACACATTGTCCAAGTAAAAAATAAAAAACAAAAAAAAAACATAATGGGGAAAAAATAACATCATAAAAAGAATTTAGCATAAAAAAGCCACAAAAAGTTATGTGGAATATCATTCATTAGCAATATTTTTTATTCAATTCCTTTTGCTGGCCAACATATAATATTTTCCTTTCACACACACAAACACACACACATACTCTAGTACTTATAAAATCAGTTTAAATGTGTTGTGTTTGAGAAAGTTTATGCGTTTGATTGTATTTTTCTTTCCTTTTTCTGTTACATACGATACGATGGACTTTAGAAATTGTTATTTTTTGAATTTTATTCTTTTTCCATAGAATTTTTTCTTGAACTTTTTATGAAACATTGTAGTTTGGTTCGTGCATTTGACAGTTACTTGGTATGCCAATGTAAAGAGAGAAGAAAAAACTACAACACCAACACCAACATTATGAACAAATATACACATACTACTTAAAACCAGTGCCCCCTAAGTCCAATGTTGGATACATCTGTGTAGATGGCATCTCAGTAAATGCCACAGTATGTAAAAACTTTAAGGGAAGGAATGGGAAAAAACAACATTGAAAAAGAAATTCATTAGTTTGGTTTAGATTTGATTTATGCTGCACTTAAAATGGAAATTGTGCAAAATATTGAAATGCATAATGGATGGTTATTGATATTTTTACCATGTTTTTTTTTTTTTTGTTTGGCCATTGCGAAATAAAAACATAAAAAATATTAAGGTTTTACTACATGTTGTCGTTCTCCTTGATTCCCTTTATTAGTCCCCCTGCAATACCGTTTGCTAAGTATTTTTTTCTTTTCGTTCCTTTTAACTAAAAAATTCATTTTATATGACAGACGTTACGGCTACCAACTCAATATTATTGCGCTTTTTATAACTATCCATACATCTACCAGTTCTCGTCGATAATATTTTCTGAAGTTCTATACATATGCTTATTTTGGTCTCTTTAAAAGCAGAGCTGTAGAGTAATGAATTGAAGGAATGCTATTATATTATATAAATGTAGGGTGAATATCGAAGCAGACCACTTTCAGAATGGTTCCCTTTTCCACTCCCTTCCATTCACAATGATTATGGGCAACCGACTTATAATTTACGACAAACTTACTTTCATGGAGTCAGGTGATACAATCAGCCTTTACTCTTGACTTTAGTGATTTCAGACTATCGACTGGTAATTGCCAGCCTTATTTCTCAGCACGGCCTTATTTCTCCATGGTATCAACATTTAACAAGTTTCTGCCCGTGGTCCTAAGTCTTATGCAGTGCTGGGCATTTACACACATTGTGTGCTACCATCTCAACGTCTTCCAGGCTTAGTGTGCAAGTATTCGACTTTCATTTTGTTTAGAAGATACTTGAAATTTCCTTGTCACAATCGCAGTTGTCAATCTTAAGGTAGGTACCTCTATTATAACTAAGCACCTTGCTGGCCTTCCTGTTAAGAGGCTCTTTGATAACCATTCGAGCTCGTCTACATGGGTACCGTGAAATATCTCCCAAATGAAATAAATCCCCAAAAAAAATAAAATAACTCCCAACAAAAAATTCAAAAATACCATACAAATTGGAAGTTATTTCATAATGAATTAACTCCCAATTTTTTAGAGGTTATTTCATAATTTTTCATTGGGAATTATTTCGCAATTAAATAACTCCCAAATGAAATAACTCCTAACTTAATTCTGTTTATAGTTATTTCATTTATTTTGATTGGGAGTTATTTCATTTGACTAAAATTGCATTATCCTGGATACAGAGAAAACTTTTAGTCAGCGAAGCCGGTGTTTGTTATACCATAGAGAAGAAAATCCTTACGCCCGGCCGAAGGCCGGCTATGCTGGAAAACTTTAGTAAGCGAAGCCGGTGTTGGTTATACCATAGAGGAGAAAATCTTGCGCCCGGCCGAAGGCCGGCTATGCAGAAAACTTTAGTAAGCGAAGCCGGTGTTGGTTATACCATAGAGGAGAAAATCCTTGCCCGGCCGAAGGCCGGCTATGCAGTAAAACTTTAGTAAGCGAAGCCGATGTTGGTTATAACGAGTGATTTTTTAAGAGCTTGAGAACTTTTTTTTAAAAAAAAAACGCATAAAAAAATAATAAATCTCATCGGTTCTTTATTTGAAACGTTAGATTGGTCCATGACATTTACTTTTTGAAGACAATTTCATTTAAATGTTGACCGCGGCTGCGTCTTAGGTGGTCCATTCGGAAAGTCCAATTTTGGGCAACTTTTTCGAGCATTTCGGCCGGAATAGCCCGAATTTCTTCGGAAATGTTGTCTTCCAAAGCTGGAATAGTTGCTGGCTTATTTCTGTAGACTTTAGACTTGACGTAGCCCCACAAAAAATAGTCTAAAGGCGTCAAATCGCATGATCTTGGTGGCCAACTTACCGGTCCATTTCTTGAGATGAATTGTTCTCCGAAGTTTTCCCTCAAAATGGCCATAGAATCGCGAGCTGTGTGGCATGTAGCGCCATCTTGTTGAAACCACATGTCAACCAAGTTCAGTTGTTCCATTTTTGGCAACAAAAAGTTTGTTAGCATCGAACGATAGCGATCGCCATTCACCGTAACGTTGCGTCCAATAGCATCTTTGAAAAAATACGGTCCAATGATTCCACCAGCGTACAAACCACACCAAACAGTGCATTTTTCGGGATGCATGGGCAGTTCTTGAACGGCTTCTGGTTGCTCTTCACTGCAAATGCGGCAATTTTGCTTATTTACGTAGCCATTCAACCAGAAATGAGCCTCATCGCTGAACAAAATTTGTCACATTTGAACATTTCGAACCGAACACTGATTTTGGTAATAAAATTCAATGATTTGCAAGCGTTGCTCGTTAGTAAGTCTATTCATGATGAAATGTCAAAGCATACTGAGCATCTTTCTCTTTGGCACCATGTCTGAAATCTCACGTGATCTGTCAAATACTAATGCATGAAAATCCTAACCTCAAAAAAATCACCCATTACTATAGAGGTTAAACCCTTCCATACGGCAGAAGGCTGGCTACGCAGGCCGGGATGGCTCAATGATCTCTCTATGGTATATGGAACAGCGGATTTGCTTTCAAAATATTGTCTGTATAGCCGGCCTTTGGTCATATATCTACTATATATGGTATGATATCAAAGTTATGGACCTCCTTCATCTGGAGGTACCTGTTATACCATAGAGGTTAAAACAGTTAAACAGTGCCCGGGTGCAAATATAATTTGTATTGGGAGTTATTTCATTTTTGTTGGGACATATGTATTTCATTTGGGAGTTATTTCATTTTTTTTTTTTTTTTTTGTAAAAATATAATTGTTTTGAATTAACGGTTAAGTTTTTGGATCTTATTTCATTTTGGCGTTGGGAGTTATTTCGTTTTTTTTTTTTAATTTGGAAGTTATTTAATTTTTGTTTGGACTTATTTCATTTTGAGTTATTGCATTGGGGTTATTTCATTTGGGAGTTATTTCACGGTACCGTCTACATGTAGTAGCCTCACTGCACATTTTCAGCTTTAGTAAATTCAGTAATTGTAGGAATGCTTTGAAAGATTGTGTTTTGTGATTCATTATAGTAAAGAAAAGTGCCTATTCCATTCAGGGTCATGTAAGAATAAACTCTTATTTGACATCTGTATCGAGAAGGTCCACGAAGAGATAACTTGTAATAATAATTCAATTTTAATACGAATTACCTTGTTGTGCCCTGTAGTATTCCTTAATATCAAATTGTAATTCGAGTTAAACTTAATTTAGTAAGACTGAACCTAATACCTAATATAGATTTAGAAATGACATTACATGAAATTATTGTAAAAAAATTTATAAGGTTTCAATTTGAATTCATTGATTTAAGCTTCTGACGCCTCTTTAGTTTTGGAGCTAACGAAAACGTTAATATATTTTTGGTATATTTACGTATTGATATACAGACGCTGGGAGAAAATCTTATAATTGAAAAAATTCTAATTTCCCAAACGCTATATGGTGTTTGCTAAATGATATTTTATGACCTTAATATTTGCAAATATAATGCGTTAATAAAACCTTAAACTGAAACCAATAAAAGAACAGATGATAGAGACTGAAAGAGAACGATTAAAAAAGAAAAAAGCAAAAACAACTATACATATGAAAATAATGATAAAATTATTTTATTAAATTTCTTTACAATTAAAAAAAATTATTTCAGTAACAAGATTTCCTTTTTGGAGCGAAGTTTCTTTTTAACACGTTGTGCGTAACAAGAGTTTAAATGACTAACGGCAAATTGGCGCAAGAACATTACATACGGATAAGAAAAAAACTTTATTATTTTGTAATATTTTATATCGAAGTAGACCTTTTACTTAAGTGATCCATTTTTGACGCACTTCGGTCTTCAAAGTTTTCAGGATCCCAATTGGTATTGGTTTCACTTGCTTCCTTTCAGCCATTACTCTTGACTGTCGTGACTGGTAATTATTGATGTACATTCTCAATAAACGCTATCGTCTCAGCCTCTTCCAGGCATATTCTGATAGTATAATCTTCTTCACTTTTTATCTTGGCTGGCCTAGTTCTCCAGTTTAAGGTACTTTTTATCCTAGCCAGAGACTGCCCTTTTCACCACTTACTAGGCTTCATAGTCCATCGCAGTCTGATTACACCATCTTACTTTTACTTTTTTTAAGTTAACATTCCGATTTCCCACTTGGTAGGTCTCTTTTCTTCACCAAATTCTTTATAAAAACTTATTCACTTACATATCTGCATCCGATTAAGCGAGAGTGTTCTCTTTGTTTCTCTAAAATCTATAAATACAACTTACTCGCTTACCTGCATCCTCGTATGCGAGAGAGGATGCAGTTTGTTATTATAGCAATATTAACACAATTATTATTTTTTTTTGGGACAAATTGATCAAAACACTTAAACATTAAGTTTTTATAAATTAATAATTATTCAGGCTTAAGTTATATAGGTAGAGAGATAAATAAAAATTAGACACTAGCAGAACGTAATGCATTTTCTGGATCGCTACATCCGAAGAGTGCTGAAGACGATCCAGGAAATGCATATACATTCTGTTAGCGTCTATTATTTTATCTCTTTACAAAATTATTATTTTATTTAAAAAAAATAGTTTTAATAAATATTAATTTTATATAATTTAGTTTTTATTATATCAGAATTAATTTAATAAAATTTTAATTGATTGTATTTTATGTTTTTAAGGTTCCTCCCAACTATTTGCGTACATATGAAATACTAAAGCACGTCGAAGAGCAGTTAGAAACTGCGGTATTGGAAATAAATTTTATAGTAACTTTACAACACTTTATTAAAGGAAGATTAAAGGTATAACCTTTACAAATAATTGTATTCTTTATATTTTTATTGATAAATAATATAATAAATAATATAATTTATTAGTCCTTGTTTTGATTATTTTTATTTTATAGCAATTTATATTTTGGGTATTAAAACTTTTATAATTTTAATTTATTTTTAATTTAATTTCTCAAACTTGATGTATTTTTTTTTACCACAGAAATTTTCACAAATTGAAGCTTTTAAATATGTAATTGCGGTTATGACTTTAATTAAATTTGTAATTAATTCAATTATTTATTTAATTAGAATATTATTTTAATCTTTCTTAATTAATTATATAACTGAATCAATTACAAATTTAATCAAATTTGCATCTGAATCCAATTAAAACCATTAATTGCAAATTTTTTTTTTGTGAAGCTTGAAAAATTAAATAAAAAATATTTTTATTACTGTTTTATTATTCTATCTTAAATATGACAGCTGAAGTGTTCGGCACGAATACATCGTATTTATCATGCTGAAACTGAAAAATACATTGAGGAGGACAAACCAAGAATATTAGCATCGGGCCGATCACCTGAAACATTTCCCTACGATCAGAATGAAGAGTTTGACGAGGAAAATGGATTTTATTTGACGCATTATAAAAGTAAGATTTATGTATATGCTCTCATATCCTATTTTTAGAAATATTAAGAAAAATTATTTCTTTGTTTATTTTTCATATTCGTGGAATTATGACAGATTTATTTCTTTAATTGTTTTTTTTTAAGAAGAAATTTTCACTTTTAAATTTGTGTATGATTCCACATAAAAATTTGCAATTAAATTTCAAATTATTATTTTAAATTATTTCAGATTACCCATCTTCCTCGCAATCGAATTTAATAAATCTTAATAGTATTACAAGATTTATGTATATGATACTGCCAGCGATAAGTAGCTTATTTTGTACATTATTTACAAAAAATATTTTAAATCCTTTGAGAGTTGTATGCCAGCCACAAAAAAGGCAACAGTTACAGCAACAATACACAACGAGATTTTTACAAAACCATAAAACAAAACATCAGAGACAGAGACAGCGACATCTGCATCTTCAACGAAGTCAACAACAGCAACAAATCCGGTATTGCCACATCAATTACTCTAACAGTAATAATTACAAAGATGATTATTACAATAAAAGCAATGATAATGGCTACAACAACAACACAAGTGATGGTGGTAAAATCAGAACAGCAGCAACAAAAACAACAATTATAAGAAAATTACCGTGTAAAGGAAATGAAAATGAGAATGAAATCCAAAATTCACACTTGTTTAAATGCCAAAGACACGTTTTAATTGCTACGAACACAAAACCAGATTCAGATAAAAGTGGAATTAATACCAACGATATGGGGCACGTATTACGGTGATAAGTTAATTTAAACAATAATTACAAATAATAATAATATTATTAAATAAATGTGTAATAAGTAAATAAAATAAAGCAAGCGACTGCTTCAGCTAGTGGGGGAATTTGTACAGCCAAGTACGATTGCGTTAGTATGTGTGTATAGTTAAAAATAAAGCAGGAATAACCCCAGTGGTAAAACCCAACAAGCCTTCTCACTTCAGGCCTTCTGTAAGGCATGTTTAGACCTTCCCTCGCTACTACCCTGATTTTTCTGTACCTTTCATAAAAGCCCTTGCCTCTCCCTTCTAAGACATCTAGTACACACTCCTACTTCTCCTCTGTTAGAAGGGAAGTGCGATATTCCATTTTTGATCTCTTATTTTCTATGGCTAATACATTATTTTCCATTTTTAGATTTCTCATTTATAAAAAACGAAAACTCATTAAACTGCAAATTATCTAATTCAATACTGCTTGCCATTAATATGCTTTGATAGACGGATTGGTGCTAGTTTATCAAACTGTAGGTTTCGAATACCAACAAATAAAACTAGAAAAAAGATATTTCAATTAAAAAAATAAAAACAATTTTAAAATGCTTATTCAAATTAAAAGAGCAATAAAAATAATCTTGTTCAAAACATATTTTCCTAATTTTTGCTACGAAAAGCTTTCTAAAAGCTATTAAGTTGAGAGGTTTCTAGCATAATATTTTCGGAAGATCTCCTGGAAAGCTTGCCGGCAGAAATCTGCAATGTTAACCTGTGTGAATAAGTTATGAGAATGGAAGGCCTTGTGCCTTCAAAAGAAGGTTTAAAGGGGCCTTCTAGAAGGCCATCATACTCCTTCTTTAAACCGCTGGGCAGATATTCCACACACACCGAAGCACATACAACAAAATATAGTAAGCTGAGATATTTGAATAAGTCGTGTTTCCAAGTTTATATGAATGTATTGTACGTGTTATTTTAATTTTGTTTTTATAATAACTGTATGTATTTATATTTAATATTCGTATAATAAATAAGTAAGCCAAAAAAAAGTAATAAACAACAATTACAAGCATTTAATAAATTATAATAAATTAATGAAATAATTAATTACTTAAGTACAAGTACCAGCAGATGAAAATAATACCGAAAGGTAAATTTTAAATAATATTTGTTCAATATGTGAAATTATTTAATTATAAAAGATTAAGCATAAAAATACAAGAAAATGTTTCAATTGGTGATGATTAAAAAGACTATTTACAGTAGATGAACTTGTAAACTAGAGGAGGTAAAAGGAAGGATATGGAACTTGTGTGCAAAAGTATTAAGAATAATGACTGGTTTGTATTATAAAAATACATCTGTTTCAGAGTACATTTTCAATTACATGTGGTTGCTTACTAAGATACAACTTACGAAGTATGAGTAATACAATTTTTTTAATATTTAACAGTCGTTCATTGATACATACCTCCGTTATCACTTTGTGTTGTGTTTTTTGTAAATCTTATGTAAATCTACTTAAAATTTAAGTGAATCATATGTTTAAGTATTAATAAGCTAAAAGCTATTTACATCTTTCAAACCGCTACCTTATTTTTTACAACTAGGGGTGGTACACCGCTCTTTAAAATGCATTTAACACATAATTTACAATTTGTGAAAACGTTATAAATCAAATAAAAGAGTCATTAAATTATAATAAACAATGATTTATGGTCGATATAAAAAGTTTTTTTTATTATAGTAGAGAAGAAAAAAAAAATTAAAGGTGAGTAACATTCTTTAACTAAGAAAAGTTGTACGTAAATGAAGGTAAAGGTTTCAAAATTTAGATTATTTTTTTTCACGGAAAAAATAAATCACAAATATTTGTTAGCAAAATATTTTATTTTTGGTGTTTTTCTAAAAGGCGGTTTACAAAGTATATTATTTTTGAAAATTGTGTTATTACTAGAGCTAGAGTCTTCCGAAATAGAAAAGTATTTTTTTATGAAATATCAAATTAAATACATATTTCTCTAATTACTAATTGAAATTAAAATATTTCATTTGTTTTAAATTATTTAGCAGATATGTTTATTTATGCATTTGAAAATTTTCATATTTTGTCTAAAATTCCACTTTTTTGAAAATTTTTCATCTCTTTAGGAATTGTGGGATTAATGAAGTGATAACTTGTTTTCTTTCTTAATTTTTTTCATTTTTTATAAAAGTTTCTATATAAATGCGTAGTTTAAACATAGAATCAAAAAACACGTTGATTTGGTTTTTATTTTTTTTTTTGCCAAATTTAAATTTGATTTTTAAGAGCTTAGAAGAATATATTCAACAATGCCGTATCACCATAGTAATGTTAAATATTCCCTTACTCTGTTATGTTTTCCAATTTCACAATAATATACATTCGGTTTTTACTTTTATAATGATCAACTTAATTATTACAAATATAAAGATATAAATTTTTTTTTCGTAAAAATTTTATCGAAAATGTTTTGTAAAAATTTTTTCGAATATTTTTTGTAAAAATTTTATCGAAATTTTTTTGCGAAAATTATATCGAAAATTTTTTATAAATATTTTATCGAAAATTCTTTGTAAAAATTTTATCGAAAATATTTTGTAAAAATTGCATAGAAATTTTTTTGTAAAAATTGCATAGAAAATTTTTTGTATAAATTTTCTGGAAATGTTTTGCAAAATTTTATAGACAATTTTTTGTAAAAATTTTATAAAAAATTTTTGTATAAATTTTTTAAAAATTTTTGTATAAATTTTATCAAAAATGTTTGTAAAAATGTTTATAAAAAAGTTTTTTTTATAAAAATTTCATCAAAAATTTCTTTGTGAAAATTTTATCAAAATTTTTTGTAAAATTTTATAAAAAATTTTTGTATAAATTTTATCAAAAATTTTTGTAAAAAAATTCTTTTTAAAAATTTTATCAAAATGTTTTTTAAAAATTTTCTGGAAATTTGTTGTAAAAACTTTCTGTAATTTTTTTTAAACTCTATCTAACATTTTTTGAAAAAAAAAAAATAATCAAAAATTTTTTGTAAAAATTTAATAAAAAAGTTCTTGTAAAAATTTTATCAAAAATTGTTTGTAAATATTTTATCAAAAATTTTTTGTAAACAATTTCTGAAAATTTTTCTGTAAAAATTATCTGGATAAAATTTTTGTAAACTTTTATAAAAAATTTTTGTAAAGATTTTATCAAAAAATTTTGTAAAGATTACCAAAATTTTATCTAACATTTTTTCAAAAAATGTTATCGAAAATTTTATTGCAAAAAAAATTGTTATTGAATAAAAACTATTCACAAAATTTGTTTGTAAGTTACTTACTTCCTGCAATCTTAATTGCAGGTTCCCTGATTCCCAGTGGCTATCCTGTGGATCTATCTGCTACCTCTATGTTATTGCATTTTGCATTCTCCTTTAATAAAAATCAAAGCAGAAAAACCCTACCAAGCTAAAAACAATTAAAAATCGCCCCTCGCAGGGGGTTATTGATCCCCCGAGACCTGTATGCACTCCATGGAATCTACTGGCCGCGGCTTAATATTTTTTTAACAAAAAAACTCACAAGAGAATCATTACTACCAAAAATAAAAATAAATAAAAACAGTGTGAAAAACTTAAAGTGAGCGTGATTTTTTGCCCGCAGCTTTGAATTGAATGGTCTGATTGATGTTGCTGAATTGTATTAGCGAAATTTTTGAAACTATGCCTGGCAGAGTGGTGGGCTTAAATTCTCTGTATCTTTTCTGGTGCCTTGGCAAATTTGATTTCAACTCGAGCATAAACGTACATTGTTTAGTCAACTTCTTTATGTATAAGGATCCCGAATATATACTCTATGGGGTCGAAAATGAATACTGTAGAAATTACACACGGAATGACAAACTTATATAAACCCTTCAATCTATCTGTGTGAAGGGTATAAAAAACTTCTGCTCAACGATTTAAAATATCGGGAGATCGTCACTTTTATTTCACTGCAATGGAAACTTGGTCGTTTTGTTATGCACATTTTAAAACAACTTATAAATAAGATAAATTACAATTCTCAATTATTTGCATGGTAAACAAATTTAACTTTCAAGTGCATTGTATTTTTATTTACCAAAAAAAAAACCTAAACTAGATTATCAAAAACTAGTTCAACTTTTGCACTTAAAATATGGCCATAAACACTATTAACAAACTAACACTAAAACAATAAAACAATAAAACATTCAACCCGCCAACAACACCAAATACACAAAACTTTACTAATACAAATAAAACAAATTAATTTTAGTGCTAAGGATTTGGACAACAGATGAGACCAAAGAAGGAAAAACCACTAGACAAAGAATTTTCAGTTGTGGTTTAAGAAAAAATAAAACAAAAGCAATAATCGTTACTAAAATTAAACAAAACACTTACGAAAATAGTGGAAACTAACTTTAAATGGAAATGTACTACGATTTGAAGATGAATGAAAAAGCAAATGATGCCAGCAGTATATTTACAATTAGAAAAGAAAGTTATAAATTGCAGTTTCAGCAGCATAGTTAAATTCAAAAAAAGACTTTTTTCAAAGAAGTAAACACAAACATTTAAATTTTCACAAAATAGTAACATGATCTTCGTTAAAATTTAAAACCAAATGCCTTTTTTAAATTTTATGGCTGTTATTCACCAAACTGTGAACAAGGGATTTTCTATCCAAATGCCTTGTAGTGTTTGTTATTAAATACAAAAAAAAAAAAAGGTTAGAACAAATGCTTCTCATTAATTTTTATTTATTTAAATAATTGTATCTACATTATTTTGATCGTGGCAAACACACACTATGACTAAATATTTTTGTATTTTCCAAATAAAGATTGCAAAATTATGAAGCGATATTAATATTTTTAAATTCACAAACAAACTTTGTACTAATTTACACTTAAAAGTTTTATTGAAACAAATTTTCAGTGGTTGGTTTCATATTTTCGTTTTTATTGCTGGATTAAAAAATGCATAAAAAGTTTTTCTCTATAGAAGTTGATTTGTTAGTAATAATAAACCCCCATGCTGGATGAAAGTATTAACGGATGCTTCAAAGCAAAAAAACTGACAAATAAATGTGTAATAGTGTGTGCGTACACTGATTGCTCATAGAATTCATACATTCAATTTTATTAAATTCAAAGGACTTGAATGTCATTCATTTGGTTTATTTGCTTTAAAACTCTTCTCTCCAGCAAACTCTTCATTTACTCTGTATTATATTTCGAGAAAAAAAACACATATGCATGTATGCGCATGTATACTTGCCTACATGTAAACATGTAAACATACATGAATGTATATGCTTGCAAACGTTTGTTTCTGTTATATGTTTCAGTAATTTGAAACATAGTTTGTTTTCAAGTATTTGCTTGTGAAAAGTTCAATAAATTTAGCTTTGAGAGTGAATGTACTTACGCTTGAAAAATTGTTATTGGTTGTAACTGAATTAGAAGGAAACTTAGCATTGTATTGGATAAATATAAAAGTATGCGTATGAGTCTATATGATTATTGGATATGGACTAAATGATTAATTAGTCTTTAGCCTGAAATTTTAGTTAATATTGAATATTTGAAATTATTTTACATACAAATGAAATTTTAAGTCAAGCTTAAGTTCGTTTTATTCTCTCTAAGAAAGAATAACTTAAATTACAAATAAGGTGATTAATATTAAAAAAAAAAATGGGAATTTATTTTAGACACCAGCAGAATGGAATGTATTTTCTAGACAGCTACGTCCGTCATCAGCATCCTTTTATTCTATTTAACCAACCAGACTCAGATAAAGGAATACGAGAAAAATCAGGTTCAATCATCTATCATCAGTTGGTGAGAAAATAGTCTAGCACTACCTAAACCTTTCCTCTTGTTTAGATTAGTATGAACGAAAAAAGAATGTTGGGAGAAAACAAATAAACAAAAAGTAGCTTTCATTGCTAAAGCAACAACAAATATAAGGTGGTAAATATAAAAGTAAAAATATTAAAATATTAAAAAATTTTCATTTTCAAACTCATATACTCAAAAAGTATATATATTGACAACATTACCGAGTATGTTCTGTAATCCGAAACCGAGTGAATTTGAAATCGAATAAATTTTTAAAGAAAAATATAACTTAGTTGCGCTTATTATTTTAAAACATTAGCAATCAAGGAAGTTATGTTAATGGTCTTTAATCAAATGTATAAATAATAACATCAAAATGTTGTAAGATTTAAAAGTTATGACAATTTAAAAGTTCACTCGGATTCAATTTCACTCGGTTTCGGATTACAGAACATACCTGTATTTGTTTATTAAAAATCACAATATTTATGCGTGATTTATGCACCCCGAAAATTCTTGCACCAATTAAAGGTTTTAATAGGTTTTAAATTAAAGTTCAATTAATTTTTAAATTGATTTATGTATATTTGTTTAAAACAAAACAAAAAAATCCCAATTAAAAAAATCTATACATATAATAAAATAGTAACTTATTTCCGTCTGTCTGTCTGTCTGCTTTTCATCTGTGTTCGCATCACGTAAAAACTACCAGATAAATTTTAACAAAATTTAGTGAGGAGGTACCTTAGTATCCTGATCCGAATATTGGATACATTTTTCTTCAAAAATATCTTATTTCCAAGAGAAAGTGGAGAAAAGGCAGTGAACAACGCAATTTCTGGTTTAAAGATACTGATATTTTCGGTTTAAAACTAGGATTTTTCAACTTACCTTTTTGTTTTTGAAAATAGGTTACTTTAAGAAACAACTGCGCAACAGATGGTGCAAGTTGAATAAAATTTGTTTTTTACATTGTGGAATTACATTGTTATTAAAATATTTTAAACACCTCTTACAGAGCTTTACAATAATTTTTTGAATTTTAGAATTATTTATGAATTTTAGAACTTTATCCAGGGATGGGTACCTGTATATAAAGTAAATACATAAACATAACTGAAGCACAATAAACTTGAGAGTCTTTCAATTAGTGTGGAATACTTTGAAAGCAAAATTAAGCAAAATATTTTAAGGAGCCCACGAAGTGGAGGGCACTGCTAGTTATTTAATAAAATTTTAATCTGATACCACTTTCAACCTTTAATTTGTGAAAATTTTTTTTAAGTAAGCCAATTGTTTTTAAAGAATTATATAAGGAATTTCGAATTTTTATTTTTTTTTTTGTAAGAATTTATGCTGCAAAAAACGGCTGGAAAATTTTATTAAAATTAATCAATTAGTTTTTTTTACTATCGCTTAACTCGTACAACTTTTGCTGTTTTTGAAATTAACATGGGAGGAAAATTATATTAAGAAATTAAATATATATGTATATGTGCCCATTATTTTGAAAGTGGTCAAAAATCAGAATTTAAAAGCATTGAATTTATCAATTACACATTTTTTTTAAATTAGTTAATCTATTAACAATAATGTGTAACTTACACATTCTGGTTAATAATGTAAAAAAATAAATTACATTAAATTTACAGCAGAGGTAGGCTCATAAGTTTATGGTAAAAGAGAAATATTAAACGGACAATATTACTCTCAGTTATGAGTAGAAATAAGATAAATTTACACCATTCAGAAAGGAAGTGTTTTTTCATCAATAATATCCCCAGGTGCATACTGCGTACTACAGTATCTATGACAAAACACCAATGATTTAAGTTTCAAGTTAACAAATGCAATTTCAATGCGGTACCCCGCTCCGTCAGTGTGTATAATGTAATTGATGATCGAATTTTAAATAAAAGTCATTAAAAACCCGCCTTTTAAAGACCAAACTCTTTTTATAGGTGACAACAATAATTATTTGTTCACAACTCCATTAGATATTTTTTTTAAATCTTATTTAACTTTAGAACCACAAATTATTTACTCGATGAAAAAAACAATGAATAGGTACAATCTTCAGGTTAATGTTATTTTTAGAGACTCGATAGATCCTAGTAGAAGGATATTGCTTAAAGTACTCTTCGTAGCTAAAAGAATAAGATAATGTTAATAATTAAAAAAATTCCAAAATTAATTTTGTTTTCCATATTCGTATTGTATTTAAAAAAATATAAAAAAAATAATTACTTTCTTTTCATCCCTTACAAAACAAAAACATAATTAAAAATATTTTAATATTGAAATAGAAAAAAAAAATCATAAACTAACGCCGAATAAGAGAAGAAGAAAATAATTAAGCAATTTAAGTTTTACAATTGTTATGCAGAAAACTTTTTTAAAAAAGTTTGCAAATAAACTGAGCAGAAATGCACAAAAACATGTTTAATTTTTAAAACAACACAAAATCATTGGATTGTTTATACAAACGGAAAATGCTGAAAATATATACACAGAGGTATGTCTATGTATGTGTAAAACAGAACAAAACCAAAAAAATCTGCGGTTATTTTTAAATTTTTTTTGTACAAATTTTTTAACACTTAAATGAATGCAAGTGAAGTAAAATTGGTTTCTGTTGTTGTTTTTATATTTTTTTTATTAAACGAAAAACAACTCCAACAACCACACAAAACATGCCACAAAATTAAGCAAATGTTTAACAAAGAATAACAATATAAAAATATTTAATGCACACATAGAAGCCATTGAGAAAAACTAAGAAATAAGTAGGTAAAGTGTTTAATGAGTACCACCAACCGGTGTTGGTAATAAAATTTTTATTTTAAAGAAAAAAAAAATATTAATTTTTATTAAGCATCATTGTTTGTTCATTGCACTTTATGCAATTGCATTTTATGCTTAATACCAAACGCGCTGAGCTTTCATGGACTTTTAATGAATTTCTGTAATTTTTTTTTTGTAAATTCTAAAGAAAAAGTTTTTACAGGGGCAATGGAATGAATCATTACGTGGCTATTTTTGTTAAATTTATTTATTATGGTTCAAAAACTTTATTATTCCAAAGAAAACAAGTTAAATTGAAAGAGAGGAACTTATTGCTGAGAAAAAAGCTGAATATATTGGGGATTCATGTGATTGAATCGGATTTTTAGAATTTAAATAAAGCAAGCGACGACAAAAAATGTCAAGAGAAGGTTCAATCGTATGTGATTTAAAGCAAAGCAAAGCAATTAAAAACTTAAATAATCAAATTTTAAATTTCGAATCGAAATACTTTCTACAACTAAATGAATGAATTTAAACGTGACACAAATTATAAACAATTATTTGGCAGATGCAGAGTGATCCTTATTAATTTATAACATAGATTTTGATAAATATAGAATCAATAAACACCAGAATTTAGATAGAAGACAATCCAATGAATGCCACCAGGTGGTCACCGTGGTTTATTTATGGTTTGCAATTGGTTTATTGAACTCTAAATGCAAAAAATTTTAACTTTGTTTTTGCAATCCAATAACAAAATGCATGAATTCGCATTTGCTATTGCATATCCTTACTAGCATTTAGTAACATACATAATAAGATTGCTGTTACTATTTGCTGGTCATCACTCTAATGTTCGACCAAGAGAAGCAATATCTCTCCTTCGTAGGATATTACGGGCTGCTGAATATGGATACACTTCAAGCAACTTTAAATACGTTGCTGCATGTTTCGCTATTTTTGCTTTGAGTTCGAGTTTCTGAGCAACTGTGATCAGCTGAGACAGTGTCCCCCCTAACTGAACTCGATAGCATCATGAGGATCGAATTGTACGGTAGAAGTTTGCAGTGTAAGCTGAGGGTAGAGTTGCTGCAGTTTAGTTGGACTCCTATCAACTTCATTTGATTCCATATGGCAGTTCTTTAAATAAAAGCTGTTCTATTACTGGTGATGATGAAAGGATGATAGTTTGTTGGTTGTGTCATGGCCTTTGCTTTTTTAAGTGTTGTGGGTCAAAAATACTCGTGGTTGAAGCTCTACGGAATACAAAAAACTTAAAATGGTGCTGTAACTATTGTGAAAAGACTGATGTTGAGTTTAATCGTTGTTTCCATAGCACTAAGAATACTTTTAGTTATTTACAAAACAAAATGTCTGTTCTCTCTAATGAAATAACTGCATATGGAAACTTATTCAATAATTTTAAACAACTAAATAATTTGCAAATGCCTGAATCATCTCCTAAACGGCGTAAATCTGCCAGAAATAAAAATAAGCCAACCCTTAAATGCCTCTGACAAATTAAACAGCCAAACAACTACTTCTACCTATCTATTCCAATCTATGAGCCCACAATTAATCAAGTTTCAAATAACTATGCTGTATCATCTACCGTAGTATCAACTAATAAGGAGGTAGTAAATCGGGATCTCGGTCCTGGTCCATCATCTTCTGTTATGGTTAACAATGTAAATGTCATTACTCCTAAACAGCTAATTTTTGTTCCTCAGAATATATATACAATTTCTTTCTCGCTTGGCATATGATACGATCCCTGAAGACGTTGATTACTATATAAAATCGAAACTGGATATTAGTGCCGATATTTTTGTAAAGAAATTTTCATATTCACATCCAAGGACTATAACATCATTTAAAATTTCTGTTCCGGCACATATCTACGATCGCATAGCTGATCCTTGTTTTTGGCCTGCAAATATTTTTGTTCGGGAATATTTATTTAAGGAAAATCCAAGGACTAAAAACATTGCCCATTTGCCAAATAGAAATGAAGTAATTTCAAAAAACTAATTTCTAATAAGGATCGTATTAACATTATGTACCAAAATGTTCGTGGATTAAATACTACGCTTCTAATTAATAGTTATGATTTTACCTTTGATGTAATCAGCTTTACTGAAACCTGGGTTAATGATAACGTTCTTAATGCTGAAGTTTTTTGTAATAAATATCAAATATTCAGATACAATCGTAATGGACGAAGAGGTGGGGGAGTTCTAATCGCTGTTTCTTGTTTCTATCCATGCGAAGTTGTTCCAACTGACTCCAGTAATATCGAATTTTTTGCTGTTGTTGTTAAACTGAAAAGCAAAAAAATTTATTTGACTTGTTCATAGGTTCCACCAGAATCCGATTGTTCCCTTTATTACAAACATATTGAAGCCATTAAGACCGTTGCTTTACTTGCTGATACCAAAGACTCAATTTTTGTTGTTGGTGATTTCAACCTACCATCAATTGTATAGAAGTATATACCTGGTTCCTCATATTTGGTCCCCGTGAATAATAAATACTGTCATGATGATTTCTTAAATGAAATTTTTGGATTATCGTTACATCAAATGAATGGCGTCTGCAATGAATTCGGGAAACTACTTGATTTAGTGTTTATTAATGAAGTTGATGATTGCACAATTAGTCGCTCGGAACCTATTACATTGCCTGAAGATAGATATCATACGACTATTGAAATCAGTTCTTCCATTTTATCTGGAGTTAAATTAAAGACATCTAAAGTTGATAAAGGGTTTCCTTTTAAACGAACAGATTATAATCTATTAAATAATTAAATAAGAAATACCAACTGGAATGAAATTTTGTCTACTCCTAAAAACAATAATAATTCTGACATTGATAAAATTATTAGTTGATTGTTTCCTTGAATTTTGAACGGTTTGCTACCTATGGACCTGAATAGGGGAAAAAAGTAAAATAAATGAATTTTTTAAAGTTTTTGACCTTGAAGATAAAGTTTTTTCGATTTGTCTCAGAGAGTATATAAAAATTATAAACGGTTTGCAAAATATGAGCTTGAGTAAATGATCTTTTTTTTGCAAAAATGACATCAAGGCCCCACATCTTTGAGGGCCCATAAAAAAAAACCTGGAGGACTTTGGGCAAAACTGGGAGACAGGGGTCTTTTTTTTGGTCTTTTATCACGTAGTGGTGTCCGTATATGGTTATTTTTTTCCGTGTTGCACTGTGTTATTCAACATTACAATATGAATATATGGTTAAATTAAACTATTATAGTATGTTTTAAAACTATCAAATGTCACATGAGAACATTTTTTATAATAAAATTTTTTTATATATCATTTTAATCAACCACCTAAGTTTTGGTAATTTATGTATCAACAAAATCGCCATATAGATTTGATTGATTCATAAATTAGCAAAACGTAATACTTGCTTCATATTGCAAATAATAATTAAATTTGTATATAATATTATATACAAAAAAATTGTTTATACATGTTTTACTATTTTTCTTATTATTAAAAAAAATTGCGAAACGCAATAAATAAAAATAAACATTATTTGCTTACATGGTTACATGAGGAAAAAATAATATATTTTGTTTATTACATACAATGAAATTTATAATTAAGCTTAAGTTCGTTTTTATTCTCTCTAAGAAAGAATTAATTAAATTATAAATTAGGTGATAATATTAAAGAAAAATTGGGAAAATTTAATTTTTAGACACCAGAACGAGTGGAATGCACATTTTCTAGACAGCCACGTCCGTCATCAGCACTACTTGTATCTAATCTACTTAGGGTAGTGTTTTGTTGTAAACATCATCTATTTAACCAAGCAAACCCAGATAAAGGAATACGAGAAAACTTGTATTCAATTATCAATCGTCAGTTGGTGAGAACGAAGTCTACCACTACCTTAAGCTTCCCTCTTGTTGAATATTTTTATTTATTTATTTGGTTTATTATTAATATATTATGGTTAAAACGAATATTATTATTGTTAAATATATAAAAATTTTTCTTGTGATTTTTATTGTGATTTTTAGATACCAAAAATTGTACAGTTAAAAACAACAATGTTTATTTTTTTGAAATATTAATCAAAACATGTTTATCGTGATCAAAGTAATGTTACAAGCAACAAAAATGTTTCATCGCAAACATACATTGAAACAGAGATCATAATGTGGTTCTTGTGAGTATTTTTTGGGTGTAGTAACCATTAAATGATGAAATCCTAACTAAAACATGTTTATTGTGATCAAAATTATGTTACCAGCAACTAAAATTTTTTCATCGCAAATATACATTTAAACAGAGAGCAAAATGTGGTTAATGATGAAATCTTAACCAGAACATGTTTATCGAGATCAAAATAGTGTTGCAAGTAACTAAAATTTGTTTATCACAAACATTCATTTAAGCAGAGAACATAATAGGGTTCTTGTGACTATGTTTTTTTTTTTTTTTTTGAGTGTATAAACCATTTAATGATAAAATATTAAGAAAAACATGTTTATTGTGATCAAAATAATGTAACAAGAAACTAAAATTTCTTCATCGCAAACATACATTGAAACAGGGAACATAATGCGGTTCTTGTGACCTTTTCTTGGTGCAGTAACCATCTAATGATAAAATCTGAACTAAACTATGTTTACAATGATCAAAGTAATATTACAACTGATTTATATCAGCTGCAGCTTACCTCGAAAATGGCGCTGAAAAGTGTGTAGAGTTAAGGCTGGGGCACATAGAATTCGTCATACGTTATACGTCGTATTTTTCAACGTACAAGAAAGTTGAAATACTGTTTTTCTTATGAGCGTTGTTACAATAAGTACGTCTCCGTCAATGCAACTTTTAACTTTTGACGTACGTTGAGCTGTTTGATAGATATCAAATGGTTTTTCTTTGTTGGTATTAAAGCTTTGTGTTGGGTGGAAGCAAAAAAAAAAATAAAAAATAAAAAATACAACAAAATAAATTAATTCAATAAAGTAAAATTGACAAAAAAACCTTCTAAAGTGTTTTACTACCTGATTTAATATTCTTTAACAAAGTACTCATTGTGTTAACCTCTTCCGTCGGTACTTTAATCACAGTTGAATATGCCAAAGTATAACGTATTACGGATTCTATGTGCCCGTTTTTTATTGTTACATACCAAGCAGCAAATACCGCTTTTAAATTATTTTCCTTTTTTACTATTTTGTTACAAACTTACTCTATAGTAGCTTTGATTTTAGAAATATTTTTTTACCACGATTTTTATTTTAATACAAAAACATTTAATTAAAGCTAATTAAATATATTTTGTTTTCGGCAAAAAATTGCGTTATTTAAATAAATAGCTTGGAACATGTTTCTTTAATTGGGTTTTTTATTTTTTGTTGCTATTGTTGAGTTTTTTTTATTTTATTTATTTTCTCGTTTTAAATTGTTTTAAAATATGTTTATTGCTTTTTATTTCTTTGGCAGTTGACAAAGCAAAGCGAATGAAAAAAGTTGTTAATTGATTCAGTTTTTGTTTCGTTTGCTTGTTTTTGTTGAGTTGTTTTGTTTTGACAATGCTTTTCCCCTTGTTTCAGTTCAGGCTTTATTCGAAGGGTAACTTCATTACTTTAAACGGATTCAATTTACGTTTTTTTTTTGTTTGTTTTCTTTTTAATTCTTCGCTTTTGTGCACAATTGGTTTTAACTTGATTTTGATGTTGTTGCGGTTATTGTCACTTCTTTGCGTATTGTGTTACGTTGTTGTCATTTTAATTATGTTTTGTTTTCAGTCTTCAATAGGGTTCTTTTGAATTTGTATATTGTTATTTTTTTGCAGTTTATTTTTGTATGGTGTTTTTTGTTACCAATTTTAGTCGTT
Organism: Phasia obesa; assembly: GCA_949628195.1. Lineage (NCBI taxonomy): Eukaryota > Metazoa > Arthropoda > Insecta > Diptera > Tachinidae > Phasia > Phasia obesa. The sequence continues at coordinate 163,710,280 of OX451216.1, forward strand.
TACAGTTTTTGTTTTGAGTGGTTTTTATTTAGATACTTTGCTTTTGGTCTGAGGTATGTCGTGTTTAAACTCAAATAATTTAATTAATTGCAAAAATATTTTTTGTTTTAAATGTATGTGCGCTTGATGACTTTCCTATAAAATTAAAATTGTTTAATGTACTCTAAGCCATACTTTAGAATTGCTTTTTTACCGCTACTTTTCGATACATTTGATATCTGTGTAAAGTAAAAAACTCTATGAAATTTGTTTTTATATATTTGTTTATAACGTTTGGTTTCAGAAAATTGGATTTGGAATTGGAAAATTGGATCCATTGATTATGTTTCATTAGTTAAATAAGGCTAAATCCAATTGTACAAAATATCTCAAAAGATAGATTATATATTAAGGCCCATTATCATAACTTACCAATAGCTAAAGTTAGGATTTTGTTGGAGAGATAAATAGAGTTTCGCTATGATAATGGCGGTAAGGCTCGTATTATAACTTACCTTTAATGTATGTGATAGTTAAAAGTTATTTTTAGCTTAATTGTGATAACTAAAAAGTACTTATCTCACCGAAAATCCTAACTTTAATGAAAAAATTAGTAAGCCCTTTACGGAAAGAATTTTTATTTAAAAACATAATTAGGGAATTTATTTTTATAAAATAATAAAGTCGAAATATAGCGAAAACACTTTGGCGGAATTCGTTTAGTAAAGATGTACAATTTAGACTGCATTTTAACTACCATTTCGTGAAAGATATTTACTTTTAAAGGTACCTAGGTTTATTACCGTAAACTTTAGATTTCAGATAACCCCCAAAAAAATTCCACACTTGTTTCATCAGGACTGCGTAGAGATCAATTAATACCACTTGCTGAAGTAAAAAATTTATCAGGGAAAAATTAACCGGACTCCGTTCCGCTGTAACCATGTTCTTTGCTTATAGCCAAGATAGTTTTGCAGTTCAGGCACCAATAAGTGGTCTAATTACTCTACGTTCAACCCCACGAGACTCTCTACCAGTTATCATAACCGCAAGTTCCTCAGATTCGTTGCATTTACACATTGAGCTAAAGAAAAAATAATCTTTATTTTGCACATATTTCCAAAATGCTCAATTACTTCTCACTCATGCGTGAGTATGTACAATTTGTTTTTTCTGCTTTTTTCATTCATGTTTCTTCATTTATGAGTGAGATGATTTATTTTTTCTTTTCCATTCAAAGTGAATGAATGAAAGAATATTTTGTTTTTTAAGTAAGTACTCATATATGCAGTAGCAAAGTGTCATTTCATAAATGAAAACAGACAGAATAAATGACGGAATGAAAAATCTCATAAATAAAAAATTATACAAACATTTATGTAAAACGGCATTAATGAGAAGATGCTAATTTATCACCAATCACACATAAATAATACGGATATTACACTATTTTTCACTGTTCATGTATAAATGCTAAAAAATAAAAACAGTTACACAGTCATGTGTGATCCTGGACAGAAATTTTTGTGTTGATCGTTTATGAGCGTTCAAAATAAATATGAAATTTTAGAAATCTCATTTATCTCATATCATAAATGTAAAAAAAATTTAAAACATCATATTTTACTTGCATTGCAAGGGGATTATCTGCTATGGTAAATAAATATCCAGTGTTTTTTTGTTAAAAATTTCTTGATATAGTCTCTCAGATATACTTAGTGTCTAAATAAGCTAAAGTATATAGAAAAACTGAAGTATAATTATGCCTTGTATCCAATGAAGGTTAAATTTGTTTTGTTGAGCGAGAGTGAAGTTTTTGTTCACGTATCAACTTGCCTAGTTCTTTGTAAACGTAATTCGAATTTTGAAATTTATTACTTAAAACTTTATTTAGGTTTACATTATTTATATTCTCTAATTGGAAGTCTGCATATATTTTGTTATATTATAAATATTTTATTGCTGGCACTTAATTTCATGTAACTTATTAAGTAGAGAAATAAAAGAATATAAAATAAACGTTCTCAGCCAAAAACAATAACCGTACCTCACGTTTATTTATATTCATTATTTAAAATTAATTAATAAAATTTCATTCAAGACTGTTTAAAAAAGCAATTTCATATTAATTTGAAAAACGTAAACTCTATTTTATTAACTCTTAATAACCCTTCATTCTATTTAAGCACTTGTAAAGTATTAAACGAAAATGGTAATAAAAATAAGAGAAAAATACAGTTTCACTTTTAGTTTTGCATGTTTGAATGGACGTCAACGTAAATGCCATACTTTCATTTATTTTATATGTATTTTTTAATTATAATTTTATGTTTATGTCAGGTTTGTTTATTTAATACAAACACATGAGTGAACAAAAATAGCAAACGCTTTTCTTAATAATTCCCCTCTCACCAAGTAAGACAGATTAACATATAACTTATACATTTAACATCTAACTATTATTGGGCAAAATTGATTTTCTAAAATTTTTAATGTTTAGTACTCTTTTAATAGTCTGTGCTTTAAGTTATTTGCTTGTTTGTTGAGCTCAGCTATTTTGTCATCCCATGATGTATGCTATATTTTTTCTTCTTTTAACAAATAACTGCATGAATATGTGTTTGTATGTGTACACTACATATTGTTAATTGTTTTCTGTTGCTGCTGGTTTCAGTAGAAGAGTAAAATTATTGTAAAAAAAATTAATTACCTGTATAACAAATATATGGTTGGCATATAATGAAAGTCATTATGTTTCTTGTCAACAGTTTATACGTTATTAATTTTCGTACTCATTTATTAATTTGAGTAAATTTTTATTTGTATATTTTGGTCACAGTGAAGCCCACTCCTGCTGTGAACTTAAACGTATTTATGCATTTAAATAAAAACAAGAAAATGCAGGCAGACGCTATTTATTTTCATAATTATTTGCTGCAAACTGTTAGATATTTAAAAAGACTTAAACCATTTAAATGTTTTACCGTTAAAAAAATTAGGTAATCGCTTAAAATTATAAAATAAATGGCACACATTTGAAGAAATTATATATAAAAAAAGTAAACTGGAAATTTAACACACCGCCAAGTGCGATCAGAATCATAATCAGATACAAAGGGTGCTGTACCACTGTACAATATTTAACTTTCATTACATTAAAATACTTTTTCATTATATTAAAATGTATTTTCAATACATTAATTGAAAATACAAAAATTTAATCTTCATCTTAACCCAACTTAGGTTTCTACGGAAAGAAAAATTTACCACGCCCACTTTTACTCCTACTTTTTAAGTGGCTAGTAACCCCCTTATTAATAATCATTGTTTAGCTAAACACAATCTGGATTGGAATAGTGGGCATGGTACCTCCCATACAAAGTAAAAAGTTGATATCATATACCTAGAAAACTACAATATGTAAGGTCTTGAAACTTTGCAGAAGTAACCCTCATACCAATTTGCATAATTTAACAAAATTAAGACTGGATTGGGACAGACAATGTGAAAAATTATTATCGTCTAACTGGACATCTACAATAGATAGAGTCTTGAAACTTTGCACAAGTAATCCTCAGATTAATATCCATAGACTGGCAATATATAATCTGGATTAGGATAGTGGGAGTGGTACCTCCCATAAAAAGTAAAATATTATCGTGTCATTACTCATAGTCTAAATAAAACAGATAGACACGGGGATAGCTTGTTGTAAATATAATTGTATATTTTTTTACAAAGCTCGTGTCAGGCTCAGCTTTTTAGCTAGAGTTTGCACTTTATTTTTAAAGTAATTTTTATTTTGAAAATACTTTAAGTGTATACCACCTTCCTCACCTCGCTCCTATCACGCTTTAAATACAAGGCTTTAGGCGTTATTAGTTGGTAATTAGTTGGTAATGCTAAACACGGAAAAAACTTTTTGCACCAATGAAAGGTTTTAATTAGTTTTAAATTAAAGATTAAATAATTTTTTAATTAATTCAAATATATATTTGTTTAAAACAAAACAAATAAATTTTTCAATTAAACAAATAGTAGAATCAATTAATTATTTAATTAAATTTTATTTTGAAACCAAATAAAACCTTAATTGGAGTCAATATTTTTTTTTTGTGAATGATGCATACTTTAAAGCCGAATATTCCAACCACGCAAGCGGTTCTGACTGTTTGTAAATTTCTGACCCTTCCTTTTTTATACTTCTGCCCATCACAAATGATAAAAAATAATCATCTGACTTCCTTTCATATTCGGGAATCATATGAACTGAATATCTGGAAATAATATACATACATCTTCAGTGGTCTTGGACTTTACACTTTAAATTTATTTCTACTACTTCCGTTTACGATTAAATGGTATTTTTTATATATTCAGTTAAAATTTTATAATAATTTTTTCTAATAAGCAATTGATGTTCAACATTTATTTATAGTTGCAGAATTTATTTAATTTAACTGAATGTAACACTTGCTGGTGGTAAAATATATTTATAGGATGGATTTATTTTAACTTTACAATTACTATTCAATTCATTTCTGGTTTCTCTTAACAGTTTTATGGTTTTAATTTTTTCCTTCATAACTAGGATTTTTTTGCTTAAAATGAGTTTATTACATAAACAAATCCTGAATACTTCTCTGTCTTTTTCCGAGTTCTTGCATGAGGAAATGAATGTTTTTTATTATCATTATTTTCTATTGCTGTTAAATAAGGAAATTTAATTTCAATGTTTTGTTTATTTTCTCTCTGCATTTTCTCTTTATAAATATTATTATAATTTCATAAAGTAAATACAATTTATTTACTATTCTATACAAATGAACATACATACTCGTACATACATACACACATACATACATATTTTAATACACACGTACAATTTCCAACACTTCGTGCCGTTGTTGTCTTTGTTGTTTTTGTTTTTTTATAAGCATAAAATTTGTTGGCATAAAATTGTATAAAATAAAAAATTGTGTAATTGAATGTCATGCCACACTGACTGCCTACACTTTTATTAATTCATTCTCTCCTCACGACTCCCTCTTTTGTTCAGTCTGGAGTGTAAATTGAGAAAAAAAGAGCAGTGGGATAAAAATGCTAAAACGAAAATGATAGAAGCTTTTTTAGGTTGTACACAGAGCTGTAAAGTCGTGACTCAAAAGAAAATCGCGCAAAGCTACGAGGAAATTTAAAATCTTAAAAAATATTAATAATCTAATCAAGAAAATTTGCCAGCAGGTATTAGCGCGATATGAGTATTATTGAAAAAAGGGATCTCTTAATTTCCTCTTAAATTCAGGACGATAGTCGTCAAACTAAACATATTTTGCAAGTTTCAAAAGAAACTTAAATAGATTGCAGACCTCAGGTATGAGCCAGTGTTCCAAGCCCCATGTTGGTGCTACTCGTATAAAAGCAGGATACGAATATTTTCGGTGGAAGAAGGTTATCTATTTATATTGACTTTTTTAACTGTTACTGTAACGGAAAGCACTCTAATGTAATACCGAAAAATGTTCCTAAAAATTGTCCTCCTCTGTTTGTAGCTGATTGGCCTAATATATATATATTTATTACCTTCGTTCCAAGTTAGAGCATAGGGCCATAAATGTATTTACATAGTAAAAATTTCTTTCACCAATTAAAGGTTTTAATCAGTTTTAGATTAAAAATCAAATAATTTTTTAATTGATTTAAATATATATTTGTTTAAAACATAACAAAAAAAAAAAAATGCTTAATTATACAATTAATTGAATTAATTAATAATTTAATTAAATTTTAATCTGAAACCAACTACATCCGTGGTGAACATATTCTTTTCTGTGTAAGATAGAATTTGTTTTAGCCGAACAGTTTGCATGATAAATAAACTCTATACATATAACTTTCCTGTCACTTTCTTTGTGGCAAACATAACATCGACGATTATCCAGTAAGATTTTGTCATCTGTTTTAGTTGAAAAATTCATCTATTCTAGTTTAGTAACTTTTTTAATTCTCCTTGCCTAAATGTTGGCAAAAATAAATAAATAAGTTAAAATTAAAATAAGATCCTGTATATGGAAAAATATAAAATCTTTAAGAAAAAGCGAATATAATGTCATGTGTGAGTATGAATGTTTTAGTTTTTCTGCTTCTTTTCATTCATGTGTGAGAGACTAGAAAAAATTTTGTGTTTGTTCATTTATGAGTGAAAAATATTTGTTTTTTCCCTTTCTATTCAAAAGTGAATAAATGAAAAAATACTTTTTTCAACGCAAGTGCTCATATACGAAAATTTACAATCTTGTTAATTTTTCATAAATGAAAAAATCGTAGAAAAATGTTCGCACAAATGCATGTATGTATGAATGCGTATACATACATATGTATATGCACATATTTTGTAATGTGCAACTGCCAGCCTATGAAGTAACAAAGAAATTTAATAAATTAACACTCATAAATGAAAAAAATATATAATTAAAAAATTATAATAAAATTAATGGGAATGACATAATTCATTACTTATCACATATGAATAACAAGCTTATTCTTCGTTTTCACCGTTCATGTATGTATGTATACTAAAAAAACAAACAGTTACACTCATTCATGTGTGATCGTAGTTGAAACATTTATTATTATTCATTTATGATCATAAAAAATATCATATAATATCATAAATGTTGAAATTTCTGAACCCTGGTTTTATCTTTAATTTTTCAAACAGTTCCATTCCTTACAACCGTTTGCGCCTTTCCTTTCTCTGCGAGTAGTTAAAAGGAAAATTTCTTAAAATTAACTTTTTTTTAAATTAACAACTATTAAATTTTGTTGATTTATTATTTTAAAGTTCTGTTCGACAACCTTAGAACAATATTTGTATGCAGATACAGATGCAATAGTAAGACTAGATTTTGCGAAAATTGCTTGTGCAACATTATTGCTTTCGTGTTATTTATTTTTCTCTATAATGTTTTTGTTGTTCTTGCGTTTGTCGCTATTTCTTTTTTCTTGCTTTTTAAAGCTGTAGTTGCTTTTGTATACATAATACAAGCAAGAAGAGAAAAAAAAAATGAATTGGTGGTAAAGTTATCAAATAAGAATAAAAATTTAATTTTCTTTTACAACCCAAAAAAGCTTATATGAACGATAAAAAAAAACGGAGAAAGAATTGCAATATTAAAATAGCGGAAAAAACTAAATTTTTCTTACAAAATTAATAAAATGAGATGGAGAAGTTTGAAGGCTGTGTCTTCATCTTAAAAATTGGTTAATAAAATTTTGAATTGAAATTTGAGAAGATACTTTAGCGTAGAATGTTTTATAATATTAAAAACAGAAATATAAATTTAATTTTGTGCGAACAATTTTATGTAGCACTAGGGTTAATAACTGAAATCTCATTTATCACCTTTTGATCAACCGATATCTACACTGAATAAAAAACCAGGCTTCTAAGAATTTCAACATCTATATAATCTTTTGTTTTCAGGGTTTCTAAATTGGAGGAACTTAACACTGTTGTGTAACTTAATGCAATTTAAGAGAGTTTCCAATTGTCTTATTAAATCCAATCACTGAAAAATCTAGGAAAAAATGCACTTACGCTTATAATATAATTTGCTCCTGTATATAAACTGACACCCACACACACCCATAGCCACACACACTTCAAAAACAACTACGGTGTCGTGAAACTTCATTGAATTAAAAATCCTGAGGTTACAAAATGTTTGTGTTCAATTTTAGTAAATACCGTTGACCTTGCCTATGTCGTTTGCCTTATAAACTTTGTTAACTCGTCCCTTTTGGCAACTCCTTAATTTAGTAAAATGCGCAAAATTACTCATACTCGAAACAAAAACACTATCTGTCCAAGTGTCCGTTGTCGCATATATCAGTTAGGTATATGTGTGTGTGTGTGTAAACATAAATGTATATTTTGTGTGTTGTACGTATAAAATGGCAAATGTTAAACGATCTAAGCCCAGTAAAATGCATCGTCTATCACATGGTTAGTTTGCTGAGTCAATCATTTGTAAAATTTATGTTGCTTTGAATGAAAATGTCATCGGATGGAAAGCAATATATTGGATAGTGTTTACGTTTAGTGTAAACGTGTGTGTATGTGTGTTATATTGCATATACATAAAGAGCTAATATGTAACAAAAATAGTTTAGTTGTGCCCATTACATGCTTGTTTATATGCTACCTGAATAAGTTGTTACAAATGTGTGAATGGGTGTCACATTTAATGTGTATGATTCCAACTCAGTGAACAGATTAACTTTAGGGACTACATAGAATAATACATGACATTTTTGTACATTTTTCTTGCCGACAAACAAAAAAAAAAACTGTAGAAAAATCCTATTTTTTAGTTTAGAAAAAATTCTGTCTTTTAGCTTGTGTTAAAATGCTGACTTCCTCCAGTTAGTTCAAAGAAGAGAGAATACAAGAAGTAACGACACTTTTAAATGGAGACGTTTAATTTCTTTTGGGTTCTTTCTTTTACATTTACCTGCAGAAATTTTGCCAGGATATGTTTATTCAGCGACACCTCATTTATTCTTGTATTCATGCTTTTTTTAATGTTGAGACATGGAAATGGATAGAATAATGTGCAATGGGATGTCCGTTAAAAATGTGTTTACTTTTGCTCTTGTGACACTCTTAAGTAGAGATGAAGATCCTTTAAATAAACATCTTATGCTATAAATTTTAAAAATTTGCAGATTAATGCAACTACACAGATTCAGGTTTAACTTATATATATTCAATAATATTAAATTATATTTATTTAATAAACATTTACGTTGCACAGAAAAAAAAAATATTTATTAAAGGTTTTAATTGATTAAATTATTTGCTTGATTTGGAATTTTTTTGTTCTGTTTTAAACAAATATATATTTAAGTCAATTAAAAAATTAATTAAACATTAATTTAAAACTAATCAAAACCTTTCATTGGTGCAAAAAAATATTTCAGTGTGTAAAAAATAATTAAAATAAAATAAAATAAAATAGAATTCAAATAATATTTAAATGAAGGTAAATGTTTAAAATTCATTTAAAAAATCATACTGAGAGAAAAAGGTACGTTGCCAGAATTTTTCACATATTCACCTTTTTACTCGTATTTTTTCCAGCTGCATTAATTTCAACTAATTTTTATTATATAACTAAAATTTATCCAGTAGTTTTTACGTGATGCGAACACAGACAGACAAACGGAGAGACAGACAAAAATTAAAGAAGTATTTCATAAAATGGTCCTATAACAGTTTTATTATATGTATAGATATTTGGCGCACAGTATTGCCCAAATATATGTTATTTTGTATCTTTAGTAAAAAAGTTGTATTGCAAAAACTTAAAAACAGAATATCAAAAATATTTTTTAATGGTTTTGCATACAAGCGGTAATGCATAAAAATATTAGATATTAGTACATACACGCAAAGAACAAACATGGTTAAGGTAACTATAATCTAAGAGAAACATATTGTGAATGAATTATATGGTTGTAATCAAACACAGTTGTATATAAACACATTTATAAACACATGCCTTATTTTTTTATATAAACATATCTTACAATCAAGAGCACAATTATTTATTACTTCATTTCTTAAGCATTCAATGTGAGAAATGACTCAAATCTTGAATTATTATTTTTTGTAAAATAAACGATTCTAATAATTTAAAAAAATCTAAAAACTAAACTTCAAAAAATCCTAACATTATTGGATTGTTTTTAGTCATACTTCGGTTACATACGTGCAAATTTATCATAATTTGTTTACTAATAATATATTATGGTTATAAATACAACATTGTTTTGGAAAACTAATAATACTATGTTGAATTTTTTTGGGTCTAGTAACCACTGGTCCACATTAATGATTAAAACAATCGTTCATCGCAATCATATATTGTTACAGAGAACATAAGATGGTTGTTGTTACCATGTTTTTTCTCTGCAGAAAGTTTTCTGATGCAAACGATTTAGCTTCAAAAGTAATTACTTTTTTAGGGTTTGTTTAGCCACAGCTTATAAATTTAAAATTTGTAGTAAAACACATTGATCATATACAAAAATAGGTGATTCGTTCCTTATATCTACAACCTATTAAAATTAGTAAAAAAAGAAAATTTTTTTAAGCACAAGAAATCATGTTTATTTTTACACATATATGCATGTACATATAATGTGTACTTGCACAGTTTATTTGCATGTTTAGTGTATGAAATCATCGATTGCGTAATTGAATTTTAATTTTTTTATAGTTCTTACTGAGATTTCGTTTAAACCGAACATTTTGCCAAGAAATCTTGTGCCTTCTCCATTTCGAAGGCGATCTAAAATTTCAATTTTGTTTTCTAAAGAAATGGCTTTACATTGTAGTTTTTTCCATTGCATGCATTGCTAGTTCACAAACTATTAACACATTTCAATTGCTCTAACAAGTAAAAATGCTTCTATGCACAAAAAGGGAATTCCTCTAAATTGTTGATATGAAAATATTTTCGTGTAAGAACAAAATTTTCTTCCTTTTTATCTATTTTATTACTATTTTTAATTTAATATTATTGCTACTACTCAGCTTCAAATTTATTTTATATTTTATTGTTTCCACTTTTAGTTTAATAAAAAAATTATTATTAAAATTTCTCTCATTTCTTTAGTTTTAGAAAATCCAAACAGTATGATGTTTCCATTTACACTATCATACAGGTTTATTATGTACGTTATTCGTTTTATTAGTTTTATAATTTTTAGTGCATTTTTTTTTTTGTAAAAGTAAAAATTAAAAAAATTTCTAGAAACATATACAGCAGTAATAATAATAATAATAATAAAGGCAGCGAGAATAGAATATTACACTCTATACATACATACATATATATTTATGTGGAACAAGATGATGATGCGGCAACTGTTATGTTACTAAACTAATTAAATAAACTGTCAACATATTGTAATATTTTATTTCGGAGTTAATAATTTAAAGTGACAGTTGCCGCATTACGAGTATTATTAAACTTCATTCAAGTACTACTTATGTAATGAGTGTATTTGTGTGAGTGTTCTACTGTAAGTGTACAAATATATACATTATAAATTAGTTCATGTATAAATATATATACTTACGTACGTATTAATGTGAAACATATTACAAATTTTGTTCTTATTTTTTTTACTCATGTCATTTGTGTTTATATCATAAATAAGTTTAATTAAGTTTAAAAAACTTTTTAATGAAAAGTGCAAAAATAGACTTTAAGCAGTCAAAATCATTATTAAAATGACGGTTTTATAAAAAATAAAATTATTTGAACATTTATTTACAGTTGGCCAGCAAGAAATTCATAATAATCATAGCAAACTTCTTGTTGTAACTCAACTCGAAGTAGTTTTGTTGCTGGTGAACATAACCAATTTTACATGTGGTTACCATAGGACGGAAGTGACACAAATAACTGTATCGTATATAATTTTATTTATAATGTTTTGAATTTTTATTACTGTTTTCATTTCTACAATAAGATAGAAATATTAGATAAAGTACTTTTAGACCATTTTAATATTGTCAAATTATGCTCTCATTTATATTCTTTATTCAAAAGTTTTAGCCTCTTTACCAACATCTATGAGATATATGTATGTATGTATCTTCAGAATTTCTATAAATAAATAACTAGATCCAAAGCACTGGATAAGTAATATAAATTATATAATTTTATATATATTTTAGATGTTGCTTAAGAAACAAATATTTTATTGACATATCTCGTATTATCATTTTTCTTAAGCAAACAAAAAATATAAAAACAAGGTTATAAGAAACTAATATAAAAATATAATTTTATTAGAAAAGAGTAGAAAATAAATGAATAAAATGTGAGTTAGATGTGAATTTTATATCAATCGTACAACTATAATTCAAGTATGAAATGCTAAATAAAAATTAAAATTCCTTTTTCTCTAAATTAACTTAAAAAAAGTACTGAAGCACATTGCACTTAATTTAACAAAAAAAAAAAAAAAAAGAAAACAAAATAAGAAATTCTCTTTAGCAATTTATTTAATTTACATACATATTTGACATGATAGCAATAACTACTGCTGTTTGCACTTTTCTTAACAAATAAAGTTAAAAATCTTAGTGCTTTCTTGTTGCTGGTGATTGCATATTTCTGAGCAGGAGTGGAAATTTTAAATGCAAGCAAAAGTGCCTTTAGTACTGCTGTTCTGTTATAAAGATTTTTTTCTAAAAATGTGATAATTAAAATTACTAAATATTTTTTAAATTAATAATTAAAAATTATATATTTAATACATATAGTAATTAAAATAATAAAGATTTTTTCTAAAAAAAATAAAAAATTTTTCTAAAAAAAAATTAATAATTAAAATTAATAAAGATTTTTTCTAAAAAGAAATAATAAAAAAATTTTCGAAAAAAAGTAATAAATAAATATTTGTTTCTAAAAAAATTAATAAATATTTTTTTATAAAAAATTAATAATTAAAATTAATAAAGACTTTTTTCCAAAAAAATGTTTAAAATTAATAAACCATTTTTTTTAATAATTAATTACTTAATAATTAAAATTAATAAAGATTTCAGAGTACGGAAGTGTTTACTCCGTGCCCAATCATAAGAGAGTATGTACATTCAAGTATTTTTCTGTATTATAGTAATAGTAAATATTTTGAGTTTGTTCATTTATGAGTGAGATGATTTTCTTTTTTATATTTCTACTCAAAAGTGCATAAATGAGAAAATATTTTTCTTTTCACACAAGTGGTCATAAACGCGAATTTACAATTTTGTTAATTTTTCATAAATGAAAAGATCGTAGAAAAATGTTCGCATTCGCATAAATGTATGTATTTATGTATTTTGTAATGTGCAAAAATCATTTAAGAGAAATTTCATAAAGAGTGACATTAATAACAAAGACATTGTTAGCACCCATTTCGTTCTTAAATTTGAGTTGAAATTATATAGAAACTAACAGCTAGTACAGTGTTTCGTTTCCATATAAAGAGTAGGCAAAACTTATAAAATTGTATTTACAATTGAAAATTGATTCTGTCAAGAATAAATAAAGTTTGTAGAATACTAGAGCAAGGATTTGCATACCTCCATATATGCAATAATGTCAACCAATTATTTTGAAACTTTGTTTTAGTTGCTGGTATACCCTTTAAAACTTATTGTACTATTTTTTTAATTGAAGCAAGGACACCTGTATCTGTCATGTATCTTTTTTTTTTTAAATCGCGGTAACATTTGAAATAAATGTGGTATTGGAAAATTATTACAGTGAAAAGATGGCGTTTAGCCTCAAATGTTTATACCAAATTTTTTTAAAAAACGTCATCGAACATAGAAAGTTATTCCATGAAATAACGCAACGAATTCTAATTTTATATTAACTTTAAAAAAATTCAATTTTTTATTTAAATTTTGACTATGTATCGAATCACTGTGCTTAGAGTCAGCTTTAAAACTTCTACAGATTTTACAAACACTGGCTGTTTATATTTACTTGGCTGTAAGTCTTGTCTTACTCATGATATTTAAACTTTTATAGTTTTATATATTTAAACACTACGTACACTTACACTAACACGCATACCTTAACAGTATGAAATTATATTGTAAATACAATCATAAGCGGAAAGTATTTGAAAAAAAAACGGAAATCTGCCACAGTCATAATAGCAATTTCATGTGTGGCAGTTAGTGAATTTATTCTATTAAAATGCTTCCACAAACATTTATGGCCAAAAGAAGCAGGCAATTAAATAAACAGTAAAAGGATATAGCAATAATTGAACCGCATGTGGTTGAAAGTATTATAGATTTTTAAATAACCAACACAAGGTAGAAATATAAAATTTTATTGAAACTTAATTTAAGAAGAAGTGCAACAAAACGATTTTTATATTTTTCCTTTATTAAAAAATAAGCTGAAAAGAACTTTTAATTGATGTTAAACTACAACAAATACACACTCTTAGGAATTTTTGTTTTAAAGATATGACAATTGTTTAAACAAAACTCTTTAGACAAAAACAATTTTTGATAAAAAACAAAAGAAAAAAAACCAAACAGAAACTAAACACCAATGACCATTACAGCTTACAGCTTAGTTTAGAGCTTTCTGATTTCATGTCGCAGCAGTTTATAGTAAAATGAAACTAAATACTGAAAAATCCTAAAAAAATGTTACCCAAAACGCGAAATACGAACAGCTACATCCATACTTGAAATTGTTGTCAAAAACACTTAAAAACCATTTGCAACACATTTTATACTTGAACTAATACTCGTACAGGAATAAAATAAAACACACATATGCATTCACACAAACACATCTACTTGTAACAATGATAAAAGAAATAAAAGGAGCTTAATACAGCCTTAGTTGAAAATTTATAGAGACTTAAGTGGAAAAAAAGTTAAAAATGAATTTAACTTTAAACTTTTGTGGCCTTTTTCCACCAAAAAATAAAATGAATAACAATAAAAAGGAAGCTCACAAATAAAAGAAAACAGCATCTTATTTCACAACCGCTTTTCTAGGTTATAAACTTAAGAGTTTAACAAAATTGAAATAGTAATTTTTGCATAACTGTCTTTGCCAACAAACAATTGCTTCTGTGTGTTCCAGCAGTAGTAACACACGCACACACAGATGACTCTCGTAAAACTTTGGTAGTAAAACATTTTTGCTTTTTATTGTGTCAGTTTCGTTTTGCTCTTGCAACATTGTAGTAAATAGGAAAATGTATTCACACTGTCTTGTCTAGATAAGTGTTAAGTAAAGGGTCATCAAATACGCGCACTCCATGTCATAGTTTGAAGTTGCTCTTAAACCATTTTGCTTTTATCGTTATACTCCTAGTAGCATAGTTTGTTTTTTTTTGTTTCCTAGTTTTTTTATTGTTTCTAACGAAGTTTGTTAAATATTATTTGGCTTTGGCTTGGCGAAGGCTGGAAAAAGAACAAGTTAAATACTTGTTGGATAAATGTAAATTTTCTTAAACTTCCTTCTTGGCAGTCGCTGTAGTTTACGGGGAAAGATGCCATTATGGGAAAGATACCCAGTAGGATGATTTAAGGAATTTGCCAATGAAAACGAAAATGTTAAAATTGCAAATGTTTTAATTAATATATATACTTCTATTTCAATCTAGCTGTGGCCGCACACGTTGTGTGCATCCTGACAATATTTTGTTCAATTTCCACACCAAATTTTAAGACTCTTGCTTTTATAGTGCTTCACGTATACGTATTTTTTATATCAAAGTACCCTGGATAAAATTCTAAAATTTATATTAAATTTATTTTCAATTCTAAAAATTATTGTAAAGCTCTGTAAAAGGTGTTTAAAATATCAAGCCTTAAAGTATGCTTATCGGTATGCGTACTTTCAATGCTTTTTCTCCGCTCTCTTGGAAATGAGTTATTTTTGTGGACATCAGTAGCCTTTATTTAAATCAGGATAGTAAAGTACCTCTTCACAAAATTTTATTAAAATCCATTCAGTAGTTTTTACGTGATGCGAACACAGACAGAGAGAAAGACAGACAGACAGGGAAAAAGCTACTGTTTTATTATATCTATAGAATTCTCAACCCCTGGTCGGCGTTTGAGGTGTTACAAATTAAAAATTCTACAACTTTTTCATTATTTTAATTCAGTTTGTTGTACAATCATTTTAAATTAAAAATTTATGTTATTGTTAGATATAGTGAGTGGATAATGGTCTGTCCGGGAAGGCCTATCACGTGGTATAAATGTAGCCCTTTGGTGATCTCTTCCATTATCGGCGAAGAGCAGTCCATGAGGCGTTTACCGCATCATATTTTTAAAATGAAAAAATTTCATTAGCTTTCAGTCCAACGAATGTGATGGCCATGTTTGCATAAAAATGTATTTTATGGTTGAGGCCAAGTTTTGCTGAAACGTGAAGAATTACCTACAGATCTTTTCAGAGTAGATTTGCTGAATAACTTTTTAGGAGACTTTTTATACAAAAAAGTAAACTGATTTACTAACAAGACAGTTTAGAATGTTTTATTATTGCGTTTCACTGAAAGTCTTTACTAGAGTATCTACTCGATCAATCATCGCTTGATTAATCGTAGAATTTGAAGTCGATTACTTGTTCGAGTAATTAAATTGCAAATTTTGATTAAAAAATAATTTGAACAAATTATATCGGTTTATCGACTAAAAGTAATTTTAATTATGATCTCCAATTTTTTTTACTGATTTCTTACTTTTTGTTAGTTCGTTTAAGAATAATTTCGAAATAAACTTGTTGAATAAACATACAGAGAAAAAATAAGATATATAACCCATGAATTTTTTCATCAATAAAATATGAATTTTTTTATTCAGCTTGTGAAGATCGTAATAAAAAATATCTTTTTAGTATTGTATAGTTTATCTTAATAGATAAATTGTAAACTACCCTTTGTCTAAGCATCAGTTAAAGCGTGTATCAGAATATTATATTTATATATTACAGGGAAATTTAAACAAAAAATTAATTTTGCGATTTTGGTGAAATAGGTGAAAAATTTAACAACCCTTACCGCATGGGTAGACACAAATGTTAGATAGACTCTGTGATGAAGAAGAATGTCGACATGTAGCAGTGGAAAAAAAATCAAAAAAAAAACTTTCGAATTTATCAATAAAATACATATGAAATGAAAGCTGAGACTCCTACGATTCCAGAGGTGGTTTGGTTTTTCATGTGCGTTACACCTATAAAAAGTTACACGGCTTTAAAGTCGAATTATTTTCATAATTTTTTCATAACTTTTAAGTAACAAAAAATGGGTTTGGAAAAATAAATCTTAAAAATTACTTTTTAATAAATATGCATGCAAATTAATTTGTTTTATTCAGAAATGTAGCAGAAACAATGAAAAAATCCTAAAATTCAAATATTTATAACAACACTGTAAAACAAATTGTGAAGTTTTTAGCCAAAATATGTGCTTAAAAAAAATAGTCAGCTTCGATAGACCCGAAAAATAGGCACATCAAAAAACTACTTTTATGAATCAATAATCTTATTTTTTGTTATAATTATATACTAAAATATGCATACAAATATTTAGGTGTTTTCTATGCCCAGTTTTGAAATATAATGATTTTAAAAATCATCCTTATTTGATATTTTTATTAAAATTATCAGTTAATATTTTTAATATTTGAAAATGTATGATAATAGTAGGTTATGCTTTAAATCAGAGCGAACTGCACGGGCGAATGCTTTAGAATGCATTCACAAAACAATTAAGACAGAACAGACTTGAGCACAGTCGAAAAAATAGCAGAGAAAATTATAATCAAGATTTAATAAATAAACTCCTAATTTCTTCTGATCCATTAATTTCATCTAATAGAAATACAAGCAGCTCTTTCAACCATAATCAATAACTAAGTAACTACATAATAGTATATTAATCTATTAACACTGATTCAGACTCATAAACTTATTTTAGTGACTAAGAAATTGTTTACTAAGAAATTGTTTCTTATGTTATTTGAATTTGTTTGTAATCTTTACATAAATATGTTTTTTATCTTAAATAATAATTTAGTTTTAAAATATTTAGTGTTGTCAATTTGGTAACCCTATTCATATAATATTATTTGAAATACTAAAAAGTTTAAAATGATGCTATATTCAAAAAAGCTATACGGCAACCCTAAATAATTAGAGATTGGTTATATTTTATAAAAAAATATCACGCTTTATCATTTTGTATGTGAAATGATAGATTAAAATAAAAAAAAATAATAATTACTGAAATGGGGGAATTTTGGGTATTTAATTGTCTTCGCTCCGCAAATATAAATGGATTTCTAAAAATGTTAATTCATTTTTTAAAATAGTAGGCCAAGAGAAATATTTGCCAAAAATTTCATTAAGCTACCATAACTCCTTCGATTTTTTTCCAATTTTACTATGTGGACCGTTCACTGTGCTCCAGTCTGAAATCACTACAGTCGATAGTAAAAGGCTAATCGTAACTTTCCATTCGGATACAAGAAATCATTGAGGAATATAGGGGGTTGTAAAAGGACAAATTATGGGTTAAAGCTCTGCTGCGGTATCCCACCTAAAAAAATTTAAAAAAACGAAGACCTTTACTCGTTATTGTAAAACACTTTTTGGGAATCGAACCCACAACCCGAGACTCATAAACTAACATACAGGCTTGTTCCTGCTGGGGTACCTAATTCATATTTTGTATTACGGAAAAGCTATGAAATCAGTTCATATTATTAATGGTGAAATTTTTTTCAGCGTATTGGAGGAAGAAATGAAAATATAAAATTAATTAAATATTTTTAAAAATTATCTACGGGATGTTATTAATAAATATATTATTAATCAATTTTGTATGGCTGTCTTTTCTCATTGGAGACACATTGTTTAAATATGCGCGATTAATCGAGGAAAATTTAAATCGAAACCCGATTAAATGGATACTCTAAAGTCTTTACACTTGACCGGTTAAAATTTAATCAGGCATACAGATGACAAGAATTAATTAATTCCAGTAAAATTTAATAAACAGGGTTATTATTTAATTAATTATACAGATGATTTATTTTTGAAATTACAAAATCTAATATAAAACTTCAAAACTCGTCTGTTATATTTAATTAAATATTCTGAACACATTCTCTATACATTTATCTATTGTATGTATTCGAGATGTTCTGCAATAATAAATTAATTTTATGATTTTAACCTTAAATAATTCTAAAACCAAAAATTCATTAAAATTATAAATCAACATCTTTGTGTCTTGTTTTTTTTACTATATTTTACTGATTGTGTTGTTCTTAATTTATGCAATTAGTGCATAATTTAACATGATTTTTTATATATTTGCTTTGATTTATCTTTTCTGTGCGCAATTCTAATATTAAATTTATTTTATCAAAGATAATTGCGATGTTGGGATGTTTGTTTGTTTGTTTCTAGAATACAAATCAACTAATTGTGAGCCTCAGCCAAAAATGCTCGACTTACTTTTACTTACTTTCATACAAATAACTGCGTCTGCACAATTGTTTAAGAATATTAAGCAACAACTACAGCATTTTCACTTTTACAACTGAAGCTTAAAATTTATGTAGAATTGAAGGTGTGCTGATGTAAATGTTAGATAAGAGAGTGTATGTGTAGATGTTTGTTATTGTTAAATATTATGCTAATTATATCTTGTTGAATGAACATTTGTAATGAGTATAACAACTACTTGGAAAACAGCAAAAAACAACAAAATAAAATATGAAACAACTTCAAAAACAATATAGAATAAAATTACAGAATCGCAGCTTAATTAAGATTTTCAACAGGCATGTAAACGGAGTGTAGTAGCTACAAAAATCGTTAAAGACTTGTAAGTTGTTTTGCTCGTCCTATATTCCTTTAAACGTACAAAATTATACAACCGACTTTCTGTATTATTGCATAGTGTGAGATGAGTTTATTTATTATTTTAGCACAACTAATAAACCTGGCTAATTGCACACCTTGATGTTTGTTTAAATAACAACGAATGGAATTTAGATTTTCCTATGCACGAGCAACAATTTAGTTTTTGTTGATTTTTGAATGTAAAGTAAAATTGTTATTTTAATTTATATGAATATAAAGCACAAGAAATTTTTATAGATACTTGTGAAATTATGACCATTGTAATTTTATTTATTTATTAAATTTTAACAGTTTAATATCAATTGTAGCATGAAAAACACTTTTACTTAAGAAGAGAGAAAAAGTCTTTTAAGTCTTAAATTTATTATTAAATTTTCTATTATTTAATATTATTCTTATAACTATATTTTTTTGTGAACAGAATTATTTTGTGCTTCATTTATTTTTATAAAAGAATTATTTTTTATTAACAAAATTTTTGGGAATTTAAATATTAATTATTTAATATTATGCTAATTACCCATAGCGTTATTTGTTGGGGAACAAAAGCTAGTTTGTACAATTTTATTAGTTACAGAATATTTTTGGCTTCTCTAAAATTAGGAAAAAGGTTTCCTGATGATCTGGCCTGAGCAACCAGTGAAATACGTATAGGGACTAGCTCTTTTCCCCCAACAAATAAATTGCATTTTTATTAAATAACGTTATGGGTAATTAGCATAATATTAAATAATTATTATTTTTTAAATTTATTCGATTATTTTTAAAAATTTCTTGATCGTTATATACTTATTCAGCTTTCTTGGTATCTGTTCTAAGTAATAATGTTTCATTCATTGTAATTTGATACATCTAAACATCTAATAACACAGTTCAATAGGAAAAAAAAAATTATTTACACAGTTCTGATTTTATTAGAGGAGACAAAAAAATACTTATACCTGTGTCGGCGTTTTAAAAGATCACATCGGAATTTTATTTAAAAGTCTCCCAGCTGTGGCCTGTTCTTGCAACACATGGGTACAATATGTTCTTATTATCTGAGGTGCAGGGTATTTAGAAAATATTATGACAAAAATTTTTGTATGTAAAACCCTTTAACTTTTTATTTTAACAAATTGTGAAAATCACCCCTGAAAAGGAAAAGGGCCATACAATTTTACTATATAAATATGTCAGAATTCACCTAAACCCAAAACTTAACTCTAACATCAACAACCAATCAATTTCCAGATTGCCAATTTAGGATTTCTGTAGAAGTTCTTAAGTGATAGCGATCGGTTCAAGTTCTGACAACTATATCTAAACAAGGGCGTAAGGCGTAAAAAACATTTCCAAAATTCTCATGTACATACAAAATGTATGAAGGTAACCTAAATAGCGGATTCAAGGCTTGGTAATGGGAAAATCCAATTTTGACAGAGCGCTAGGTAGTGAAGTTGGCTGCAAACAAACTGTTTTTGTTTTTTTTTTGTCTAAGAGTGATGCCATTTTGGCTTCTTTCTGCTTTATCTAACGATTTTATATCTTTTGCGATTAAATTTAATAGATTTTATTAAACAAAATATGTTAACATTACTGTTTATTACAGAGCGTTGCCATCTTATTTAGTTTTGCTTAAAGCTAGGCGCTAGACTTCGTTACGCCTTACGCGCTTGTTTAGGTTAGTCAGTAACACTTTTTTATAGTGTTCCTCTCCTGACGGTCTCGAAGGTGGTCAATTAACAATTTTACGTTGGTTTGTGAAAGGTTTTATACCTTAACAATTTACTTAGGTCCAAAATTTACCACGCTCTTATAATCTATTTGTCTATTATTTAGCACTTTGTAATTAGTTACGTGATGTGCCCTCTATTCACAAGTCATGATGCATCAAATGAATTAAACCTACTTTGATTTTTCTTATTTCTGCTTCCAGTTACTGATACAGTAATTGTGTAGTAACTAGATGCGGGGTCTTTCTGAGACGACAGGCAACAGTTTGCTTTGAACTTACCTGTCTTAGTGGAATTTGTCTCACTTTGAAACAGCCATACCTTTGACTGTTTTTTTTTTTGTTTAGAACAAACACACACGTATCTATGTTTTGCCCACTTTAGCAATAATATCGACGTCATTGAAAGTCCCTAACGCCCAATTTTTCATGCAATAACGCTTATGTAATTCGCACCCAAAACATACCTCAATATCACAATAGCTCATATGCCTTCACGAAATTAGTCCAACAATTGATTTGTTCACACCAGTTGTGCCAGTAGTTACCTATCCAGTTTTAATTAATATCGAACCGTTAAAAAAAATTAGGCAACAAAATTATCGATTTTTTATTTATTATTATTAATGTAGGGGGAATTATGAAGTAGACCACTCCATAATAAGTCCCTTTTCGACCCCCTTCCGTCCATTCACACACAATGTGCGCTGCCGTCTCAGCCTCTTTCCTTTCCCCTTCTCTTCTGCCTCTCACTTTTAGGCATGTAGAGACTCCGACTCGACGTTGAAGGAACGTTTTGGAGCGCCTGCTTCCAAAAAGGATTTACCTAAGCCCACAGGGACAGGTGCGTCCAATTCATCCACATTTACCTCCATAGCCGCAGGAGTATCTTCATAGACTGACCAGTCCACCCCTTGTGAGATTTCTTTGTCATTCTCTTTCGATATCCTTTCTTGGCCAGTGGCAACCGGAATTCCTAAAGGGATTAACCTCTCGACCTCTAATGAGCTCCTTACGCGTGGATCTACATTACAACTGGAGGTCGACCGCTATCTAGAGTTCGCATACTAAAGGCCAAGCACTCTCTTGACTACGCATCCCTGACGTATGGTTTTCCACTGTGAATTAGGGAAGCTGTTAACGACTAGTCCTCTTTAACCACTAACTAGCCATTCAGGTTCTCGGCACAGCTACCAACCATCTTAACCTTAGAAGTGAAAAATTATCGATTTTGCTACGCAACTCTTTTAATTAATCCACTTTATTGTTTGAAGTCAGCTGTTATTGTTGGGAAGACTAGGTTAGGTTAGGTTAGGTTAAGCAAGCAGCTTGTATAGAGGAGGAGAAAGAGAAGTGGAATAAAATAGCTCACTTGGGTCCACAATGTTGGTCCCTTTGTGATACCTGCAGATAAGAGGAGGGATAGACAGAGAAGATAGAAAACAAAGTTCATTATAGTCTGAGAAATTAGAGAAAGAAGTGGGTAGAAGGTCATAGACAGGGAAGGTGTTAGCCGTGAAGGCACTATTGGACGTGACATATCTTGATGAGCAATTATGTAACTTCAGTTGGAAGAGGGTTAGAAAACCAACCACAGTTCCTTAAAAAGGAGTTAATCCTGATTGGTTAAAGAGATGAAACACACGAAAGACTTTCAAAACATCGTCGTCCCAAGTATTGTAGGCGACAGTGTTCTAATGCAGGGCAATGGCTAGAAGGTGATCAACCGTTTCCTCCTCTTCTTCATCCTGGCAACTTCTACAGAAGTCAATATAAGGGATACCCATCCTGCTTGCATGGGTGCCAAATAAGCAATGACCAGTGACTATTGTTATTAAGTCGCGTATCTGCATTTTCTGCAGCCGAAATAGCGAAGATCTGTGTAAACCAGTAAAGTTCGGGGAGTTAGAGAGTATCCCTCCGTCAAATCAAAGTGGAATCTTCGTGTGAAGAAGGGTGACGGGGTGAAGTAGTCTAAGAGCTCAGGAATAATATCCGTTGTTCCTAGAAGATTGGCATGTCCCCATGATCTATGGTTCCATGCACCTACAACATTTAGTCTAACAGCTGTCCTTAGTGCCACATACCTGGCCAGTAGATCTACCGGTAACCAGTTAAGTATTGCAAAAAGCGCCTTCGTTGGTGTTGACTTGATGGCTCCAGTTATAAGGATCGCCATAGTGCGCAACACCCTTTCTATAATAGAGACGTTTGTCCTAAAATCTAGTGCTCTCCACCAGACAGTTGCACCATAAAATAATATTGGTTTGATTACTGCTTCAAGCAGCCAATTCACATTCCTTGGGCTCATCCCCCAGGTCGTGCCAATGGCTTTCTTACATACATATATTGCCGTTATAGCTTTGGACGCTCTAGCCTGAACATTCATTTTCCAGGATAGTTTACTATCTAATATTATGCCTAGATATTTCGCGCTATCAGATAGATTTAGTGTTACCCCATTTAATATAGGTGGTCTGAAGGTTGGAATCTTGTTTTTAGTTGAGAATAATACAAGCTCCGTTTTAGATGGATTGACACCCAGCCCGTTCTGATCCCCCCAGGAACAGATTGCTCTGAATGCTTTTTCCAATCTTTGGGAAGACTACGGTTGTTAAAAAAACGGCCATCATTTTTATGTTGTTTTTATTTTTTTATTTTTTATTGTAATAATGAAATATAAAATTGTAATTTAAAGAATGAATTTTTGCAAAATGCGTCTGGTTTTTATACTCTAACAGTTGAAATACTAAAATAATATAAAGATACATAATATATACATTTACTCTTAATTATTACAAAGTAAATTCAAATTTTGATTTATTGAAATTTTTGCCAACTTAAATTAATTCTTTCTATACAGCAGGCAAATAGTTATTTTTTTACATATTTATTTATTTTTAGTAACACAATTTAATAATAAATTTGTTTTCTTTTTTTATTACTCTTTGAACTTTTCGCTTTTTTGGACAGAGATGCCATATGTTACATATTTGAGTACGTAGAGAAATAGTGTTGTCTACTATCGTTAAAAAGTAGTTAGTAAATCCTGCGGTCGTTACTGAAAACAACAAAAGCTGTTGACTAATATAGCGATTGTCGTATTGATTAAAGTTAGTTAATTGCACTACAGGAGTGTACAGTGGGTACATGTGTGCCTTTGTCCCCGAAGTTAAATATAAGTAGACAAGCACATTTTTTATTTACGTCATTAAATGACAAAAAATTATTCAAAAAACGAAATCAGCAACGCTTAGAATATAATGGTGCTTAATTCTAATGTCAGATTCGATTAGCGTTGCTCAGTGTTGTCATTTTACAAAAAAAAAAAAAAAAAAAAAAAAAAAAAATAGCAGCATTCGTAATGCAAGCAATGTAATTATAAAAAATAAAATGACATTGTTGAGTCTGTTACTCCTGAACAATTCATATTCAATCAATTATTTTATTATTTCTCTACATTTTTTAATAATTAATTTATTTTTATTTAAGTACTTAACTATTGATTTACAAGTAGTAGAATTTTTATTTAGGCAAATTATTTACTTGTTTTGTTTACCCTTAATTTTCGTCTTAGTTCACATTTAGTGGTGAATTTAATTCCTTCATAACCAAATTTCATTCATGTAAAACCTTGTGGCGATTGTAAAATTAAGTTAAATGGAATGCAACCACAAATATCCTCATTTAATCGAAATCTATATTTGTAGATATTTGTGTATTCCGTAAACTAAATGTAAACTAAGCGAGTGAGAGCGAGCTAAAGAACTTTGGGAGATTCCATACAGTCTAATAATAAATTATGCCTGGATGGAAACCTAAATTGCATAAAGGACTTGTTCAATATAAAACATTAACAGCACGTGTGCACAAGAAATTCATATAAAATTTCTTAAAGGTTCTTTACGTGCAGTACAAATGTCTGCAATTTTGTTCTTGTACTCAAGGAATGAATGGTCCATAGCAGTTGTAAGGTATAATGCAAATATTAAACATGATTCCGAAGAAGACTGTGTGAAGTTCAAGTTGCTAACAGTGATATGAAAACACATAATAAAACATTTAAATAATGGCAATGATAGAGATGATAATGTCTGTTCTAGCACTGAGGACGGCCTTGATGAGTGGTATGATTTTGAAAATTTTCAGTTAGTTGTTGGAGAAAATTTCGAATTTAATGTAATATTTTATTCAGTCTAGCTAGAGTAAAGATGAGATCGTTTATGTATAGAAATTTACAATACGGTTATGATTTTATCCGGACAGTTTATTTATAATACCACGGGGTGCTATAAACATTATCAAGGAACTTTTTATACGATGGCTATTTTATAACTTTAAAGTTTAATGACTGCCACCTTAAACATTAATGTTAAACAACTTTCACTAAAGTAAATTTTAATATGTTAGCTTTTTGAATTCTTTGTTATTTCCAGTTTTTGCTAATGTACGTGCGGCTGAGTATTTATGTGTGCAAGTGTGTCTCTTATCACAAATCCCATTGGAAATTCCCAATAATCTAACCAAATTAAGCAGACACAAAACACTAAAGTGTAAGTGACATTAAGTTAATTTTATTTATGCGTGTGTGTGTATGTGTATTCGACTGTAAGGTTTTTTTGCATCTACGTATCATGCGGCAATGTTTGTGTAATTTGGGGTTTCGAGTGTTAGTCTTATACACATTTAACTTAATACTTTCTGATTTTTTTCTTTTCAGTTATTTTTTTATGTATTTCTTTTGTGTGTGATGCCGAAAAATGGTAAAACAAAAAATATGTAAAAGAAGAAACAAGAAAAACAAAAAATACTGAAAGTGTAAAGTGAAAACAAAAAATGGAAAGGAAAGGAACAGCATACTCTACATAAATTTCCCCTGAGATCAATCAGTATTATGGTTAAAGAAGTAGCAAAAACTAGAAAAAACGTAACAAGAGATTAAGGCAAAGACATTAAGATTTTTATTCTCAAGCAAAGTGTTTATGAAACTGAATGTAGAAGTATTTGTTTAAGAAGAAATTATCTTAGGTTTATGAGAACTTGATGATCATCATGTATATTTGGTGAAAAGGAAAAACTCAATTTAAAGTAATAAATCGAACTTACCATTATCTGTAATTGTTTCTTTTGCTTAATACTTCCATTACACTGTTAAGTACCACATAAGCAGCTGTCATATTTTATTATTATTTTATTTCTGAGGAGTGTATGTTTAAAGCAAATTTATAGTCGAATTTTCCTAAAGGCCATTGAATATTTTTACTATATGCTATTCTGCTCATCTCTTAATAGGAAGTAATTATGTACTTAACAATACAAATATAAATTAAAAATTTTTATAACAACTGTTCAACTTAAAAGCTTCTAGTTTTCCTAACCGCAAACGAAAACTGTCTCATTTTCTGTGAAACTTGCAGTTTTCGAAAAGTTTAACGAAAATTTATATTTGTTACATTAAAAATACGGGTATTGAATCATTAAACATGAAATATGTGAAATATTCGTTGTTTGAATATGTGCAGCAATTCATTCATAAAATACAAATACAGTGATACCAGCATTCTATATATGTATGTATATATAAAGCACAAAATGTGTTTGTTTGGCATGCTATGGCTGCCTAAATCAGTGGAGGACAGATCTTTCTGGAATTTTCACAGTTTGTTATTATACGGTTGGTAAAATAGGGTACCTCTTTTTTGATACTTGACATGGGAGCGGCGCCTCTAATACAAAGTAAATATTTATCATCGTGTTCGTAATAGGTAACGCCTTAAAATTTTGCACCAGTAACCTCTATATTAACATATAAAGTTTAGAAAAACACAGACTGGATTGGAATAGTGGGGAATGAAAATTTATTATCCTGTATCTAGAGAATTGTGCTAAACACGGACTGAATGTGAATAGTGACGTGGTAGCTCCTATACAAAAAGAAAAATTATTATCGTGTACATAGAGAACTATAATAGGTATGGTCTTGAAAGTGGTTACAAGTAAACCCCATAACCATATGTACACTCTAAAAAACATATGCTGAATTGGGACAGTGAACGTGGTACCCCCCATGCAAAGTAAACAATTATTCACCCCTATTGTGAATAATTATTCCCATGAAAGAAACTCCCATTTCTACCGTAAAATGCAAGTAAATTTGTTAATGATATCATTCACGATTGAAAATTTAGGTGTTTTTTCATGCGAATAATTGTTCGCGATAGAGGTGATTATCCTGTATCCAGAAAACATTATGTTCATTGTGTAGAGCAACACAGACTTCATTGAAATGGTGGGCGAAATTATTATCGTCCAACTAGAACAGCAATAGGTAGAATATTTAAACTTTGCCCAAGTAACCAGCAGACTAATGTCTAGCCAAATATAATCTGGATTAGGATATTGGGAAAATATTATTATCGTGTTATTACGCATAGTCTAACAAAAAAGAGATTGGATCGGAAAAGTGGCCTCCGCTCTTTGCATACAAACAGAAACAGTTTTGTCATGAGGATAGCTTGTGTTTTCGAGTTAAAGGTCGGCCATACTTTTCTTTTAGATGTTTTTGTAGATGGGTGCAGCGAAGCGCACCGACAAGTATTTTTTTAGGTGTTTTTAATTTAAATTGACATACAATTTTTATACAATTTTTGTCCAGTTATTGGTTTTAATCGAAATAAATATTTTCTCATTATATTTACTCACATAAAAAACATTTCTCTGAATTCAGTTCATTAATATAAAATACATTTATTTGCATATTAAATAAATATGCAAACAATTTTAAATTTTATAAAACAAGCACCTAAAAATAGATTGGTGTGTGTAGGCTAACTATTGATTTTTGATTGTTCTTTTATAGTTAATTATATTTTTTATTTTTATATTTTTAGCAATTAAATTAAAAATTGAAAAAGAAAATAAAACAATTTTAAATTTAAATTCTTTTTTTATATTAACACTAGCTATGCTCCGTGGGCTTCGCTACACCAATCTGCAAAAAATACAATAAACACTTGAAAGTAAAAGTATGGAAAAAATTTAAATCGAAAGCGCACGTTATTCTCGGAGAAGTCTATGACAAATTTAGAGTGGGTCATTATTGCAGTTCTCTAGTGATAGGATAATTACTTTATATGGGGGTAGGCCATTATTGCAGTTCTCTAGATACAGGATAATTACATTTTATGGAGGAATTCAGTTACTAAGCTTTAACTCGAAAGCACTAGAGTTCAACACTAATTATTATAGATCCTTGTAATAATTTTTCAATTTGCATGGGTGGTAAACGCCCGTTGTACTAACCCAGTCTGTGTTTTTCTATACAATCCCCATTAGTATGAGAGATATTTGTGCAAAGTTTTCAGAATCTACCTATTGTAGTTCTCTAGGTACACGATAATAACTTTTTACTTTGTATGGAAGGTACCCCGCCCTTTAATCTAGCTTTTTTGAACAAAATTTCCAGGCGCTACCTATTACACGATGATAAATATTTACTTTGTATGGGAAGTGCGACGTCAAACCGCTTACCTGATAACTAACTGTAAAAACTAAAGGAAGATCAGTTCACTTGAGTAGGCAACTATAGCTTTTCGACAAACAAACAAATACAAAATGTATTATATAGATAGTAAAACATTATATAGATAGTAAAACCCACATAAAACAATTGGGGGATGCACAAGGTATGCTAAGATGTCATATTGTCATAATGTTCTAATATTTTGTAATAGTTTGAAAATATTGTTGTTGTGTTTCAAACAAAACACGTTCTAAAATAATAAAATATTTTTTCTATATTTATTGTTTTGTTCTTAATCAATTTAAAGGAAGAAATAGTCAAGCTTGAGGCCAGTTTATTTTATCATATAATTTTTATTATTATTCGTTTAATCCTATATTTCGATATCCATCGGATATCATTATCAAGGACTAAAATAAAATACAAGAAAAAATATTTCATTCAATAATACATAGTTATAACCACTGTTGTGTCATATAATTCAGTAGAAACCTGAGCCGCATAGCTAAGTCGCCTTATTCGAGCCGCCTGTTATGCTGCTTGCGAGCTGCAATTTATATATTTATGAAGCGCCTTATTTGTATAATTATCTTTCAATTGACAAACTTACTAGTACAATAAAATATGGGGAGTTGTTCACAACAGTCATATTTTTCCATGCTATTATTAAAAAAATATGACACCTTGTGAATCCCCCAAATATATTTGTATAATTTAAACATTTTTTTTCTAAAAATAAACAAAACAAGAATAAGAATTTAATCCTTTGGGTTACAAACTACAATAAAAGCAAAGAATTTCGATTTAAAATTTCGAGATTAAAGGAAATTTTGTGTTTTGTTTTATTTTTTCTTTCGTATGTTACAACTTAAAGCTACAATACAACTTGGCCACGTAAAAATATGACCCTCTATTTGTAAGTGTTTAGTGCCAACGAGCAGATATTAAGGAAACAAAGTGGCCAACAAAAACATATGTATTTTGCAATGTGTCCAAAAATCTGCGTATGACTTTTTCCCATGTTCTATGAAATCTGTTATGTGTGTATGTTCCTTGCTTGTAATATGTATGATATTTGGTTTTGTTGGTCAAACAGTAAAATCAGTAGAAATATTCTACTTAAACATGCCACCAAAAACCACACAATATTTGACCACCACTAGTATGAACGAACACATTGCGAGTTATGCCAAGTGTCACCTATACGCATATACATACACACATACATAAGTAAAATGTTGTTTTTAAATCTCATTCTCTCTTGTTTACCTAAAATATTTCTAGGAATACCTGGACACAAAATATACAAATGTGTATACACGGATGTGTAAAGGAAAACAAAGCTCAACAACCCTCACTTTTTTGGTTTTGGTTGGGCCCCTTGATAGTCGTATGACAACGCAAGATATATTTGTAACTTATTCATTTAACATACTGCCATGCCAGGTGGTTTACAATGGTGGATAAAGTCATTGTAAAGAAAAGTACACAGCATATAAAAAAGCAAAAATTTAATAATTGTTCATTGTTATCGTCGGTTTAAAGCGGCAGTTACATTGAGGTTTTAGTGTAGTGTGCAGTAAGTGCTTGTTAGTGGCACGAGTGTTGTGTTTCTTTGTTATCTTGAAGTTTTTGTTTTAGTGTCAAGGGCTTATACTTTAGTATCTGGGTCTGCTTGTAGCAAGAGCATTTTTATTTAGTGTCCACCTTTTTCTGTAAAGTCCGCTGTTGTCATTTTTTGTAAATAAATCTTTTACAATAGCCATTGTGTAAGCAATGACTTTTTAAAATATTCAAATAGAAAAAGAGGGTTGTATGTTTAGCTTGTATTTTCGTTTGCAACACATCAATAGATTTCGTCTCAAGTCGCATAACATATGTATCTTGGGTCTCAAAATATTTTGAGTTGATATAAGAGGGGTTGGAAGGATGAAGTTAAAAGACTATTTAAAACAAATAATTGGATTTATAATTTTTTATTTGTAAATAAAACTAAAACTTTATAAGAACTCAGTTCAAACTAAATATACAACATCCTAAAACGAAGTCATTTAGGCCGAACGATTCTGGTACAACCTTGGTCTATCAACTTTATAAATGTTTGTAAAAGTAAGTTGAGTTTAAAGTTTAGTTTATTTAAGTCATGCCTACGAAATTGAATTTTTAGGATTTAGTCACTATACATAATATCTAATGTCCCTAATGTACAGAAAAGCAACTTAAACTATTGAATATGGCATTGAATTATGAAAACCCCGTTAAGCAAGATTAAATTCAAAAAGAATAATTATTTATTTATTAAATGTTACAATACAATTACAAATTATATTCTAACTTAATATACTGAACGTAGTAGCAAAGACCTTTACTCGTAGTAGTATAACACCCAGAGTCTTTGGTGCGAATAGAAGCCACAACCACCAAACTTATAGACTATCACTAACGGGCAGCCCTAAAAAGGATATTTTCGACTATTTTGTTTGAGGTTGTGGTATTTGTGATGGGTGTATTAGAATCGACATGACCGAATGTATTATTAATGTTTGCTTTTTTCAGTTTTAACTTTTTATGCAGGAGGTCCATGCTATATCATTGTAGTTTTCTTTTATGATTCCTTTTTTGTCTTGATTTATTTTGGTATGTGGCTTAGTTTTTTTGTTTCGTGGTTTTTTTATCTTTACTACTATTATTTCTATGTATAAGTTATGACCTGATGCTCTTGCTTTTAAAGGAATTTAGTGGTTATATTTTTTATATTTTGTTGAAAACTTTATGTAAGAAATCATACTAAAGTTCACAACAAAAATCGAAAAAAAACAAATATTATGAAATATTTTTATTTTTACAAATTCTGTATTAAAAATGTTTTAAACGAAATAGAAAAACTAAGGGAAAATATCAGGGTTCAGAATTTTTAATTTTTGAGTTTGAAATTTTAACATTTATGACAAGGTGATATTGCTCATAAATGAGATTTCTAAAATTTTATATTTTATTCAGGGTCATAACTGAACAACAAAAAATGCTATGCCTACGGTTAATAGGTGATACTGTTTGTTTTTTAGCATACTCATTCATACATGAACGGTAAAAAATAAAAAAAATGAATTAGCTTGTTTTCATTAAAGCTCTTTTACATAAATATTTGTACATTTTTTTTCTTTTGTGAACGTTTTCATTGATGAGTGTTCATTTATGAAATTTCTCATAAATGAGATTTCTAAAACACTTTGCTGCTGCATACGCCGGCAGTTGCATACAAAATATGTGCATATAGATACACACATACACACACACATACATACATACATACATACATACATACATACATACATACATACATACATACATTCATATATACACACATACATACTGTACGTATATCCCTTTTGAATAGAAAGGAAACAAATTGAATGATCAAATTCAAAATATTGTATAGTCTCTCACTCATGAATGATCAAACACAAAATATCTTCAAGTATCTCTACGTGTATGTAATGAAGCAGGAAATACTAAAATGTACATACTCACATGTGATTGAGGAATGAGTGAGAATTTATGTACTCTGGAATATATGTGATTTAACTAAAATATTGTGAATAATTAATTATTTTATTTTAACTCAAAATTTACCTAATGTAGCCTTAGTCTTATAAGGCGGTATTCTTGAAGATTAATTAGTAAAATCCTAAAATATTCAAAAAAATATATTTTTAAACAAAAAAAAAAAAAAATATTACAAACGAAATTTCATACAGGAGCAGTTTTAATTTTTATTTTTTTTAATAAAAGAGAAAAGATATCTTTAAGAAATGTATAATGGTGCTGATTGCGTTAACAAAGCAACTCTTGTCATTTATATAAAAAACCGCGAACTGCAAAATTGATGATGCGGACAAATTCATCATGAGAATTGGGTGCGTTAATGATAGATAAAGAAGTCTATTCATAGAATATTATTCGGTGAAAAACAGAACGGCATCATGGTGAACCAATAAGTCTTCAAGTAGAGGGGCCAATTAGCGATACCATTATAAACATAACGTTATCTTATCTAACCTAACCTATATCTGTAAAAAACACACTAGAAGAGCAAAATGGCTTGATGTTTTATTATCTTATGTCTTAAGTCTGCTGTTGATTTTATTTTTGTTTTGTTTTTATGCTAAACTTTTACTGTTCAACTAAACCTTTATGCAAACGAGTCAATTAAAACTTTAATAAACTATTTTATAATTTAAAAGCAGTTTTTGGGTTTATTTTTGTTTTTGATAAAAAAAAACACTTTGTAAAATACTGCAGCATAAAATGTTCACTATCATGTAGATTTCTGTAGTGGCGTAACGAAAGTGTGCAATAATATTGAGAATGTTATTTTGATTTAATTGAAATGTTTTGGAGAAGAAAACTTTTGAACAAACACACACGCAAGGGCATATGCAAATACTCATATTCTGCCGTTTAAGCATATGCACTGACTAGTTTGTGTAAGTTTCCATAGTTTAACATAAAAGCACATCTTACTTTACCTTATTTACCAACTGACAATGATGCATAATTTTCAAGAAATTATTTAAAATTTTTAAAAATGTGCACAGGTTTTTGAATTAGCCAAGCAGATGAGAAATTTAGATTCATTTTTGCGAGAAGAAAGTTTTAGATTAATTTATACATTTACTTAATTGAATATTTTGTGCTGTTTTGTTTTTAAAATAAAATAAAATGGCTTTTGATTTAAATATTTTTGTTTTTCTTTGATTCTCTTTACTTTATTTTATTAATAATTTTGATTTTCTTTTTTTCCATGGAATTTTAAGAATTTTTTTCATTAAAATGGTTTGTTTTTTATCCAATTTAGTTTTTTTTTTTGTTACACTTGTGTACCGAAAAACTTTTTGGCGCATTGAGAAAAAGAAAAACTTTATTGACTTCAAATTACAAACTTTATTTGTTTTGTTACAAAATATTGAGAGAAAAACTTTTTTTTTCATTTCACTTATATTATTTTTATTTTTCAAACACAAAAGTTTAACAATTGTAACATTTGTTAGTCATAAAAAAATTAATAAAAGAAATAACTAATTTCAGAAACACCCAATATTACTTCAAATATAGACAGTTTCTTTTTTTGTTTGTTAAAATAAGAACTACACTTTTAAATAAAGATTTTAATTGTTTAAATCACAACTTTCACTTGATGATGTCTTCTTACTAAAAATCATAAAATTCATTGCAATTCCAATAAAATAGTAATTGTTTTTAACTACAAATTATTCTTGTTATTTGGCAAAAAAAAAAAAAAATCAAAATGTGCTGACTTGTTATGGAATGTAAAAGTTTTATTACAAAATTATTTTCTTATTGAAAACTGCCTTCAGTCATAAATTGCCTGCTTCATAAAACATATAAAAGTTTTAGGTAATAAATCAATATAATCGCAAAGGTATAGAGCAAGAAAAATGTTAAAAAAATCCTACCAGAAGCGGTAATTTCAAGTTCATTATAACAAGTTGATAGAAAAACTTGGGAAAATAAACAAGTTTTATGGTCAAACGACTTTTTATAAAAGAAGGCAAAACCCTAAAGGAAAACAAAAATTAAAGAAAAAATTGCAGCTTAATATTAACGAAACGTATAAGTAGATGTAAGCACAAATATTTTTTCAAAGAAATAATTTTTTTTATTTTTTTGTATGTTATTACAAATTTATATCAAAAATTATGTAAATTTAGCTTATAACGATGTTGTGCTTCAAATTCTTATGATTTGCTAAAAAATTATATGTATATCAGAATGATTTTTTATTCTCGTCACGTTTTATGAGTGATGAGGTTTTTATAGAAAATAATATTATTATCTTTTAACATGCAGCGAATGCCAAACTCGCTTTATTTTGCTTTAAAATGTTAATGATTTTTAAAAATTAATTTTAACCATTTCACAATACCTTTAGGCAATATTTATTAGTTTTTGTTTCTTTTTTTTTTAATTATTTGTTATTATAAATAATTTAATTTATGGGTCATAAGGTAAGATTCTAAAGGCTTGTTATAGTTAGGTTGTATTATCTTTTTTTGTTGTTGTTATTTTCAGACAATAATGACAAGCTAGTGAGAGGAAAAAGAGATCGGTTCGTTAAAGAATTTAAAAATGTATCATGTTTATCATATTCTCCCCATAGAATATTTTGTTTCTTTTTGAGTTTAAAAATAGCAGTCCGTCTTTGCTTAGTGGGATAAATAACAGTAGTTGCAAAAATACTCCTTCCTGATTGTCCTTTTCATGTGACTCAAATATTGATAGTTTAGGATAAAAATAGTTTTTGAACAAATTTTCTGATAAATTTAGTACAAGCATTTTAAAAAGAGAGCAATTTTTATTCCTATTAAAAAGAAAAAAAAGTGCGGGTCTGTCTTTGGGAAAACTTATAACACTTCTAATCCAGATAAACATTTAAAATTTTAAATGTTTATCTAAGGGTTCAAAAGACATATAGATCAGATATCATGGACTTAAGGGACACCCTTTAATTTCCAACTTTATACTTGTTGCTATAGCGGATATAGCAATATACGTTCTGTGTGAGTTTCAAGCATCTGTCTGTAATGCTTCCAACGATGGAGCCATAAAGGTCATATTAACATGGACACCCTTAAAACAAAAATTTTAAATTAAAATTCTTGTTACAGAGGACTTAATCACACAGATTTTTGGTAAGTTTAAACTGTCAGTCTATAACAGTTCAAAAGTTTGGCCTTATACATCAAATTACATCAGCTATTAGGAGACCTTTTAATTTCTAATTTTCAATGCAGGATGTCCGCCGGGAAGGTATAATACTTTCTTTGTTTTCATTATAATCCTATCTGTATGCGATGTGGCACCGTTTTGTTGATACTACATCAAGCCCAAAGCATGCAGTTGTAGCGATAAAAAGTTTTCAATCATATCACGATATCACTCCCCATTCACAGTTACCGTTAGGCCGTTTTCATTTTCAAAGAAGTAAGGTACAATGATTCCTCCTGAGCAAATTGCACAGCAGACTGTCAATTTTAATGGATGCAAAGGTGACGACTGATGATTAATTTCAGGATTTTCCTTTGACTAGAACCAACTATTCTGTTTATTCACATATCCATTCAAATGCAAATGTGCCGCATCACTCATTATGATTTTTTCATGAAAATCGGGGTTGTCATGGGCGAGCTGTAACATCCTATTGGCATATTTACGGTGGCGTAAATACTCTTGTGGAAGAAGCTCTTGTGTCAACTGAATCTTAAATGGAAACAAATGCAAATCCTTGTGCAAAATTGTGACCAAAGTTGTTATTTGAAGACCAAGCTCCTGAGCACGGCGTCGAATTGAGGTTGATGGATTGTTTTGAACACTTTCTTGAGCAGCGGTAATGTTTTCAGCTGATCTTGCAGTATTTTGTGGTTTATTTCGTTGGTTTATCGAATATTTTTCCATAATAAAATTGCCACGTGTCTACTTCACGACTGCCAAATATGAACTGTCTAGGCTAATGTTTACCAAAATGGCGGCAAAACAAAATAGTATACCTTCTTGGTGGACACCCTGTATTTATACTCGTTTTTATACCGAACACAGTAGTAGACATTCTGTCTAAGTGTTTGTCTATAATTGTTCCAAAGGTAGGGTCATATAGTTCATATTACATCAATTATGTGGACACACTTTAATTTCGAAATTCAAATTTTAAACTTGTCGTTATAGCTTACCTAGTATGTAGCAATATAGGTTCTTTGTAAATTTCATATGTTGTTCCATAACTGTTCACAAGTTTGGCCATTTACATCAAATACATCAATATACATAAATGAACTATGGGGACACCCGTTATTTTCCAAATTAAAATTTTATACTTGTTGTAGCAAACTTAGCAATACAGGTTCAAAAGTTTGGTCATATACATCAAATTACATCAATTATGGGGAGACCCTTTAATTTCTGATTTTAAATATTTGACTTGTTATTATAACGGATATAATAATGCATATTCTGCCCAATTTTAAAGTATTTGTTTAAAGATAGGACTATACAGGTCAAATGACGTAACCTTTGGGGACACCCTTTAATTTTTAAATTTAGTTTTGTGTTACCTATTATTATCGGAGTTATAGTGATACGCCCTTTTTTCAAAAGAGTTCATAATAAGGTTCATAATACACGAAAAAACATGTATGGTGTATGGGGTACACTTTAGTTCATAAAATTATGAAATTTTTTTAAATGGATCCAATCTCTAAGCATGACCTTTCTAATAAAGAAGAAATTTTCAAAATGACTGAGTTCTGCGGGCACAAATCACCTATCTATAGAAACCAAAAACCAGTTTGGTGGTGATTGAGGCGAATTCAATGATTTTTGTTCATGCAAAAAGTGCGCAATGCGCTCCAAACATTGAACTAAAATCCAAGCTATTGGCCATAAGTGAGTTAAAGAAGGTTATGAAAAATTAATTCAATAATCAAATTGTTTATAGGATTAATGATATTGAACTAAATGAATTCACAGATTATTTGTTGCATCTGAAATCACTAAAATTCCTTTTAACTAACTTGTTTGCATTTTTATACTGAAAAAGGCAGTCATGATTGAAATTTTATTTTATAAATTAATTTAGTCAAAATGCATCAGTATCAATTTAGCTATTTAGCAAACAATTAAAAGCCATTTTATTCTATTACTCAATTCAACAACAACAATTTCCACACTTGCTGCTAAGGTTACAAAAATAATGTTAACATCACACACACATACACAAGATTAAAAAGGGCTTATCTGCCGCACTCGTAATCGCTGGTGCATACGTGAAAGCTTAACGTAAAAGTTTGTGCACAATTTATGTAACGGCCAGCAGTAATCAATTACATTTTTGCGATTGTAAAATTCAATTATAGATGGTTTAGATTTTCTAATTATACTAATGAAACGTTTTACATTTAATACGACTACGAAAATGTCATCGCAACATGCATGTGCAAGTAACATCGGTAATTGAAATGTATAAAAAAGAACAAAAAATCGAACGATTTATTTCAAATATTATTTCCTTGCTGAAGTTGAAAAAAAAAGTAATAATGAAATTTAAAGTTAATAGAAAACATATGTATGTGTGCACTAAAATTTAGTTAAGTTGAATATAAATGATTATGCTTTCAAATTGAATTAAAAGTTTATAACACAAACAGTGTAAACAAACAAATAAAAATTAGTTAATTAAATTTATGATTTAAAAAAAAATTCATTTCATTAGTTTTTATTTTTTCTTGGTTTAATATACAATATAAATTACTACAAAAAAAATCAATTAAATAATAATTTATGCAATTTAAACGATATAATATGATACTGTTTTCCAGAATGCTCTTGTATAAATATAAATTTAAAATGAAAACGCAAATAATCGACAAGCGGTAACCTTAAGAGCAGCATATTATGATTGCATTACTGATCCTGAAAATGTTGTTATTCTTAGAAGCATATGACTGTATTATATAATAAAAAAATTGTAAAATAATATTTTATTTATCTTTAAGTATAAAAATATAATAAAAGATGACATACAGACGAAATTTGAAGTTCTTTCACACCATGGTTTGTTTTGACACTAGACTAGTACCAACTAAAAAAGAATGCCGGGAGAAAACAAATAACCCAAAAGTAGCTTTCATTGCTAACCGCCTCACACAGGGGTATTTTGCCAATCTAGCCGGAGATTACTTTTTTTTTAGGTTACATTGGCTTTGAAAATTTACTGAGTACTCCTAGATTAATAAAACTTGGTCATAGACTGTTAAAACTATAAAATAAGAAAAATCGGACAAAGGAAAAAAAAGTTCCCCGTAGCAGAATTAAGCATACCTCTGAAAAATTGAATTTTTATAAGTTTTACCATACTTTTGTTTAGCAAATGCAAATTTTGTACTCAGCAAATGTTCAAAAACTTAAACTTGGACCCTGAAGATTCTAAAAAGCCATTTTTCACCCTCCAATAAGAGCAAACGAAAACAACAATTAAGAGTAGCAGCAGAGTTTCAAATACAAGGCGTATTTTGCCTTTACACGGTTCCATCGCTAGAGCTAAAATACAACAACAGGCAGTTTTGTGTGTGTATGTTTGCAAGAGAATGCCATATAGACAGAAAACAAAAATACAAAAGAAAAAGGTTTGAAATTTTAGCACAATTAAAATTACACTTTTTTTAAGATTAAAACACCAACAAACTCACAATACGTATAAAAACTCTTGTTGCAGCGGACACATCTAAAATCTCACTTTTAAACTATTATTTAAACACATAAAACACAAAAATTTTTTTGAAGTTTTCAAAACAAAAAAATATTTTTTCAAAACAAAGAAAAAAAGGAAAACAAAAAAATTTAAATACAGTCGAACTTCCCTATAATGAATCTACATGGGGAGAGAAAATGGCTTCATTGTATAGAAAATTCAAATTTTAATGTGCAAACTTGTTTCTTTGTATTGAAATTCATTATAAAGAAATGAAAATACACTAACATTAAAACGAAAAAGCTGTATTTTTTAAATGTATTCCTAATAGGGGTTACATTTTTTATAAGTTCGCTATAGACAAGTTTCACTGTATAAACAATCTTTTGACATTCTCTGGCACAAAAATAATTCCAGAAAAAAATAGTCAGCTGTCGTAGTGATGCCACCTGGTTAAATGCGCCTTGCGCAGTGTTATCATTTATAGTGTTTTGTTATTTTTACTTAAAAATCGCTAACGCTAAATATCGCTGAATAACTACACTTTTTTGCATAGAAAAAATTCCAAAATAAAAAAGAACTATGAACTACAGTATAAAAGTAGAGATCGTAAATTTTATAGTGATATATATTATTTTTAGGATCGCGATGACCCTCACTCTCAAAAACCTTTTCTCTTAAAAAAAAAATAACAAAATAAAATCCGAAGAAATTTTTTATTATAAAAATTTAAAAAAAAAAAAATTTTAAAATTTACATAAGTAGCTGCTAATATAGTTTTTACAGCAAAAAAAAAAAAAAAAAAAATCAGTACAAAATCTTAATTCGTTTAGCCACAAAAAAATATATTGCAATAATGCTGTTGACTTTTATAATTAATGCCTTAAAAGCATATTATTATAACTTGCCAATAGCTATAGTTAGGATTTTGTCGGAGAGATGAGTAACTTTTCGTTATAACAAGTAAGCTTAAAATAACTTTTAGTTATCAGGTACATTAAAGGCAAGTTATAGTAACGATCATTACACTCGTTATTATAACGAAAGCTACTTATATCTCTGATAAAATCCTAACTTTAGCTATTGGCAAGTTATTTAATAGTCTTTAGAAAATTAATATCATTAATATTATACGCATTTGTCATTTATTTCGTGCCCATTCCGTGAGCATTTCTCTAACGCAGAATGAAATTTAAAACAACTTTCAATGTAAATATTATAAAAGTTACCTTCAACTTCTTTATTTTTCAATAAACAAGAAGACCTAAATTTATTTCGACGTCAGTAAAATGCGATTACTATAAAAAGCAAAAATTAAAAAAAAACGAAGTATTGAAATTGGCTTATAAGCAACACATAAAATGAAAACAGACAAACACATGTATGTACATAAGTTTTTGAATTGAAATAAAATAAGAAAAGTAAATAATAGAGCTTTTAAGGCTCATATATGAATACACCATGTGCGAAAAGAAGTATTAAACATTTCCCAAAGATGAGTCTGAAACAGTTGAATTTTATTTAGTAACGTGATCTCATAAAAAATGTGTTCTCTTTATTAAAAAAAAAAAAAAAACAACAAAAGACATGGAAAAATAATTTAAATAAAGAAAATACATAAATGAAGAATTTTAAAAGTGAAAACATTTTCTCGAAAAAAAAAACATTTGCCTCTAAACTTTTGGGAAATTTTGCTTTTATTATTATTTTCAATAAATTTTATTAACCTAATCATTGCATGTGTAAATAATACAAACAGCAAAAACAACAACAAACAAATTCATTTACACCAAAAACCAATTATTTCCAACCAGAAACCCAGACAGTCTTTGTCTGTATCTTTGTTTTTAATATATTATAAAGTCAGCTGTGTCAAGTTAGTGCTTTTGGCACTTATTTGGTGCTTTTCGAATATTGCAATGGTTAAATTTTTTGGAGTTTGTAAAACTCATTATTTTTTTTCAGTATGAAAAAGTTTATTTATTAGTTCCAAACTGCCAACACTAGTAACATATTTGTAGTTTGCAACCAGAAATGTCGCTTAGCCCATCGTCAAAATACTCTTCTGGCCACCTAAGCCTGTGGCTTCGGAATACAAAACCATATTGATTGCTAACTGCACCAGCAACAATCTTTTCATAAAATATTTTTTATTTATTATTATATTATTAATTTACAGAAATGGTCCTGTTGGTCCTTCCATTGAAAATTCTTCATATTTTTAACGGTTTTTTGTAGACAGGGCAAATCTCACCGAGTTTAAATTACAATAAAGTCGTATCTACTGAAACTATTGGAAAAATTGTGTATACGCAATAAAAATAATGTTATGCCCGATGGATAATTATAATTACCAATATTTTTTCAGAACCGGTTCATGCTTTTTCGGCATTCTGTGTAACAATCTGCTTAAGCGGTATCAGATTTAACCATTATCTACTTAAACAATCCATTTATTTAGATAAAAAGAAAACGACAATCTTCGTATAAGTTAGATTGTGGAAATAGATAAAATAATAATGAAGAGCGAAAGCTTTTTAATAATACTACGCGCTTTTCTTATTTTGGTGCTTTTGAAATTTTACAATTGACGAATCTGATTCAAGCCATCAACTGTACTGTTTACTTTACATGTATGTGTGAATTTATTAAATGGTTTAAGTAATGTACAGGGGTTATTTTTCAATAATAGGATTTAAACTTGTGTTTTAGACACGTATGCAGGTGTATGTATAATTTTGTATGTGTATTTACTTATATTCATTTTCTTTTTATTTTATGTACAATATTTGTATGAATTCTAGTTCATTCATCCCACTTTAAGCCAAAACTTTGCATCATTATTTTTTTTATCAGCTTTTGTATTATTTATGAGATATATAATTTCTTTCAATATAATTTTTACCAAAATGTTAAAGATAAAAATAACGACTTATATTAATTTAACTATTTTATTTAAGCTTTAGGTCTTTAAATAATTTTAATTTTTATTTTTTTGATATTTCGCTACATCATCCTGCATTATCCTGATGATGCTACACAAAGGAGTAGCGAAATATCAAAAAAATAAAAATTAAAATTATTTAAAGACCTAAAGCTTAAATAAAATAGTTAAATTAATATTAACAAAAAGGTCAAATAAACTATATAAAATAAAATAACGACTTATTTTAACCATTTTTTATATTCGAAAGAGTAATCGTGTCCAGTGAAAGAAGACAAATTACGTAACTAGTTTGAGTTAAAGGTGGCTCTATATTATTTGTAACTAACTTTAGCAGACTATTCATGGAAAATTCTACTAAGAACGTGTTTCTTGAAATAATAATTAAGATTACTACACTGCATAGGTCACAGATATATATAAAACCTCTTACAGTTTTTTAAATAGTGTAACATAAAACTCGCCTACGTGCATGCCTTATTACCTACAAATCACTCCTTGCTACACAGAAAACAGAAACGTCACTATTTTGTGTAATTTTTCCTCCTTCTAAGTTATTGTTAAATCTGCCGAAAGTAAGGTTAATAGTATTTGTATAACTTATATTTATAGGAGGGCAGTTTGATAATTACTTGAGTTTTTGTACGTTGAAGGCAGACAATCTTGTTAAAATAAAAAAGAAATAAAAAAAAGAAGTGTATTTTGTTTATTTATTAGCTGTGCCCGCCACGTCATAGGCGTCCTGTTATACAATATTTTGTTCGATTTTGCTTTGAAAGCAGAGTAACGAAATGCTCACTCACTGCTCAATTAAGGGTGAGTATGTACATTTTATATTTTTTTTGCTTCTTTTCATACTAATACGAGAGACTAGAATATATTTTGTGTTTGTTCATTTATGAGTGAGGATTTTTTTCCTTTCTTTTCAAAATTGAATACATGAATAAATATTATGTTTTTCAGGCAAATGATCATATATGAGAATTTATAATTTTGTTAATTTTTCATAAATGAGAAATGATCGTAAAAATGTTCGTATTAAGCACTCGCATAGATGTATATGAGATAACTGAAGTTAAAGGTCTCATGAATTGGACAGCCAACCACCCAGCTTGTTTTCCACATTTAGTTGCCCCAGGCTTATCGAGAGTCTTATAATTTGGAGGGTGCAAAATGTTTTCTCCTGCTGTATGCAAAATGTCTCTAAATTTGCAACCGAATAAATTAGTTTTAGAATTATAATTGATATTTTAATAACTTTATAGTTCACCTCAAGTTTATGTGTTTTTGTGCAACTTTAATTAGGACTTAAGTTTATAATATATAAAATTAAAAGCGCAATTAATTTGTTAAACTATTTTTATACATGAACATTAAAACATACATACTCTCACACAACATATACACTCAAACATATTTGCACATCAAATTGTGATTTAACTCTTATGACCATTTTATTAAATCTGTTCATGTGTCTGTATGAATGCCAAGAGCTTTAATAAAGTCATAGTCATCACTTTAGTGTGATACTTAAAATAACTAAAACAATAATAAAATTTGTTTTATTTTTCCCGCTCTCACACACCCACACCCACATACATTCTCATATGAAAGGACGTTGAATTAATTTGTAATTTGTATTAAAGTTGGCCGTAAAACTTTCAACGCCACGTTAGGGTGAATGCAAATTACTTTAGCTATGAATAACAATTTAATTAATTAAAATGAATGATGTTAAAAAATACTTTAAATAATTTAATTTAAATTGAATATTTTTTTTTTGTAGCCTGATTCCTGTTTTTTGTAACCAGTGTGATAATATAAATTTAATATTTAAAAGCATGTAAATAATTCAATTTTTTTTATTGATTTTTCAGCTGTTGCGTTTTAAAACTTATTTTTTTTATTATTTTAGGGATAGTTTACATAATATTTAATATTATATATTTTTGGTTTTTTTCTTATAAATTTCATTTATATAAAAATTTTATATATTAAATGAAAAAGAAATTATTTAAAATATCTCGTCTAGTTATTTTTTTATCATTTCTGATAAGTCTTCTTTTTTAATTTGTGGTTTTGTTCTATACAATTTTATTACTTGCAATTGAAAGTGTAGTAAAAACATCAATTAAATAAAAGGACT
Source organism: Phasia obesa (assembly GCA_949628195.1). Taxonomy (NCBI): domain Eukaryota; kingdom Metazoa; phylum Arthropoda; class Insecta; order Diptera; family Tachinidae; genus Phasia; species Phasia obesa. Next base: position 163,754,345 of record OX451216.1, read on the forward strand.
GGCATAAAAAAATAGAAATTGTAAATAAATTACTCAGCATTGATTGAAATGGTAAATTGCAATCATTTCATTATAAATAAAAATGAAACAGATTGCTTAAGTAAGTACGACTGTTTGCACAATCTGCTGCTAAAGGTAAAAACAACAAGAAAAGTGAAAACAAAAACTGCAACAGATTAAATAAAAATTCCAATTGAAAGAGGAAAACTAAAATTGAGAATAAAGAAGGTGTTAAAAGAAGGATTTAACTTGCAAACAAATGATTAACAGTTAAAATGACAGGGTGAAAAGGTGTGAACACAAATAGAATAAACGACAGAAAAAAAGTTTTAAAGTCTTAATAAAACTGTTCAGAGCAAGACACTACGGTATTTAAATGAATAATAGTTATATGAGTTCCGATTTTACTTTAAAATAAAAACTGTAAATTATTAACTAAAAATTTATGGATTTTTTTTTAAATTACTTACACAAAGCCTCAGTTTAAGGCAATACTAATTAATATTAATTAATTATAATTTTGCTTTCTCATAGAGCCATAAGATTATTACAACAATCATACATATACATATTCATAGAAACATCTATTACTCATCTGTGCACCGACTTAATAAAACCAGCAACAGAAATGATTTGAAATAAAAGTTGTATAAATATGACAGGGCTTGTCCTATAGCTTTAGCAGTTAGAGATTATAATTTATAACTATTAATGTCTTGAGTTCTTGACATATTCATCAATCACTTTACAAAAAAATAAGACAAACATTAGGTTTATGGAAAATTAGAAATTTATGTTTGTAGATAAAAGAAACGTATCCCTTTTACATTAAATAATCAATAACTAGTAAAACATAAAATAAAATAAATATGTTAATTTACTAATGTCAGCACTAGAATTTTTTTTAAATAGAATAGAAAATGAATTCTTAAAGCCTGGTTGTCTGTTCGATTTTGTGCAAATATTCAGCAAGATTGATAATAGTACGCTTCGAATTTCATTTCAAATTATCCAGAGAAAATGTAATTTCCAAAGAAAATTGTTCTTTTAAAATTGATTTATTTAATAAAGTTTAAGACCAAATTACAAAGCACAATAATGGAAATTAAATAAATTACATAACAAAGTTTTACCACAAACAAAAAAAAAAAAAAAAAATAAATTAAATTGTAGAAAAATGTTTAAACAAAGATACAAAAGCTTACAAAACCAAATATCAAGCAAAAACAAAAAGAAAAACAAAACAGTAAAACGAAAAACAACACAATTGTAACCCACAGAAAAACGTTTTGTCGAAAATTAATGACAGCAAATATAAAATGAGACAAAACTGCAAAACAAGGGAACGCAACAACACACATTAAAAAAGAAGCACTTTCAACCGCATACTAAGTAGCAGCAGCAAAAATTTCTAAGAAAAGAAAAAGCAACAACAACAAAAAACATATGTTAAAAAGCAAGAATGGAATCAACAGAAAGAAAAAGACATTCAAAAGTTGATTTCCTCTTTAACAACCCCACAAGAAGCTAATAATGAATAGAAGAATTTAAGAGGAAAAAAAAAAATATCTTTGTATGTATGGCAAAAGTAAGGCTTATAGCGAATTCCTACACACTCATAAACAGACTTTTTAGGTACACATACATGTGTACTTACATACAAAGAGTGAAAAAGTCATAACGTTTAAGTTAAGTTAAGACACCACGATGCTAGTTAACATACTCATGTAATGTTCTATTTTTATTCTATTTCAGTATGCTGGTACTGACTGATTCTGAAAAAAGAGGCAAAACAGTAAGACGTAGCAAAAACCAAGGGTTCTCAACGACTGCTTAGAATGCTTTCCAGGTATCTTGTATATAGAATTTTTGTTACACAAGTCAAAATTATTTTAATATTAATTATTAATAATCTTTTCGTAATAAATCATGCTATAAACTAAGGTATTTAAATGTAGAGGATATAATTTTGAGTCTATAAAAGCTTTACAAATTTATTACAAAATGTCAAATTCAATTCAGTATTGAATTTTATGGCAAACGTTGTAGCACAAATTAAGCACAAATAATCGTATAAAAACGTGCGTTCTTGTAAAGAGTGTCAAAGGACAAACTTTTCGACAATCTTTAATAAAGTTTTTTTTCTTTAACTAGTAAAGACTTCTGCTCCTTTTTTCTTTGTGATTCTTTTTCATGTTTGGAAAATTTGTTCTTTGTTTTTTTCAGAACAACATTGCTACAACAATGCAGCTGACATTAGACACATGTGAAAACGTGTTGGGTTCAATGTTTGTATGTGTAAATATGCTGAATATGTTTTAGCAGACAACATCTTATGTTAGGCTGGTGGTGCATATGAAGGACTGAAGGCACTAGTGTATGTGCTTCTGACTCGTGTTTTTTTGTACTTTTTGGTTTTGTTAAAAATTTATTTAAATTCTTTAGAAAATTGGTTTTGGTTTAATTAGGAATATATTTTCTACTGTTTAAGAAGAGTTTAGGAACATTTCTTTCTGAACACCTAAACGTCTGAGGAATAATTACAATCGACCTGAAAATTAGTTGAGCAAGAGCTCCCAATCACTAAAAAAAATCTCTGCATTGTGTATGGTCAATTTTCATATGTTCTAACTTAATTTTTTTTTAATAATAAATATATGGCACATTGTAATTAAATAAATTAAACAAATAAATATTTTATATTTTCTTAAAGTACACTTCAAGTAGTCTTAATTTCTTTTGTATTGTTTACTATATAAAAATCCTTAAATTGACTTCTTGTGTAGTTTTATTATGACTAACTTTGCTAAACACTTGCTCCACTTTAAAGGACAAATGTGGTAGACCAAAATATAAAGCAAACAGTTTTAGAAATAAAATCCTTGAATCCATAAATTTCACTAATAATTTTACAAAAGCTTAGCAAGGTACTAGTAGTGTCATTTTGGTTTACCAACTTTTTAAAGTCAAGTGATTTAAGCTCTCCAAATACGGAGCCAATTGCTTGCATATCTTAATTTAAATTGTCTAACATTATTTTATTTGTATCTTCTAAGTTTTCCACAAATACAAAATAAATCTTTGTTGGTTCGAAGAGATCTGCTAAACAGTTTACAACGCCTTCGATTCAAAGGCAATGAGATTGGGATACAATATGTTCAGATGTTTTACTTGTAGTAATCTTTGAGTTTCATTAAATTATCCAAGATAATGTTTCTATGTCTGAACAATTTTTATTCAACGAAATGAAGTTGACGAAGATCGGTGAAAAAGTAATTTTAGAAAATCTGCAATTATAGAAAGAAAATCGGCAAATTTAATCTAGCAAACTTAACGAGGAAAATTTAACAATTTTGAGAAATCAATAAATCTGGCAACAGTACATGCTTCTGATTGAAAATTATAGGTTTTATTCTCTTTATGAGAGTCTTGATGAGATTTTGTGTATACAAAAAGGCGCTCAAAATTTTGTATGGGGGCCACTGGTTAAGTCACTTCTATAATCTAAATGTACATATATACATATTTTAATAATCTTTGAAAAATAGACTTGATGTTATCATATATTCTATCGAGTGTGTATTACTTGGTCAAACGATTTTACAGAAAAAAATTAAATTATTAAATTTCAAAGATTATATTTTTATGAATACCAATTTGTTTAAAATAAATATAAAAAATTGATATTAAATTGATTGGATATTAAAGATAAGGTAGATCCTTGAGCCTAAAAAATATTCTCTCCATTGTAAAAAATGTAAAATGTTATATAAATATTATTATTATAATAAAAATAGAAATTAAAACAGAAATTCATACTACCAATATTAGTGGAACAAGTTGAAAGTCATTTAAAGAATTTTATTTTGTGAAGCTGCATTAATTTACTAGTTTTGTAATTTTTATAGGCAATCTTCAATTAAAGCTATTTTTCGAATCTTTCATTTAAAAAAAAAATCCAATAGAATGTTGAACTAAGCAAAGGTCATGGATTTAGGAGCTCATAAGTTTGTCTCTTTGTTTTATGCTTATTTTGCTTTCTTAAAAAATTAATTACAAAATTTGAAAAAAAAAAATATCAAAAATAATCAACACTGGTTAAAAAATAATCATTAGATGCATTAGTTGTATTTTAAAAAATTAAAGGAAGCATATTTTTACTACTACAAAACAAAAATAAAACAATAATGATTAAAATTTCGTTGGTCCTGTTAAATATACAAATTTTGTCAAATTAAAAAAAAAAAATAATTATTTTTCAAAAATGTCTTCTGTCTTCTAAATGTTTATATTTGTTTGCTCTTTTGATTTAATATTATTGTAAGTATTTACTTTATTACTGCTTAAAGTCTTAACAGCTCTTAACGGCTGTAACCAATCAGTTGTTCTAGAGTTTATACATCTTTATTTCATTATAGTTTAGTATTAATTGCATAATCGTTCTAATTGCTTATTAATGCAAAATTTGTAGTAATTACACGTATTTGCTGTCTAACTTTAAATACCACCACAAGACAATATTTAGATAAACACTTGCATACATACATATGTATATATTTTAAGCAATATATCTTTTCCCCTATTCGCCAACACAAGCATACAAATCTATTTATTATATGGTGAATTATTGCTTGTAAGTCAACGTAGTAATCTGCCGAACGAACAGCCAAATACCCAACAAAACACAAAATATTAAATGCGATTAATTCGTTGGAATCATGAGTGAAATGTGAATTATTTAGATGTAATGAGATATGTGAAATTAAAACCGGAAACCAAACATTTTGTATACACAATTACCACGTATAAAAAATAATAATAATTTATGATGTGATTGAAGAAAAATTATTATACAGGTGTCAATTACATATATATATATATTACATACATACATACATATATATATATATATATATATATATATATATATATACGATGTAGTTGTAGTCATATGTTATTGTAAATCTTGCGATAAAGATAGCGCAATTATACACCAAAATTCATTCAAAGAGTAAACATATTATAACTTTATATTACAGGACTCAGACAAGTAGTTACACGGACGATATTTGAAATTAACAATCCGCTATGTAATATATTATAAACATATTATAACTTTATATATATATATATATATATATATATATATATATATATATATATATATATATATATATATATATATATATATATATATATATATATATATATATTACATAGCGGATTGTTAATTTCAAATATCGTCCGTGTAACTGCTTGTCTGAGTCCTGTAATATAAAGTTATAATATGTTTACTCTTTGAATGAATTGTGGTGTATAATTGCGCTATCTTTATCGCAAGATTTACAATAACATATGACTACAACTACATCGTAGAGTTATAGGGCCGAAGCTTGTTGCATATTCCCAGCAACAAAAATTGGGTTTTTGGAAGCAGTAAAATCTTTTCCTACTATACAAAATCTCTTAATAGTAAGCACATATATTTTGTCTAAATAAATGGAATTTTGTATGACATAAAATGTTAAGTTTAAAAAAAAAACAACGAAAATTTTACATTTCGCCTTACAGTAGTCCATACTACAAAGCACAACTGTAAGGCAGAGATAAACAAATTTCGAATTTACGAGGAGTTACGACGAGTTACGAACTTAATACCGTATGATTTTACAACATCTATACTGCGCTGCATTGCGCGTTTAAAAGGAAATGCTACTAAGTGGGACATCGCGAACAAATATCATGTCCTACGTATGCTGGTTCGTAAGCGATAGCATCTCGTCTTTCCTTTACAAACCTGCATACGACGAAGCAGTATTTTTTCCTATTTTTGGGTTATTATTCTACCATTTTCTTTAATAAATTTTCTTTTATACTGCAATGATTTTCATATTATAAAAAAACTCAAGTAGCGAACCTTGTATAATTAGCCACATCTCAGATTCTTTAACTTTCACAAATATTTTATTTATTTTGTTTCGGTTACTTTTTATATTAAAAAATATTTAAGATTTGTTTGTTTTCTATTCTAATATACACTAGTTTAAAGCTTTAATTATGTACTAATTAAATTTACTTACTACAAATTGTACACATCGCAGCTTTTGTTTTATGTGTTTTTATTTGTTGTTATTAAGCAGATGCTTGCTTAGAAGCAGAAAAGTAATAGAAGTATTTATGTTGTTTATTGTATTCATAAAAAATGTTTGTATACATATGTTTGTATACAATTTTGTTGTTTTAATAATATTTTTTGTGTTAACAATATAATTTTTATTTTTTCATTTTTGAGCAGTAGTGTAAGTGTTAGTAAATGCATGTGCACCAGTATTTCCTGCTCTATGCAAACACATGATGATAATTTGATATAATTACTTTTACGTGACAATAAACGCCGTGCACTCCTCACAAAGCCTTAAATACATAAACTTTCATATAGATACTACAATCACTAACACATACTTGCAATATTGTATGAAAAAACATGCAACATATTTAGTAAAGAGGCATTCACACATGCTTGAAATTTGTGTGACTGTTATACAGACGTAGCTGTTTATGTAAAAATATAATTGCCTTACCGCATTACACAAGCGAATATGTTTTAGTTCGAGATTGTTATGAGCGAATATTTCAACTACCGAAAGAAGAATAATTCAGCTTTAAGTGTACAAACACCAACATCGCTTTATACAAAGCGAGATATAGTACAGTGAATTTGGTAGAATGAATTTATTACACACACAATTAATCAATAGTACAAACTTAGATATAGTTTTATTTAAAGAGATGTTAAATAAGGTTGCAAAGATTAGAACAAAAAGCTATTATTGCTTCAGCTGAAAAGGGACCTCTAAGGAAGCGGTCTGCTTCCATATTCCTCTTACATTACTAATAATTTTACTTCAAAAATTCAAATCTTATAAAATCTGATATTTTCGATATTATTTTATTATTATTTTTAAGGGGATACCGAAGTAGACCACTAACTTCATGGATCCCTTTTCGAATCTCTTCGTTCTTCAACGATTTCCGACGATAGAGTCTATGATAATTCCTAAAATTATCTTAAGGGTAAGGTCTCCACAGCGTAGTCATTAACATAGTTATCCAATTTTAGGCACCCATATTTTATCTAGGCTCCTGCCGTCTTGTAGTGAAAAATTCCAGAGTCTTTGGTGGGAATCGAACCCACAACACCGGACTGATTGACTAGCACATTACCTACTAGCCCACCGAGGCACCCGATATTTTCTGTATAATTTCAAGAAATTTTTTTTTTTCAATATTAGAATTAAAATAAGAAAAATAAAAGCTTAGTTTTAACAAAAGCGAAAATAATGCTTCTTAAACGTTTAATATATCAGAAAACTTTAGAGTGCCTTGATAGATCTTTTGGTAGCGCGCTAGTCTATCAGTATGGAGGTTGCGGGTTCGATTCCCGCCAAAGACTTTGGATGTTTTCTGTAGACAAGCAAAAAGCTTCGCAGATGGGGTTGTTAAAAAAATCAGTGCTGTATAATAAACCCACCCAGTATCATTTTCACAAATACATTAATACTAATATGAGGAGATGTAAATATATTAAAATAATAAGCAATAAGCGGTTAAAGATTATATTAATTTTTGGTACTCCATTACGCTTAGTATTTAAGACACAGGAAATAAAATGCACCAAATCTTTCATTTAAAAAATATATGTTGCAAAAAAACTACACATTAATATTAGCAAATTAAATTAAAATTCTGAAATAATTTTTATGAGTTAAAAAAGAAAAAAAAAACGCTGAACCAAACACTACTTTCGGGAAGCGACATCCAGTCAGGCATCTACTATACATCTCATTTTATTATTATTTGCTTTTGCAGACATCCCTTCTTTGTCTTGTTGGTTTTTATGTTTCTATACAAAAGAATGTGTGATGTCAACATTTTACAATTTACAACATCATAAATTATTTGTGTGTTTGCCACAACGAACTTACAAACAAATGAGCGAATGAACATTTATTGCAACATAATGTTGCTGTAAGCATTTGCATGTCTATCACAAACACACTTACCGTTTGCAACAATATTCATTCATTCGTTCAGCATCAACGAAAATTTAGCAAAAACAAAATGATGAAACCGAAAATATTTTTTTTGTTTTGTTGCAAAATTCTCGTTGAATTCATTATTTGCTCATATATTAATTCACTTGTGCTTATATGAAAAGCTTTTTCATTATAATTTTATTTTTATCTAAGTTTTTGCTCGTTTATTTTTTTTCCTGTATTTTTCTACAAAATTTCATTTTGCTGTTTTGTTGGCAAATAGCAGATGCAAATAGTATTGCAACATGCCCAGAAATATAACAAAAATTTATATACAGTTAGCAAAGAGGTTAGTAGAGAGATTGGAAGGAGATTGAGGGCTTGTATCTTTTTCATAACAAAATTTTCATTAATTCTGTGTTATGTTATTACACTAGTCGTACTCATTTATTCACATTAAACTTGTAAAGCTACACGTAACTACTTCTCCATATATTTAGTTTAATTCAAATCCAAGTATGTAAAGGGTATTCAGAAATATGTGAGGCAAATAAAAGCTGACGAAATTTGAAAAACTGTTGGGGTTACTCTTTATTTTTGATGAAATGTATAAATATGTATAAATGTTTGTGCAGTTGGTATAACAAATTGTTAATTATAATTATCATTAAAGTATTATAATGAGGTTTTTATAAAAGTTTTTGAATAGACTTTATTGTGTGTTTCTGTTGCGTGTGCCCTTTTGTTAATGTTGCTCCTTGTTAGGTATAAATCTTTTCAGCGCAGTTAGTAAAAACTAACTCTTTGTATCACTGTTGTCATTATTGCATTGGCCTATATTAAATAGAATGGCATAACAGGTGTTTTATTTTGTTTATGTATTGTACACACACAGTAAGAATTAGAAAAAATTTAATTAAAGGTTTTTAAAACACATGTCTTTTATTATACCCCTTTTGACACAAATACAAATATGCTTTTGTTTAAATATTAGTCTTTTTTTGCTTTTTGTCGTTATTTTCACAGAATATTTTTAATTATATTTTTTATTCGCTTTATGAAAATTAATTAAATGCATTAAATATCTTCACATATTTTAAGAAAATCTAGGAGATGTCTGTATCAGTATATATTTTACGATTAATATAATGCCATTAAACGCTGTATGAAGTAATAACTCCCTAGACATCCCGGATTGAAATCAGCACTCAGTTACTATCTTGAAGTAATACATCAAAAACAACGGAAATTCGACGTCATATACCTCGATCGATGGTTTACTTAATCTCGTAAGTTAAAAAGTGTAAAGTCTGTATTTAAATTACGTTTGAATCACTTCAACATTGACTGTGAACCTATAATTTTATATTTCGAATCACTCAAATTTTTGAATCACTCTATTTTGAAATATTTTTTTATGTATCTCGATATATAAAATATATATATTTTTTTTTAAATCTCGATTTTTTGTAAAATTAAAATTTTTTGTAATTTAAAGTTCTTTGGTAAAATTGTAATTTTTTCTGGAATCCCTATCTTTTGTGATTATGTGATGACATTTATTATTTTTTTTTTTTAGAAATATAGATTTTGTAGTCAAATGTCAATTGTTTGATAAAATCGTAGATGGGTGAAAAACGATATTTTGATGCAATATAAATTCAGCGGAATTTTGTAATTTTTGGTGACTTACTATTGGAATTTTTGCTACAATAAAAATTTCGTTGAAAAAAGTACAAATAATAAATTCTTTAACAGATAAAACTGCTAACTTTTATTTTATTTTAATTTCCGTATTTATATTGTTAGCTGTCACTTCAAAATTGACTAGCAACAAACAACTTTTAGGTGTTTCTTTTTTTCCAACGTTTAGCATATGATTTTCTGCATAATTTCTTAGTGTGTTGTAAAATTATCCAATACTATTTTGCAAACGCAAATGGTATTGATATTGATCTAAATCTTGATTTTGAATGATATTTCGATTTGTTAAATCTCTTCTCTTTTTTTAGTAAGACTTCGATTATTCTGCCATTTTTATTAAGAATTTTTCAGGTTTTTTTAGTAAGACTTCGATTATTCTGCCATTTTTATTAAGAATTTTCAGGTTTTACCAAAATTTTTGGTGCAAAATACATACTTAGGAAATTACAAACCAAATGGCAAACTTTTATTTATATAACCCTTTTACCTGGTGGTGAACAGTTGGCAAAAAAAAAAAATTATAACGTCCTTAGACTGTTTAAATGAAAAATACGTAACTTTATTTGAAGACACTTAATATTAAACCCATAATTTCGATTTCTTCCATTATTTTTTTTTTTTAAAAATGCATAAACAACTTTTAATCCCCTGCCAGCCTGTAACCATCCCAGCAAAAAATACTTCTTCGTAGGCAGGTTTGTAAGGCAATGACGAGTTGTTATTGCTTACAAACCTGCTTACGTATGACATGATATTTGTTCACGATGCATTTCTAGCATTTCCTTTTAAGCGATTATTTCTACGCAATCCGTATTATTTATTTAACATTATGCTAATTACCCATAACGTTTTATAATAAAAATTAAATTTATTTGTTGGGGGAAAGAGCTAGTCCCTATACTTATTTCACTGGTTGGTCAGGCCAGATCATCAGAAAACCTTTTTCCTAATTTTAGAGAAGCCAAAAATACTCTATAAGTAATAAAATTCTACAAAACACAATGAGAATTATGCATGGTAGTAGAATAATATTACAGAATATTAAAGCTTCAACAAAACACCAACAAACAAACCACGTTTTTATTTTTCCTTACTGTCCTTCTACAAACCGTATTTTGTTCGTAATTCTTCCTAACTCCTCCTAAATTTTAATTTTGGTTATCTCTGCCTTACAGTTTTGTTTTTGGTATGCTCTACTGTACGGGGAAGTGTAAAAAATTCGTTGTTTAATTAAAACTTAAAATTTTCTGTCATACAAAATTGCATTTATTTAGGCAACATTTGTGTGCTTACTATTAAGAGCTTTTGTATGGCAGGAAAATGGTGTGCTGTTTACAAAACCTCAATTTTTTTTTGCTGGGATGTTACTGCAAGTGAATGGCGACGTATACTTAATATTTTTCATATAATAAATATTACTCATACGCTGTCATTTTTACTACTCAAAGCCTTTTGGGTGTTAAAAATCCCTCTTCAATTATAATTAATTTTCAACTAGTTAGCACTTTATAACGCAACTCATAATGGCGATCTTAATCAAATTATACAACAACAGGCTGACATGAGGATGGGTACGACAAAATTGGTTTGGCATACAATGTTTGCACAACCATGCAATAGTAAATCTTCACCTAAGGCATATTGTCATTAGTATTTGAGTAACGTTATGAGCTAATTTTAGCTTACTACTTAATAAAGTTATAATAAAGGTAATATTGCGTTAAAGTGAAAAATACCTCTTACACACAATTACATTTTAATTAAATTCTATATGTAGTTACTTTAGAATAATAGTGTGTTAATAAAATTAATTATTATTTTATTAATATTATAAAGCAAGTAACATAATACGTTGTTTTAGGTTATGTTCTTAACTATTTTAATTAATTTCAATTTAAATATGTGCCTTTTTTAGTGAAATAGTATTTTAAATATTTATCGCACTACTATAAAACCTTGAAAAATATTTTTTTGCATCTTTAATGTTTTTTAATAGATTTAATTTCAAACACCCTCTTCAGGATTTAACAATACTCTCCCATCTATAGTTACTATGACGAATACTTAAGTATTTTTCAACACAAAAGAATATTTTGCCAATGAAATCTTAAAGGCAATAACAGAATCAACATATTTCGTTACAAAAACACAAATTTCATTATAATTTTATTTCTCTGCCATATTTTATTTATTCTAGAAAAGGAATTTCACAATGACATCCTCTACATACATCACAGACAAATATAAACAAAACTGTAGAAAGATTTAAAAACTCTGCTTGCGAGTATCTAAAGAATTTTCTAATATTAGCGTGATATTTATTTTCAAACAAAGAGACGATGTCGAAAAGAAAACGGCTTTGATAATTCACTAGAATTTCATAAAGACAGCATAGAAAAGAGAAAAAGATATATAGAGGAAGGGAAAGGAAAGATTGGAATAAGTAAAAAAATTATTTGTTGAAATAATTTGAAATGCTAGATGTTCGTTTGTGTTATGAATATAGGAATGTATATGTAAGTACGCTTGTGCATAAAAAGGAAATACCTATCAATACAAATGACATTTAAGTAATTTATTGACGTGATTTGATGTGCAGTGACTTAGAAGGATTTCGCTAATAACGATGATAAGTATTATGAATTTAAGTGTGAAATGTAAAAAATAAAACATTAAATGCTCGGAAATTCAAAGTTTAAAATTTAAATCTTATTTTCAGTGCTAATGAAGACTTGGTCTTTGTTAGCTAGATCTGGATTTATGGTTACATGAATGAGGTATAATTAAGTCATTATTTTATAAATACACTTATACGTAGATTGTGCTTAAAAAATCTAGGAGTATAGAACTAATATTATTTAATCATTTTTTTTTTAAATAATAAAAACTTCGACGACTTTTTAATAATTTAAAATAAATAAAGTTTTAGTATTTAAGATATAATAGTTTGAAGGGTGCTTCGGAAAATTGAGCCTTTAAAAATATTATTTGAATATTTTGGACAATTTAGTTTTCAAATAATAAAATTTATTTAGTTTGCACCAGAGTACCGAAAGCCTCACTTACTGCTTAATCATGTGTGAGTAATACTCAGATTATATCCAGGGTTGAATTTATTACATTATTACATGGCTTTGTGTAAAAACAATGTTTGAGTATGTAAATTCTAGTTATTTTTCTGCTTCTTTTCATACATTATTTCACACATGTATGAAAAGAAAATATTTTATGTTTGTTCATTTGTGAGTGCAAAGATTTATTTTTTTCCTTTCTGTTGACGAAAGTGCTCATATATAAGAATTCTGAAAATTTTTCACCCCTTATGCTTAGATTGCAAGCTTCTACTTTTTGTTATGGCTCTCAGTTATGGGATACTGCCTCAGTTAAGGCAGTAATAGCGATACATGTAACAACGTATCTCAAGAAGCTTGAAACGCATTCAAATCCGCTGGTCCGCAACATCCTGAATGATCGTGGTTACGTTCGATTAAGAGGGAGGAATATTGATTCTCTTGGACGAACATCAGAGAGGTGACCAATAAATGATAACAACATATGAGAAAGAAGCTAATGGTACAGTGATTGGTGTAATTTAGCGACATATGCTCAATGAATGTTGCCTTCTTGTTGATTTTTAATGTATTAAACAAAGACAACTTGTGGTTTCAATAGGATGTCGCTATTTTTGTGTCAATTAAAGGTTTTAATTAGTTTTAAATTAAAATTCATTTAATTTTTTAATTGTTTCGAATACACATATGTTTGTTTAAAACAGTACAAAAAAATTTCTTAAATCAAGTTAAAACCTTTAATTGGTGAAAATATTTCTTTAAGTTTAGCAAATCTGGAGTTTGGCTATGTCTAAATAATACCCTAACGTTTGAAGCATCAAGCAATGTTGATTACCAGAGTACCGAAATGCTCATTCACTGCTTAATCATGTGTGATGTACATATATGATGTGCAACTGCCGGCGTATTTAGTAACGAAGTGTTTTGTATGTATGTATGTATGTATGTATGTATGTATGTATGTATGTATGTATGTATGTATGTATGTATGTATGTATGTATGTATGTATGTATGTATGTATGTATGTATGTATGTATGTATGTATGTATATATGTATGTATGTATGTATATGCACATATTTTGTAATGTGGATCTGCCGGCGTAAACAGTAACAAAGTGATTTAGAAATCTCATTTATGAGAAATTTCATAAATGAATACTAATAATAGAAAACGTTCATAAATGAAAAAAATACATTTCAAAATATTTATGTATTTTTTATTTATTTATTAATGATTATATAAAACAGTAAATGAATTTATATAACATAAATATACGAATATGAGTATCTAGGCCTTCAACTCTAAATATTTATGTAAAAGAGAATTAATGAGAATGAGCTAATTCATATAAAAACAATGTTACACTCATTCATGTATGTAGAGCATTTTTATTGTTTTTTTATGACCATGAATAAAAATATAAAAAGTTTGAAGTCAACTCAACATCCTTTCGTCCCTTTTTTGGAATAAGAATCAACTAATTTTATATTGATTTTTTATTTTCAAATATCTTCAAACAAATGCTTGGAGGTCACTCATTTTATACTAATTTTATTATTTGTGGCTTAATATCGTACGTAACTTTAATAGATTTAAAAATTTTTTTTAAGTCCAAATTTTTTTTGTTAAGTTATATTTATATGCTCCACATAAGCATCCAATCTGTGGTCATGGATAATGGCCATAAGAATTGTGAAATTTTTAATAAAAAATATGGTTTTTATTGTTGATTCTGTTTATATTTTCATTTTGTTATTATTCTGCAAAATTGTACTTATTTCAATATTTCTTTGTCATTATAAATAAGCGAAAATATCACATGTACTAATGTGAGTGAGAGTATGTATTTTTATAAGTTTTATATGTGTATATGTGTATGTACATATGTATATTGTACGATTTTTGTACTTTCGACATTAATATGCAGCAGCTACTGCACCGACAATTGCCATTTGGATTGCCATTGCTCGAACAATGACAAGCACTTACAGTTGCTGTTGTTGTATATTGCTTTTGTTATTTTTGCAATTTTTTTTTCTCATCCAGTTGATATTATTTTGCGGTTGTTTTGTATTCATTTGTAGTAACAGTATTGGTTGTAAATATTCATTTATGCACATGACCACAAAAAGAGTAAAACACAACAACAACAAAAAATCTTTAAATAGAAAAAAAGATTTCACAACTATTATCAAACCACAAAATGCGTAAATGATATGTATTTATGTATTGTGTACAGTAATGTTTGCACATTTGTGTGTGTATGTGTGTTTATTTAAAAGCTAGCGTTGTTTTTTTAATTTTTAGATTCTATTGGTCCTGTTGTAATGTTTACAAAATATACATACATCTATTTTTAAAATTGACCTGATTTAGATAGACACAACAATATAAATAAATACAAATTAGAAAAATAAAACTTAGATACACATATTATTAGAAATTGCTTGCAAATGTTTAAGTCAAATTTATAGTTGGTTATAAATTCTAAATAGAGTGGATAGAGCCGGGTAAACTCTAAGAGTGGATAACAGTTTTGACTTATGGTTTAATGATGAGTGGAGCTATTTTTGTTCTAAAACCAAGTATTAGCATGAAGCCGTTTGACAGCCAAGTGGCATTTAAAGCTTTGAAAGAACACAGCGTAAATCGAAGCTAGTAACCGATTTGAAAAAGGCTCTCAATGTAAAATTGTAGAATAATATTTTGTTAATTGTGTTGTTCTAAGCCATTGCAATTTTAAGGGCAAAGAAAGTTCAGACAAACTTTTAGAGCATTATCGGTAAAATCACTTCTATAGGATACTATCTAACTGGATAGCAGAAATAAATTATTACTGCTTGTGAACTAGGGAAGACTTCTTATGGGTCATTTAACCCATATTAGATACAGCAAAACCAGAACAAAAATTATATGAGTTATTACATCGGTAGAAAAATTACCATATCATCATATTTCTAAAGAATGTGGGAGGGTAAATAGGAATCTATACATAAAGCAGTAACTTTTTTCCTGTCTGTCTGTATTCGCATCACGTAAAAACTACTACATGGATTTTATTAAAATTTTGTGATGAAATACCTTAGCATTTTAGTTCAAATATAAGATATTTATTTCTCGTAAAAATATCTCATTTCCAAAATAAAAAGGCCCTAAAATAGTGAAAGTATACAATTTTATCGTTTTAATGGTACTAAAAACTTGACAACACCTCTTATTTTTGAAAGCCTGTTTTTATATACTATTTACAGAACTCTACAATAGGTTTAGAATTTTATATAAATTTTACAGCTGTATCTAGGGGAGGGTACATCTACATAAAGAAAATACAGAAACCATAACTGAAGCACTGTAAAAGTAAGAGTCTTAGAATTCGGTATGGATTACTTTCAAAGCAGAATCGAACAAAATATTGTAAGGACGTTGACGAAGTGGCAGGCATAGCAAGTTGGAAATAATTGACCAAATTAGGTATAACTGGCAAGTATTATGGAGCCACAGGTTGTAATATTGATGGATGCAAGTGCAGCTGCTTAGTTTTAATAATTATAGTTGTTTAAATTTTTAAGTATTGTATTCGCAATTAAAATTTATTTTCATGAAATTATAAAAAACATACTGAGAAAGCATTGGTATTCAAAATAAATTTATGGGGAATTTTTGATTACTATAAATGGCATATTTAATTTCTTTATAATTTAATTGACCCAAGGAGAAGGAAATAGTTATTAAAATATGCTTTGAACAATTAAATTGAATGAGTAAAACTTAATTAAAATACTGTAATAATGACATGCTAATTAATTTGTCATAATTGTTAAAGTATAATTTGAATGCTGAGTGTAATTATAATGTTAAATAATATGTTACGATTTATGCTTTCAAGAGCAATATTACAAGCAACAAAATTGTATTATTATTAATCAAATTTATTTTAGTCTACCAGAATGTTTGCATGTTTTATTTAAATATGGAAAAGAAGCAATGGCAACTTACAACAATAAAAGGAATAGAATTTATAACATTTTTATTTTATTTAAATTGTCTACCACTGACGCAAGACAAGAATATGTTTTAGTTAATATATGTAAGTATAAGTTTTGATATAAACTTCCAAATATTAAGTCCTCAGGAAATCTTAAATGAGAAACGGCAACGATATGGGGAGAGGTGAATGGGGAAAAAGAGAATAGTGCATGAGTATTGTGTGGCAAATGTGTGTATATGTTGACATAATTTTGTTTTTCCTTGTAAACCCAGTAATAAAATAACACATAATTGTTTTCACTATACTAGTTCAGTTTTATTGGGAAAAAATAAAATTGAATTCTGCGGCATCAAATTATTGAATACCATATATTTCAGTTTGGTTACTGTTTCAATAGATCTGATAAAAATATAACGATTTTGTATAAATATGCTCAAAAGACAATAAATATTCTTATTATATATTAATCTACACCGGAACCATTAACCATTCCAATAATGTTCATTGGGTTATTATGCCATGTGTATGTGTATTAAAGAGCAAAGCAAACACTTTAAATCGCTTGGTATAAGATGCTTAGCACGATTAAATTATTTTAAGGATTCGTTGCAAGTTAGTTTGTTTTAATTTTATGGCAATGAATAAAAAGCAAAGGAAAAACTAAAACCAATTATGTTTAGGATTTATTTTTAATAACAAAAAATAATATAAAATGAAGAAGAAGACTAAATTGTAATTATTATATTTTACCTTAGTTATATGACTACTAAAGACAAAAGAAGATTATATACATATAAAATTTCTTAAAGTTGTAAAACTATCTAAAGAAATCATAATTAAATTATGAACAACAGGTTTTCTTAACTAATAAAATTACTTTAACATTAAATCTCTTTTTCTATTAGGGACTCAAATCCCTAAAGTTACTTAAAAATAATAACTATTTTGTAATGCTAAAATTCGTTTAAGTAAACTCACATTAAATATTAATCTTGTTTATACATTCTATTTGAGTCCTTTAATTTTAGTAGTTACTACAAAATAATTATATTTTTGCAACTGCTGTAACCTGGCGTAGTTATTTCTGATGTTTTCAATGCAATTGTTACTCTACATTACTAGCTCTTACAAATGTTGTAAAAATGTTTATGCCATTTCTATTATTGCTGATGACATTTTAGTTGATGTGACCACCGCCTAATGCTTTTGTTGTACTTGCAATTGGTTAAAATAGAGCAAAACCATAAACAAGAATTCCAACGAAACAGTCGCATCAAAACCGCACTCTCCTCTACAAACACAGAAAATTATGAAATATTCAGCTAGACGAATGCACATGATGAACGGAGAACGATTTGGTAGAGATTTTGTATCAAGAAAACTACAACAGCATAAAATTTAGTTGTCAGAAAAATATTTTCTGTGACACAACAGACAAACAGTTTACTACCACAACATTAGTCGCTAAGCTCCTTATACTAATAATAATTTTCATTGTTTTTGCTGTAGAACGGCGACAAGCAACATCATCAACATTATATTGTATTCTTAAGTTAAATGAGTAACAAAACAGATTGCATGCAAAACATATTTTTTGATCAGCATAAAACTATCCTTTAAAATTCATATTAAATTATTTATTTATTTAAAAATTTTTGTTTACTTAATAATTAAAATCTTATTATTTTTTATCATATATATTCATTTTGCCTCCTCTTCTCTCTTCTTGGTTTTTTTATTATATATATTATTTTATATTAAGGTTTTTAGTTGGCATAAATCTACCGGTGATACACTCAAAGAAAATACATGGTTATAGTTGTTTTAATCTTTAATTAAGAAAAACAAGTTTTTGTTACTAATTGATCATTAAGGGGTTCCTACAGCCATCATGGTGGGTTTGAACTATATAATTTTCAAACCACAACCAAAGTTTTATTAGTACTTCAAAATAATATTGTACTTATTACCATAATATATTATTAGTAAACTAATTATAATAAGTTTGGTCATATGTAAACACAGTATGACTTAAAACAAACAAATAATGTTTCGTTAAGTTTGTTGTCAGTTTTTTTAAGCTAATAAGGCCTGGTGTTTATTGTAGTAAATAAATAAAATAATATTTCGTTCAAGGTATATTTATTTTACTAGGTAGTGGCATCCCTACAACAAATACAACAATACAAGAACAACATGGCATTTTGTTATTGCTTTGTAGTTCGAAATGTCAAAAAACATATAAGAAAATTGAGAAGGCGTGTATGTGTTTTATTGCTTTCTCACTTCTACACTATAAAATTTCTGAACTCATACAACTTTTGACATGTCGAACTACTAAATCAGCTGGGCGGACGACACTACCTAGTAAGATAAATATACCTTGGTTTCGTTTTTCGTGTTTCGTGTTTGTTTTTTTAAATTTTTGGAATCTAATTTTATGGATTTAACTTTCAAAAAATAATTTATAATTTGGTTATTTCTCTTCAAAAAATTAAGTAATAAATAATTGTTTGATTATAAGGTATGTTTATATAAACAAATAAGGTTTGTTTTTGTAAATATATATCTCACTATATTTATATTTTCAATGTTATTTTAAGGTAGAAGCCAATATGATTCTAACATAACAATATTATTATTATTATTATTATTTTTATTATTATTATTATTGTTTTTATTATTGTTACGTTAATAATAATATGGTTTGACTACGGCCATATAAATCAATCAGAATATGTAGATTATGGTTACCTCAACCATGTTTTTTCTTTGCGTATAGGGCAAAGTCACAATAATTTGGTGTATAGCTAAGAGTTTGCTGCATCTATTTTTTCTTTAGAAATCCCGCAGCATACGATAACCATAGTACTAATGTCCTCATTTCCTCTTTTGAGTGAGTTTTGTCAAACAAAAGGAAACAGTGAAACTTCACCCAATTTCCTTTTTCCCAAACAGGTTATACATGTAATAAAAAATATCAAAATGAATGATGCAAATAATTTTTTTATAGTAATTGCTTTCTTTTATCAACTACTGTAGAAAATATTTTTAAGTAGCTTCAGTAGCCAATTAAAATTTCTTGGAACAAAAGCTGCGTTAATGGTGATAAAGTTTTGTTTGAAGTAATCTTCTTATTATTATGTCCTATACTCTTATTTAAAATATATAATTTGAATTGACATTATATTAAAATAATCCTCTTAACTATTTTTAAGGTTATTCAAATATTTAACCTTCGCCTTACCAATGGTTTTTATGCACATCTGTCACCAATAACCACTGGGGTGGTACTGCACTTCTGTGGGTATGCCTATTGACGATGAAGATTGGACTGTCACAAAAAACTTATCCCAGATTACAGCTTATCATTTGTGTAAATTAGATCACAAAAGTAACAACTTCAAGTTTTACTCTATCGTGCTATATCGAAGCAATACAAGTTTCAATTATAATTCACAATTTGGTTGTAATTGGAGATCGTTGACAAGTAGCCGCAATCTATTTCTGTATGCTTGCTAAAAATAATTTAGCAGATTTTTCTGGAGCTATTTTACCACTGCTTTCATTACCGCTTTCAGAGTAAAAACACTATTAAAATGTATCTTAGCAAAGGAGACAAGAGATAAGCCTATTTTCTACGATTGTTTGATGCAAATTTATATTTGAATTAAAACTTAGAACTTGTTTCGAGATGAAAATTAAAACAAGGTTCATATGATCAGCAGAGGAGCTGAATATTCAGATTTGAAATAGGGCACTTGGGCAGCTGCAGTAAACGAATCAATCAAATAGTACAAGGAGGCCCCAAAAATAAATTACTTTTTTAAACCTTTTTATGGACCCTAATCCAAAACTTAAAATTGAACTCCATTCTGAATGCTGCTGTTATAGATTTATGTCATAGCTTTTTATACAAAATTATAAATTATGAAAAACTTGTAGCTATGGAGTACTTGGATACCAATAACAAAGAAGAAATTATCAGTAATGGTGGACACTTTTCAACAACGAGAGTGGCTCTACAACAGCAATAATAGGCTCCAGTTTTCAGGATTATTAATTTTAACTTGATATTGCATTATATAAAAGACACCCAAATTTCATTGACAAAAATATTTCAAGCCGGCTTGAAGTCAGTTCTATTTCGTTTTTCAAAAATGTTACATTTATTTTCAAAGTCCCAGCCCAAAACACTATTTTTGTTCCATATAATTATAACAGGAGCAAGGGTACACACCATAGACAAAATGTTGTTGCACTGTTCCATAAAACGAGTTAGTAAAATGTTATTATGATTATTTAAGTGAAATAAATAATTAAAAAGAAATAATAAAAATAAATAATAATAAAAGCCTTATTATCATTTATTTTAAAAATACAATATTAAAAAAAATATTTTTTATCCAACCAGGTGGAAATTGGTAAACCATGAAGTAAAATTGAAAAAAATTACAAAAATTACTAAAGTTTAAAATGCTATTCTAAAAACGTCAAAAATTTGTACAATGAGTCAAAACTTCCCCTAGATCGAATTAAAATTATCTAAACTATTAAAGAAATAAAATTAAGATGGTCACCCGAGTTGCTAATAGTAAGGCGAAGGTTAAACAAAAATGTCAAAACAATTAAATGTTGTGTGATAAATTGTGGCCTTTTTCGATGAATTAATATCAGCACTGTTCAGAGCCAATTACGTCAGTCTATTAATGTCTCAAAATTTCCTTTCAATTTTCACTAATACTGATTACTAATTTCCGCTTTAATCATAAGCTTATTTTCACAATGCAACAAAACAAGGCAAATACAAGCAAGCATAGTCGACATGCTACTAAAATACAATTACATCAATGTCAAGTGAAGAGGTGGAAAGAGAGACTGCTCTTAGGCAGACTGAAAAACAGACAATCAAACGACAAACCGAACGCCTGTCTAAACAACAACAACGACAACTACATCATTTGCACAGGAACAAAAATATGGATCTACATATATTGAACATGGGTATGCGAGTATTTTGTAAATTTAAGCACAATTCAACTACAATTTAAAGATGGACAAAGCAAAAGGCAAAGAGAGACAAAAAACAAAAAAAAAACATTAAGGTTATTTGGACAACAAGCGACAAACAGGCAGACATCACTGACAGGCAAATAAAGTAAAACTTTACATAGAAACAGACAAGGGACACAACATTTGACAACTGCTGATGAATGGTTTTGTTGTATGCGTGATTGTTTATATTGCATAAATGAAAAGTTTGGATATTCCTCCCATCTTCTGTAGGCAGGTGTAGTAGTAATACAAAAGGCAACATTTTTTAAATTTAAATTAGAAATTTACCCATTTAAGTGGTTGATTTTAAGCCGGACCATTTTCAAATTATATAAAATTGGATTTTCTAATTACATTTATATATTATCAAACGGATTTTACTAATTACTTTGTTTTTGGATCAACATTTGTCAAATATTATAATATATACTCCATTCATTTTTCATATTAGAGTTAATATTTTAGACTTTTTTTCGGAATAGCACTTAGGAAATTATGAAATCAGGTTATAGGAAAGAGAATAGAGGAGTAGTGTTTATGAAAATTCAAATGAAAAGTGTTTTGTGCGCAAAATTGTGCGGGAACGAGTTCCATAATCTCATTAGAGCACATTCCATTGCAGTAGCAATAAAAAAGGGAAACACAACCCACATTGCATTGATGCTCAAGAGAGTCAATAGAGTTGGACCCCCTACTGTCACCTATGAGCTTCTTCGCCCTCTCCTGCATGCGGGCGAGTAACTTCAAAACAGACTTTGGAGCACTGGCCCATACATGAGAGTTGTATACCATTTTTGGCCGGTTGTAGGTGGTATAAATAGTAAGGAGATCAGATAGACCCAAACACTTGAAGGCTTCTTTTGAGAGTTGAAAAACATGTTTTGTCTATCGAACGTGACACGGGATTTTCATGCCAAAAACATTAAGAGCTTCCGAATCCCTAATACTTTATACCAACCATAATTACAGATGTAGCAGAATTTTCGGTCGAACGTCTTTGCGTAAGTATACAACATTGAGTCTTACGAGTATTAAAATCGACGCCTGGTCCTAATCAGATAATGTTACGAGATCGTGATTGAACGTATCATTTATGTTTTGCCGCTTGGCTCCAATCCCTGAAAGGCTCGGCCGTTTACAGAATTAACACGAATGTTAAATGCTGCAGTCATCTTCCAAAGAGTACATAGGAGAGAATTTTGACAAAGAATGTCATTTAGAAAGATAAGAAACAGGTAGAAGAAAGCATAGAACCTTGTGGTACCACTGCCCCCTACGGAAACTGGCAGTCGCTTAGTAAACTGTTGGCCTCTAGATACCTTTCAATGAAAATTTATCATACTCTCCATTACCTTAGATTGAATAGATCAATCTAAAATAGGGCGGTAATTTTCTGGATTGTTAACATTTTTTGCGGATTGGCGGTACATTAGCTATTTTCCAGAACATTGGAAATTCACCAGCACCTAAATAATTTTAAGTTTTGAGTGGCAAATTTTTGTATATAAAGCATAGTATAACCAATTATGAAATAAGTAAAAAACAAAAATTTTAATTTTTATCAAAAACTGTAATTTATCACTTCAGCATTAAATCTAAAACTGGATACAAACTAAAATTTTGCAAATTACCTGGTAACAGCAAACAAAGAAAAACAAAAATTTGTTCTCATATGAATTTAAACCCATCTGCTATTCGTGCGAACTGCTGACATACATGTTGTTGTTTATGTTTAATTCCTTGGGAGGATTATACATGTTGTTTATGTTATTTTAAAAAGGATTAACCTTTGATGACAGAGATTTTGAATTTGTCTACTAAAAGTTGGATTTTATTTAGTTTTGGGTTTAGTTGCTAGAGCAAAATGTTTTATGTCGTTATCATTTAAAAGTTGTAATTTTTCGAAAAACACAGAAACAAACTAAAGGATTTGCAACTTAAAACTTTTTATAATTTTTTAACCACAACAGATGGTAACAAAATATTATGCTTCATAGATGTGAACAAAAAATATGAGGGAGAAATGTTTTAGATTTTACATATAAAGTTTTTAAATATTATCCAGCAAAAAGTAGTTAGTTTCAAATCAATTCGCAGCGGTTTATTTTGAAATTTCAATTTGGAAATATATTTCCTAGCTTTGTATATCAGCGCACACATTTTCTTTCATTATTTTTTAGGAACACAACCAAAT